>RPOG01000494.1:0-336339 GCA_008086565.1 Thalassoma bifasciatum | reverse complement strand
GGTGGGTAAAGTCCCTCCTCTGTGGTTTCTTGAATTTGAACTTGAACTAACAGTAAACCTTATCAATAGGAAGAGGAGTTTTATAGATACAAGAAAGGAGAACTATGAGTCAAGGTCAAAGATTAATGTTTTAACTGTAGCATCACTGATGAAAGCAAATTATTTACACTTACAAAACTTCTCATGTGACACTTCATGATCTGGATGAAAGTCTGTGTCTTTCTGTGTGAGTTCACTGGGACTATTCTCATATTTACCAGCTCAACCAAACCAAGAGGGATTTAATGAATGATCCACCAAAATGGCTGTTCACAGTCTTCATTGGCAGCACAGAAATAATTTCATCAAAGACGACAGAATGTCAGTGTGACTGAGGGAAAGTGGCTTTGGGGTCATTCTGCAACCAGACAAAATAAACTTGAAAACATTTAATGACAAAACTCAGCCAACAGGCAGGAAACAGAGTCCTCATTAACCCCTGATTCTGTCAGAAAAAAGCCAATTATGGAATGAAATGTGGACTGCAAATGCATTTTTTTCGACAGACAGATGGCTTTTCTGAAAGTTAGATTCATCACAGTCTCTCTAAGGAAACAAATCTAGTAAAACATCCTCCTTTGCTTGCAGTGAAGTCTGTGAACTGCTGTGACAAAGAACAACAACTTACAACTGTGAATCGACCCTGTTAACTGGATAAATTGTAACAAACGGTGACAAAAACATAGAAACATATCGTGAATTTTAGTCCTCCTCTTTATCCTCTCAGTCTGACATCAGTCAATAGCACATCCCCTTTAGAAACCGAGTCCTAAACTGTCTTTATGTCCCAATCTGCTCTCCACAAGCAGATAAAAGCAGCAGTTTGTGCCAGGTCGTAGCCTGGTTACATCTGGACCAGAATAGATCCTGCAGTCCTGTGGGAGAGGAGCACGGGGAGTTATCAGACTGTCGCACAGCAACATCAAAGTGAAACCCTTTTCAATGATTCAGAGGTGTTGTGGGTGCTGTGAGCTGACACCAGCGGGACCTCCTGCTTGTTTCAAATCTCTGCGGCTGACAAAACTGCTTTGAAACAATCGGCTGTAAAGTGGATAAACCTGCATGTAAATGGGGCATTAATGGGCTCAAAATTCAAAAGAGAATCCAAAATGAGAGAGTTTGGAGTTATTAAAGTGGTTTAAGGGGATTTATACAAATGAGAAGTTTAAATTGTTCCAGAAAGTCTTCAGGGCTCAGCCTCATTTTTTGGGAGCTGGAGGAAGTGCCTGATCACATTAGCATATATTAAGTGTGAGAAAACCAGGGCTCGAGGAGGGCAGACGTCTGTGTTTGTTTCTGAAAAAGTAGACCGCCTGTGAACTCAGTCTGTGAGGTGAAGAAAAGCCTCTGTTTCATTCTCCTTCACCGCACAAAGAAAAACATTTCAAAGCAGCCATTTTTTTCTAACCAAGAACTCAAATCTCCATGGCTCTACAGCGCACTTTCAATCAGAATAGAGCCTTTTTATTCAAGCTTTGACTCTTTGTGTTCATCCACTGGAAAAGCATGAAACTGCTGCTTCTCATTTCACTTTTGAGTGTGAAATGTTTGGCTTTGGAAGGAAAGTTGCTGAAAAGCTTCAGACTGAGCAGCCTCTGGAGAGCAACATTGAATATTTGGGAGAATCCCTCAAAGTGGGTTTCAACGTGTCCTAGACGAACTGTGTGACGTAAGAGGGTTTAAAAACATATTTCCTCTTCTCTTTCTCTTCCTTGTTTTATTTTCACCAGAGAAATGTCGACTCACCTGCCATTTAAAGTATCAAGACGGCAAAGATTGACCCACGTTTCATTTTTAAAATTGACTCGTTGACAGACTTTTAGCTGCATCCTTCTTAAATAGTTTCAGTTTCTCATTCATTACTTATCTTTTAACCCTTTTGGACATAAATCTAAACTGGAATGCAGAAAGAATTGTTCTAGTCTCCAGTGTACGTGACGTGCAGTTTGGATTGGTGGAAGATTTGAAACCAGATGAGATGGATAGATTATTCTTCTATATAATCTGGGGAGTTACATTTTCCTATTAGGTTTTCAACATGCCCTCCATATACATAGCAAAGTGGAGTACTCTTTTTCTACTTTTCCATATACAAACTCCATAAAATGAAAAAAAAGGTATCATAAGCTGACCTCAAAAGTGAAGCTCTGGAATTAAGGATTGATCAGAGTAATCAATGAAAACTTCCAAAAAAATTAAATGAATAACTAAGCTGAGGACATTTTTCTTCCCATGAGCAGTGAAAAAAATACAATGCTTGGTCGAAGAAACCCGCCACCTGGATTTAACAAAGCAAATAGGTACAAGCCTCTTATTGGATAAATGTTGCATGAGCAATTATCTTGGATGAGTAACAACTACCAACTTCAGCAATGAGTAACTTCTCATTTCTTAAACAAACATGGCAAAAGATTCATCCTGTGGTCGTGAAAAAGAAATCTGTTTCAGAAGTGTCGAATCATTGGCTTGAATCAAGCAGAGAAAACACCACAAGAGATTGCAGAATCCACTAAAATTGGGTCAACAAGTGTCCAACACATTAAGAACTGGAAGGATGCCAGTAATATTGTCTTCCAGGGAGATATGACTGATAGTGATCGGTGATCACTTTGACATTTGGCTGAATCATATTGAAGAAAACAACAGTAGAACTCAGGAGTATGTTTAATAGGGATGAAAACCAAAACATGTTCAGCCCATAAATCTGCAACAAATGTGTGATGCTATCATGTCAATATGGAGCAAAATCTCAATGTTCCAAGTCTCTTGTTGAATCCCTGACACCAATAATTAAGGCAGCTCTGAAAGCAAAAGAAGCCAACGTGGTACCAGCAAGGTTGATGTAATAAAGTGGTGAGGAAGCTTGCTCTCCAAGTGCATGCTGTCTAACCCAAACACAACCCTCTTGCTCGGGTCAGTGCCTCTCATTCCCTCCAGAGCACATCTGTCCTCTCCACCCTGTGCTGCAGTGCCTCAGTCAACATGGTCTCCTGCAGGTTGTTGAACAGTGGAGGTGTCTTTAAGGGTGAGCTGGCAGACAGCCAGAGCAGCAGCCTGCTGCCCGGTGACAGCTCTGTGTCCATTTAATGACCATGAATAAGTGATAACATCCTAATCAAATTAGGCAGCTCAGCAGTGACGCGACGATTCAAACACCTTCTGCAGTCAACGAGAAGAACGAGGTTGATGGTTAACATTTCTACACTGAGGTGTTTTTAAAGAAGCCATTTGATATTAGTCTAACACCAATTTGACCGCCATGACTCAATGTTATACACCAGACTTGTTCAAAATTATATTTTACTGATTTATGTAACGACTTACTTTTGTTTAACAGAGATAAAGCATGACACTAATTTGGCTTTTATTGCAGTAACCTGTCTGGGATGCCTCCTTTAAAGTTCCTACAAAACAAGCTCCAACCCACGCTTCCTTCACCTGAGAGGACCTCTCCTCTCCATAAGACTGCGGGGGCACACACAAACTGTGCTTGATGACTCTCCCCGCCTCTACTCCCCTCTTCTGGGCCTTTGTTTTGGTTTGTTTTGAGCCTTTTGAATCACTCCTGTTAAAGAGGGGTGAAAATCCCAAGTTAATGAAGGGATTTAAGAGGCTATTTGAGTGAGATTGCATTGAATTTGTCCTTGTATTTTATCATCACAACTCTTCACATGAGTCATGGTAAGGGCTCAATCACATGGAACAGATAGTACTTCAGCAAATATTCCTCCAAGCTCTATTTTCTTCTGTGGTGTATGTCATATGTATTCTTTTTTTAATGCACGCTGTGATTGGTTGTCTCTTTTTTTGAAATATAACATCAATGCCATAAGGAGACTCATTTTCAGGTCCTGGCAAAGGCTGAAGTGGGACCTGTGATGCGGTAAAGAGGCAAAAGAAAACTGTAGGAAGCCAGAATTAATCACATGTGACAGAAGGTTGAAAGGGTGAGAGAGCATGTGCACTGAATTAGTTACTGTGATAACTAGCAGCAGTGGCATGCACAGACATATGAAGGGCAGGGGGGAAAGAAAAAAAAGGCAAATACTGCATGTGTTTTAGCTCCCAAGGGGGCACTTAGGTACCCGTTTTGGCACCCAGGAGGGGTGTGGTTCACCCAAACAGGAGGGCATTTAGCATGTGTTTCGGTTTACCCAAGAAGGTATTTTTTGTATACATTATGGCTCCAAGGAGGGCAGTTTATTAGTATTATTCTCATACTTGAATCGGGTTTTGAAGGGCCAAGGTTTTCTTTCTGTTCATCAATCATTTTCTTTGCCAATGATTATTAATGTGTGAGAATTTTATGTGTTTCAGGCAAACAGACCCCAAACATTACAGTCCTGACTGGCTTTAAAAAGACAGACTACATTTCTATCATTAATTTAACACAGCCTATGGGTGAGCACTCTACAAAGCCGTATATACAATGATGTTAACATTCATCTCCTTCCTCACTGTAGCATCAGGTTACATTTCACTGGTTTACACCAGCTCAGCGTCCCACTGTTTCTCCATTCAATTAACATAAAGAGCACACTTCATTACACACTGATTAATGCTCCCGCATATTAATTAGATACCACCCCTTACCTTTTGAGTAATGATCTTCTGTGCAGCATTCATGGGACTGGGACTTGGTATTTTGCTGCCACTTTATAACAAACAGAATCTATCACGGGAGGGTTTGGACTTCACCCATGGGTGCCATTGACGGTGAATAGGACCGTTCATCTCGTCCCTTCTCGTGCCTGGAGTCTGCCACGGGCAGCTGGAGTCTGGAGTCATTGTTTCTGAATTATAGCAGCTAATTATGGAGCTCCTCCTCGTGATGGGAATGCTAACAAATGGCCTCAATTTACATCCATGTAAGCGGACAGAGGCTGTGCACAGTTGGGATTACTTAGTATGTGCCCACGTGTGAGGAAATATTCATTTAGCACTCCGAAAGCACACCGGCACAAAAGTTATGTAACACAATGTAAACCTGAGCTGTTGGCCTGTGGTCTACTCTACATAAAGAATTAAATTATTCTAATTCAATGAAATGTATGCATGGAACAGAAAACCACTGATTTAAATGTCTTACATTTATGGAAAATGGGTATTCAGTGCCAATACGCACACATTTTATTCCTCCTCAAACAAGCCTGAGTATGCAGAGGCAAAAAAATCCATACAAGCAGATTTTTAGTGGCTCTTGTTGTGATGTATGAGGTTTTTTCCTTCAGCATGCATGCAAAACCAGTACCAAAATGTTAAATATAAGAGCTACCACAGTAAGTACTTAAATTCTAACATTCGACTTTGAAGCATATTATTATGGCTGCAACACATGAACAGTTACCTTCTCCTGTCCAGTATCGCATCATAGATTTTATGTACTGAAAAGAGTTTTTCTGGAGCATTCACCAACTTCGCTTTGTGTTTTTCCACCTCTGCATTCACTTACACTCTTCCCCTTTAAACTAGAGTCAGATATCTAATCAGCAACCAGTTCCCTGAGGTTTCTACAGTGTTTTTACAGAGGACAAAAATAACTTGAAGCAAAAGGATGATACACATTTATATCTCTGTAACTTTCTGGTAGGTAATAATGTTTTAATGCACGTAGTTTCCTTTTCTTTCTCACTTAAAATTAAATGTGTCATTGATCATATAAGACACAAATGTACTCTATTTTCTGGACTCTAAGTCACACTTTTTTCATCATTGGCTGTTCCTGTGATTTATCTTATTGACAGCAGTGTGTGTGTGTGTGTGTGTGGGTGGGGGGTTGCCACTGGACTGAGAGTTGTGGAGTTTTGTACCAAGCAGCTTCTTTAAAACAACTGGGAATGAACCAGATTACCAGCATTTGTTTCTTTCATGCTGGCTGCTCTGCATTAACATTACTATAAAATTTTAGTATTCCTCTTCCAGCCATTATTTTTTTATGTTGACGTTTGCTGAGCGTGCTTTTTCACCTCCATTATAGCCCCACTGTAGATTCATTTAATTAAACTCACTCACAGGGAGCAATACACAACACTGGTTTTACTCTATTGACCGCTGTGCTGCTGCACCTGAGCAGCTGTTTGATATAACTGAACAAAAAGTTGTTATATTACCCTAAAAATTTTCCTGTATCCTGTGGAGAAACTCTATTGTATTACTGTAGAACTTGGAGGCTAAATGAATTACATTTCTATTATGCTGTGGTTCAAGTTTCAACATGCTGTGCTGCAGAGCTGTTGACTAAACTCCTAACTGCCACCAACCTTGTTTTTCTGCAACATTTGCCTGTAAAATGCTTGACTAAGATGATGACAAAGCCACCATGACATGTCTACCACGTCTCTCACTCTCTATGCAGATGATACAGTAATTTACTGCTTTGCTCCATCTCAGTATCAAGCCTCTGTCACTTACAAGAAGCTTTACATACTCTTCAAAACACCTGTATAGCAATGTCTCCAAGAGTAAAATGGGTTTGTTAATTCATACACCATTTGCTGGTTTCACTCTGCAAACACTAAATGCCAAAATGCATTCCAACAACGATACCCTTATATTAATGAGTGTAGACACTCCCACTGATTGTGCAAACCAGGATAAACAAAAAAGCAAACCTAAACACGGGTGCACATTAATCATCCGCTCCCACTCTGATGAAAAAATAACAACGCCGGCTTTTTAATCATAATTAAATTGGCTGAAATTCACAAGATTCCCTAAGTGTCAATGTATCATGTTTTAGGAGCTTAGTTCCACTTGACAGGTTCTCTCTCTCCCCCCTCCTGCTCTCTGTAGAGTCTTTTCAAGTCCTCCCTGCTGGCCCTGTGTGTGATGCAGGATTTGGTGAAGAACCACATTGTCTGATGTGTGGGCTGCACTCCAAGTCCTCCTGTGCCTGAACATACACACACACACACACACACACACACAAATATGATGCAATTACAGCAGTGGCTAACAGAAAGCAATGATTTGAACATTTGATCCTTTAACCGTTTTGCGATAGCATCAAGGGAGTCGCAAATGATCCTCTTATTATGAGAGTAACATTTCAAAGAGAGAGAAGGTTAGAGATAAGACGGTTCAGAGTGACTCTGCTTTCATACAGGAATGAAGATAGACCAGAACCAATCAGTGTCCGTGTTTTAACCTCTCTGTGATAGAAATGATCAGAGCTGTGGATGGTAAACACAGGAAGGGGGTATAATTGCTTTAGGATTGTCACGATACTGAAATTTCAAACTCGATACTGATACTCAGGAAAATATTCGATACCAGATACCATTTTTGATACCAGGGGATAAAAAATGACAAATAATTGAAAAGGCATAAAATACATTTTATTCACATGAAAAACAGAACCCAAAATAAACAATTAAACAATTTGAGGTATGAAGCTACAAAAGTAAACAACTACCAGTTGCATTGAACATCACCTGACCCTCACAATGTTCTCTGCCACAGATCGGTTTATTTTTTAAGCTTCAGGAAACTTGGAATCATAGTTTAACTGTTTGTCAAACAGTTAAGTTTTTGAATTAGCTTTTGGCGTCTTTGCAGGAGTGAATGTGAAGTTTGGTGATAACTTCAAAAAAATCTGGACTTAAACTAAAGCATTGATGAAACAACATTTATGGACACAGAGGGAATGCATTTAAAGAGCCCATCACTCTTTGTCAAGTTACAACACAAAACTAACACAAACTTCAACTGTTAGCTAAATCACTCATCTTGAAGAATAGTGAATGACTTCCAGCTTTTATTGAAGTCATTGCATGAATGGAAGACGTCAGCAAGTCAACAGATATTCAGCAGATGGAGGTTTTAACTGAATTTAAACTATTAAATCATGGATGGCAGAGAACTTTTTCCAGCTTAACCAGGACAAAGCACAGGTTTTAGTTATTTGTGCAAGAGCTCGGAGAGAATCTGAATGCCAAACTTCAAGAAATGGCTCTATCCTCAAAGTCAGCACCTCAAGAAGCTTGGAGCGACATTTGATACAGATCTAACTTTTGAGCCACAAATGAAAACAGCTTTTTGTCACTTAAAGAATTCACTGAAGTATGTCAGTTTCACTCCAATGCAGAAACACCAGTTTATGTTTTTAATACATGCAGAATCAATCATTGAAATGCTCTCCTTACTGGTCTTCCAAAAAAGAAAACATCCCAGCTTCACTTACTCCAGAACTCCAATGCCACGATGCTGACAAAGACCAGACAAAAAGTCCATATTCCATTGATTTTAAAGCCTCTGCATTGGTTTCTGGTATCTTTTAGGATTGATTTTAAGGTTTTTCCACTTGTTTTTAAAATGTCCTAATGGTGTTGCACCCACTCATGTGTCCGATTTGATTTTATCACCTGTCTCAGGTTTTAGGGGATAAACCACATGACCTAATAATCTGTAGTTATGTTCAGACTGAAATATCAGAACATTAACTTTTGTCAAATGAACCAGAAACCCTACAAAGTCAAGACAAGCATGCAGTCCACTCAGTCTGAGACCTGAGCCAAAATGAACAAGCCAGAAAACCAAATCCAGAAGGGGAATTGCACAAAATTAATCAAAATAATAAGGATTTCATGTTTTATTAATTGGGACTGTACCATAGTTTTACCAGGAGTTTGAAATTTGTTTCTATAATCTCAATTTAAATTTCTGTTTTTTATTTACTCTCCATATTGAGATCACAGCCTCAGGTAAACCAACACTTTCCTCAACTACATGAAGCAAAAGCAGTTAATAAGACTTATTTGAGGTCAAAATTTGAGGTTGATGCAGATGAATTTGGCTGAGGATTGCCAGTTTGCATGGTCACTCTTTATTCAAAAACATTGGTTTCTCTGCAACAGCTCTGATCCTGTCAGAATTCATATCAAAGCATTGTTTGAAAGCCGCACTTCTGACAGCTACTTGAAACTGGCAAACTCCTGCTGTGCGTTTATGTTGCAGATGTGGACGCCATATGGAAGAGGAAGTCTTTGTCCCTTGCTACTCCATCATCCACTCCAGCAGACATATGTCCTGCTGCATCATCAGGAAATAAAAGACGATGATTGCAGATGGAAAGTGTGCTGGAAGCTCACTTGAAAGAAAATGGTTGACTCTGACAACAGATTTCTGTGTCCCTTTTCTCCTCTTCTGTTAAAAAACATCTTCAAATTATCCTTCTTCATTTCTAAAAATATCTGTAAAAGAAACAAAGCAGCATCCAGTCCATTTACTGAAATGAGAAGCTCTTCAGCATGGAGATGTTTTCATGTATTCATATTGTTCACTGCTTTTCTCATCTCTTCTTTCATCCAAAGTACAATGAGAGTGAGCAGTTTCTTACTTATTGTCGTTTCACATGATAGTGTATAACTGAGAGGACCCCGCCCCATCCCGAACCCCTCCCTCCTGCAGATCCCCCCTTGAGATGATGTTATAAATAGAACTGCTCTGTTGTGTTGGGTTAGTTTAACGTACCACCATCTGCATCATGTCAGGTAGAGAAAAGACCCAGATCTCCATATTTTATCTCCCTTGATGTTGAAGCCAGACGGCGCCCCCACCCTCCCCATCTATGGTCAGCTCTTCTCTAACGATATTCCTTATCTCCGGCAAATCCCTGGACATGGAGCCGAGCTGCAGCGTCTGCAGTGAAAACAATCAGAGCCATGACTGCTCTATCTGACGTGTTATCTAGCCCTGAGTGATTGGTTTCTTTTTCATGTGGACAGGACTGCAGCTATCTCTGTGCTGCTTTGAACACACAGGGAAATTCCCATTAGTGTTTATTTTTTTATTTATTTGTTTATTTGTGGCTGCATGGACGTGCCAAGGCAGTAAATGCCTCTCCAAGCTGTGTGCTCACGTGATTTATCTGAGCTGCTGAGGAGGGAGCATGTATCATCTGCAGTCCAGCTGCAGGCATGGTGTACGTTCAGCACACAGCAGTGCGATTAAGCATCTGCTGTTTCTGTTTAAAATGCAGCTCAGGACGTTGTAACATTTACAGGAAGGAACCATAGTTATGACACACCATCATACAGGCCAAAAATACAAACACAGATTCAACTCAGAAGAACAAGGCTTGAAAACCATCATAAAATATTTGTGTGTTTGAAATGTTGAATTAAAACTAGTGTGAGCAAAAGAGCATATAACTTCGCACATGACACTGGAATTATCAACACTCCTCGCTTTTACTTTATTTAATTTATGATTACATTTGATGTTTTTTGGATGTTTTATTTTTCCTTTTTGTGGTTTTATGTAACTGTAAAGCATTTCAAATTGCCTTGTGTACAAATTAAGCTCTACAAATAAACTGACCTTACCTTGCCTAGAAAGTTATTTTATGGTAATTTTTGTATTTTAGAGCTGATCCATTGCCACATTCTTCACAAGGTAATAGTTAGAAGTTCATATTAAGTCAAGTATGTAAATTCTTTGTTTCTTAAGAGTTGCATTTCATGGACAGTTAGAATATACAGTTAATATGAGAGCAGTCAGTTAACATACAGTGAAGTTAACGTACCACTGATTATGTCTTTTGTTTGTTTTATAGTCTCACTTCCTGTTTAGTCAATAAATCGATAAACAAGGAACAAAGATATCCTCAGAGTCTTGATGTGAAGGAGAGTTCAGCTGTCTGTCAAGATATATACAAGTTTACACCCTTCAGTAGAATTTCTGATTTTTTGGCCTTTTCTCAGAAAATATGAATGATGACACAAAATCCTTTCAATTACTCACAGTTAGTGTTTGGGTGAAGACATTTATTGAAAAAAAAAAAAGTTTACTCTTTTTAAATCAAAACGACAACAGAAACTTCAAAAATGACCCTGTTAAGAAGTTAACACAACTCTGGTGGTTTTGTCCTGATAAATGCACAAAAGTGAACACAAATGTGTTTGAATGTCTACTAGAGGTAACCATCCTCACCTGTGATCTATTTGCTTATAATCAGTGTGTGTGTATAAAAAAATGAACAGGGTCATTTTTAAAGTTTCTGTTGTCATTATGGTTTAAAAAGAGTAAACACAGCTGTTTGTTCACAAATGTCTTCACCCAACCTCTAACGTGACAGAAAGGATTTTGTGTTATCATTCATATTTTCTGAAAAAAGGCTGAATCAGAAAATTCTACAGGAGGAGGTGTAAACTTTAAGCCACAGCACAAGAATTGAGGACAAAACCAAGAACTTTTAACTCCATTCTCCCACTTCTCAGGTCCATGAGTCTGGATCTTTCAGCAGTAAAGCCTTCAACGTTTCAAAGTGAAAGCGACCGCTTCTTTATTTTTATCACTCCAGGGTCACAGAGTTAATAAAATATATAAACGTGGTGTGAAATGGCTCAGAAGGTGCTTTATTCTTTTCAACAATGCAACCAAGAAAGGAGAATAAAAACAGGAAGTGATCCTTAACGTTACAGCTCAAACCCCAATAACTGACTACAAGGTCTCATGGAGACATTGTTAGCCTTGCATTCATGGATATGTGAAAGAGGACGCTCCACACAGAGTTAATGGAGCTTTTTATCAGAAAGTGTCAGAGCCTGAAAGCGGACAAAACGCCAAACAGGCTGGTGGAGGTCTTCAGAGTCAGGAGTAAACATGTCAGAGAGAGGCTGTGAGCCCAGTGGGAGAACCGGGGTGAGGTTCTGATTGCTTTCATTATTTTCTCTCAAATCAAAATGTCAACCAGCATGAAGAAGCAGTCCCACTGTGTCCTCTGGTAATTAGAGCATCCATTTTCCCGGTTCAGCTCTCTGAATTCAAAAAGATGGAGTGAACACAAGAACTTGAGTTTGTTGTTGTTCACTTTGTGCATCACTTCCCCCGCTTCGCTTCGTCTTGCAGTATCTTCTCCCTGCACCATTGTTGAAGTTTTGCTGCAGTAACATGAGGCAATGTCTCTGCAGAGTTCTTTTATAAAGTAGATATATATATATATGTATAAATTTTCTGTATTTGTGGTGATATTTCTGTTCCCGCAAAGCACAAAGTTCAGCCGTCAGTCAAAGAGTGTGGGCGACACTGTGACATTTTCTGTAAATTAATTTTCAGTTTCTAAGCCCCATTTATCAGTGAGCACCGGAACAGGTGCCTAAAGTGAGAAAAAAAATAAAACCTGAATGAGTCATACAAGCACACAAGAAGAGCAGGCAGCTATTTGAAGATTTTCAAATGAAAGCCCAAAACACAAGCTGTGAATGTTTGATTTGAGCTGCACTTTTTCTAAAGCCGAATGTAGAAGTTCGTTAAAGAGAAGAAAAATCAAGAAAAGAAGATGAAACACGAGAGCAGAGTGAGTCAGTCGTGAAAACAAAAGCTTTGTTCACAGACATCAAATTCGGCTCTTAAATCAGAACTTTGGGGTAGACCTTCAGCAAATCAACGTACACATCATTGAACGCTGGCTGCTCCCGACCCCGATGACCCCTGCAGACAGCACACACCCCCAATCAGTGCTTGTCAAAGTTGCTTAAATATTCTTACACTCACCCACTTTTCCTGCTTTCTCCACATCAACTCCAAGGACAAGATGTTCGCCTGCCGTCTCTCATTCCCCACTCACTGACAGGCGCCATTATAATGAGATAATTAATGACATTCACTTCACTTTTTCACGGTTATGCTGCCGAGACTGATTGGTGTGGGACAGTGTTCTCGTGTCTCTCATGCTGTTTGACTTGGGTTGCTTTGTTAAAAATGCATGGGTCAGTAAACAGAACACTGAGTGACCATAGAACAAGGAATCAGGACTAATAGAAATCTGTTGGCTGCTTTTCTAACCAGCTGTCTAGTTAAAAGTGAAGAACTGCAAAGTCAAATTTTGTGGTGGAAATCTGGAGAGAAGGAGTGAATGACTTTGGTAGATTTATAGAGGTGGATCTGATCCAAATAAAAAACAATTAAAAAGAGATCACTTAGTCAAAGTATTGAAGGAGACAACTTCATTTATATGCCTCTTTTCAGCACAGATAAAGTGCTTTTTTAGTCTTGAAAGGTTTTACTGACATGCAAGATTTCAACCTTGCTAAACTGAAAGATGTACAACGTTCGATTGGTTGTCATGTTTAAGTTGCGTGTCAGATGAAATTATCAAGGTGGGGATCATGTAAATGGAAAGAGAGCTGCACCCAGAACCAAACCCTGAGGAACTCCACTGGGTAAGTTTGCTTTTGACTGCATTTCCACTACACTTTTTTTGTCAAACAAAAGCAATATTTTTGAAGTAATAAAGTACAATTTGCTTTGCCGATGTTTCCATCATTAGAAGAATCAAGCACAAAAAATCTCATTTGTGCAATGCTAGGGGTGATAGAAATGCAACTATTGATTACACTGCATAAAAAAACCTGTTATCCGGATAAGATACGGACCATTTGGAAATCATATGGACCAATGCAAGAAAGAAAAAGCTGAAGCAGGTACAAATATAACCTGTATTATTTATTGCTGACTATGTTTTACATGAAACCAAAGTTACTGAGTGGAACTTTCTTTACAGACTTCTTTGCAGTGGATAAATGCAGCAGAAAACTCCAGACTACACTAATCCCATGTCTACAAACATTTAAAAAAAATCTCTGCAGGTCTGTTTGTGACCTGAGCAGCACCCTGTGAATGAATTTAATCACTGTGCTGTGTGTGTGTGCCCCTCAGACCTTGTGGTGAGCAACATAATCACAGTTTTTCATCATATTAAATACAGAACAAGCAACAAGGAGGATAATTTTCCATCCATTTATTCCCCATTGGTTCAGTTAGGTCAAAAACCCGACTAACAGTGTCTGCAACACTATAACCAAGCTGCTACTGCTCAACATTCAGGTTTTCTCTTTGAGCAGCTTCAACAACCTTTGACCCTTATTTCAAACAGCAGGCATTAGCAGCCATGAGGGCACGTTTCATCTTTGTATAAGTTCTAGTCCAAAATATCTTCTGATCATTTGCGATTATGTTTCGTTAGCCCAGAAAATCAAGTTTTTTTTTTCATTTCGAGCTATGACTTGACTCTGGCTCTCAGGTGCAGCTTTGTAACCATCATCTAAAACATAATTTTGCTGATCTCTAATGATGTAAACTCCAAGCTGAATTTTCTCACAGGTGTGAACAGCAGCTGTTGTGTTATGTTGTATTACACCCAATGTGATATGCAGTAATAAAAATTGGCCCAACTTTTCATGAGGGAGAAAAACAAATTGGCCTCAAGCCTCAAATCACAAAGAGGGGATACACAGTGAGAGCTTCATTATGGGGACATAATACATTAGAGCCATGTACAGATCGAGCTCAAAACACATTATATTCAATTTGTGAAGTGTCTGTGGGCTGAACAAACTTTAAATGATAAAATGTATACAGCACTTTCTCATTAGATTAATTTTCACAGCATCAAAACTTTTCTTGACTCCACTAATTATCCTCCAAAATTACCCCCAAAACTCAAAAGCAGATGTAAACAGACATAATTAATCTCAACTCACCTTGAAAAGTTTTCATAATGTTGTGCTAGTCCAACTGTTCAGTCTCAGCATCCATTACATGGATTTTTCTACAGTCTGGTAAAATATAACCTCAACTGGCTTCTAACAATGCTTAGTAAGTAGTGATGGAATTTGATCCATGGTAAGATATTTTGATTGAAACACTTCAGAAAAGCAATACAAATACAATTCGAGCAGCCAACAGTATTTTTGAATAGGTAGTATTAATGCTTTTTTTGGATTATGGTGTCAGATTTGTATGTATGGCAGTGTTGCAGTCGAGTCCTCAGTGCTTGAGTCCGAGTCCTGTCTGAGTTACCAAAATAAAATCTGAGTTGAGTCCAGGTCGAGTCCTCAGTACCTTAGCCCAAGTCTTGCAAGAGTCCCCAGAGGAGGAAACAGGAACAATACCTTGCTTCTTGTGTTTCAAAGTTGTTAAAACAAATTTAAGCAAGATTATGGAGAATTCATGTGATGTATCACTTGCCTTGTAGGGAGTTTTGTTTTGAAGAAGGTGCTTTTATTTTGAAACGGCCTGTCAATCAAAAAGATGTAAGGTGCCTGTGCTTCACAGCACTGAATGGAGCAGAGAGAGAGAGGAATGCGTGGGAATTTGTGATATCCAGTAATTTACAGGTAGCTAACAAGTTCAATGCCACAACCACCACAAGAAAAAGACTTTTTCAAGTTCTCCCAGGATCATCTCTGTAAAGGAGGTAAAAAAACACAACACCCAACAACAAAACACACAACCTGTGACTCCTCCTTTGACGTCTTGCCCCACTGAAGGAGTCGCATGTGGACTCACAAACACATAAACAAACACACGTGCCAGCGCAGCCTGAAAATTCGGACCTTAGACCAGAAGAAATAAGAGATGGAACGTAACAAAGCATGAATTGAGAAATGACCTCGAGTCCTCCGAGTCCACCCCTGAGTCCTCATGTATCCAGAGCTCGAGTCTGAGTCAGAGTCCAAGTCCAAGTCCGAGTCATCAGCGCAGGAATCCAAGTCGAGTCACAAGTCCAGCATATACGGACTTGAGTACTACAACACTGATAAATGCCACCCCAAAAAGTCAAACGGTATGGGTCGGTGGACCATAATGTTTTAAACTCAGGATAAGAAACAATATTTCGTCCTCTACCTTTCATATTTTGATTTCATTCTCACTGCCTTTAGGGATGGAGTGAAGTCTTTCTTATTCTTATCCCACCAGCTTCCCTCCTGTAGAATCCAAATCTCCAGCCGGTTGTTAAATTGAAGCTGGAGCATCATTTCTTAGAGATGCAGGAGATAGGAGCACGAGGGAATCCCTGAATAAAAACCACTGTTCCCTGCATGCACGAGGTAGAAAAAGGAGCCAGCTGCTGTAATTGTAGTTTCCAGAAAGCTTCAATGGGTCAGGCTGACATAATTCTCCAGCGCAGCATGAAAGGAGATGAAACACTGCTCACAGCGAGGATCTCTGCTGTTTCTGCTGGTCTCAGTGTTTTTTTCCTCTCCTTTAAACTTGTCGTCAAAGACAAATGGTGTGGGGTTATCATCTGGAATGCTTGTTTAATACAGTACGCTCCTGCTTGCTCAGCTATTTCTGCTCCCCCTGCGTGTGTTCACCTGCACTGTTTTTCTTTTCACCGCACGGCTCGGTTACAAAGTTATTCTGCACTGAGATAATTTCCTCTAAGGGTTGATTCTCTCAGTGCTTCAGCAGTTTATCCTATAAAATCCATTCACCATTCATCAAACCTCTGTTGGCTTCACTGAGACAGAGAATAGCAGTAATTCAGAGTGAGTAGTGATCCTTTAAACGGATGCATAATTCATAATGAAGGCCTCACAGAGCAGCAGGTGTTCCAATAAAAGTCGGCTTCGTATGTTTGAGAGGAAGCGATCGGTTGCGAGCTCTGTTGGCGGCGACTCCGCACACGTTTGGCAGACGGCGCTCACGCTGCAACATAATCACTTGATGTTTTCCAAGAGCATCCACTCAGATTTCTGTCCACACATCCAGCTTCCCACTGCACATCCAAATGTGTCTTAATGAAAGGCTATTACACCCAATTATGTTCAGCATCCTTGTCTCTAATTGCAATCTGCCCGGCAACACAATTCTGGGAGATGTTTCCCTTCATTTTCACAAACCTCCCAGCTTGTGAATCACAGACTTTTATCTCTGGTTTTTCACAAAAAGGCGACAAACTTAAAATTAAAGCCCCAATCTGTGGATTTTGTAAGAAGAATACTTTGGTGTTGAAAAGTTAAGTGAGATGTGAGCAGATCTTGAGTGTACACCAAGCTGGCACCTGAAGTAAAGTCACACAAAATATCTCAAAAACATCATTGAAACTGCTTCAGAAAAGCTTTTTTTCAAACAGCAGGTTGTCCAGAATCCTGTCAAATGCTCCAACCCACATAATTTCCTGCAGCAATGATGTGATTGATGTCATTTAGGCGATTTAATTGAAAAACTTCATAAAAGAAATTAAAGAAAAATTACAGAACATGAGCCATTAAATAAATACAAGACAGGTTACAAATTAAATTCTGCACTGACACTGATGGCAGCGAGATATAAAAAAAGAAGAAATTTGTGGCAGCAGTCAGGGTTTTGTGTGCTAAGAAGACAAAACTGTCTCAGATATCAGCATCTGGTTGATTTCTCTATGTGAATGAAGGAACGTCATCTTGTCCAAAACTGAGCTCCACCACAGATCAGTGTCCTGCTTCAATCAGATCAGCTTGTGCTACAAACTCTGCCAGAAATCTGTGTGTCATGATTGATTACCAGCTGACCTTTAAGGTTCACATGGCCTTAATGGCTCAGGTCTACAGGCTCTTGTGATTTCACACATGTACCACTGCAACTCTCTTCTTGCAGACTTTCCTGCACCTATGTTTAAAGCACTGCAGATGATCCAGAATGCAGCAGCACATCTGGTCTTTAACGAGCCCAAGTGGCAGCTCCAAACAAATTCAAAGCTCCTTTTCTGCCCACCTGGGATCCCTCACCCAGGTCTACACTCCCTCTCACTCCCAGTCCAGCGTGACTCTAAGACCCCATTAACACGACAATGGTTTTCAGGTTAAACGCAAAAGTGTTGTTGCGTTTCAGCCACCCATTTTCATGGAAACGGCATTTTTAACCGAAAACGCAAACTTGTGAAAACGTAATCCAGAGTGGACCTTTTCATAAATGCCGTTTTCACTGTCTCCGTGTCAACAATAAGCCGGCAAAAACCTGGATACGCTGACGTCGCGTTTAGCTCTGCGTGTGCGCAATAAGCCTTCACTATGCCGTGCTTGAACCGACAACAACAACAGTGACCTACCATTTTGTTCCCTTGCAGCTGAATCTACTGACTGACTTCTACCAAAACATGCATTTATTGCACTAATTCTGCAACTAGAGAAGAAGTTTTAATATAAACTTGAGACGATTGCCTAACCTCTTCTTCAGCTTCTATACTGTTGTCGTGTTTACAGCTTCTACAGTTACATCCCCATCTTCAGGCCTGACATGCGTACTACAGCGTTTTCAGTCCCTCAGCGTTTCTTTGTAGATGCAGATTTTTTTTCATTGGTTGGTGAAACGCTGTGAAACGTTGTTGAGTAAACAGGGCCTAAATCTCCAGCAAGACTCTACTCCTTTGTTGCTCCCAAATGGTGGAATGAATTGCCCAACTCCATATGATCCACCAAATTTTTCCACTTTCAAGAGACATCTTAAGACTCAGTTGTTCAGGGAAAAATTAGACACTTAATCTGACTCTTTTTCTCTTTGTCCTCAGGGGTAAAATGAACCAGAAGGTCCAAGCACGCAGTGTAATGTTGAATGTGAAATTATATTGTTGCAGTTGGATTATTAGTTGTGGTTAGTTTTAGCTTAATTATTTAAAGTTAAAAAAAGAAGTTGGCAGCACCTGTGGCCAAACAAACTTGAAGCACTTTGTTGCACTTACAAAGGATTTTACCTCCAGTCTAAATTCTTGCTTGTGTTGAACATCACTTTGAACGAAAGCATCTGCTAAATGGTTTTGTAGAAGTGTAGATTAAGTTGAGATTGATCAACCGAGGAGAAAGGTGGCGGAAAGCCGTTTATGAATCATAGGAAAGAGTCACTAACTCAACAAGCAAAAGCAAAAGAAACTGAGTGTCTGAGATATCACACTGAAAGATCAGGCATTGTTTACTTCACACCCTGTTTTATATTTTCTCCCTCCACTGCAGCCGTGTTTCTCATCAAAACCCAATTAGCGTTTTCTCTGGAATGTGTACTATTATACTCGAAGTTGCCAGGGTGAAGTGAGACGAAGGTCAATGTAGCGGCAGGTCCTTTAATCAAACCCTCATCTCAGCCAGAGAAAGGGTTTAATCAGAGTCACGCTGCAACTCTTAATTTGCCCTTTGGTTGGGTGAGCAAACATGGAGGAACATTCGGCTTTACATGGAGAAACGCTGTTACACGCGGGAAGTTTGACGTAGGTCAAAATGCTACGGTAATTGCTAGGTTGTGAGACACATTAGTCATCCATGGGAATGCGGCAGCAACTTTTGACTACGTGTTCAACCCGGCGGTGATGCAATCCTTCTTAGTTTACTGGAGTTGATAACACTGGTTGACACTTAAGAACTTTGACATGAAGTTGCGTCGCTTAGTAACTGCTATTCGTGAACAACATGTAAAACTTTCCTCTACACCAGCCACAAAACTCAAAGACTTTTGCTTTGAAAAGGAGCAAATCTCTTATGATGTTATGTGTGTTATGCAAATTCAACTGAAGTGTAAATTATCAGAGCAACATAAAAGCAAACGGGAACCATATTTAGAGGAAAAACATCAGCGAATTATATATGTAAATGTAAATGTGGACCAACATGTAAAGCTGGAGTCTCTTTGGGAGTTTTATCACAGATCTCGGCAGAGGAACCAGAACCACTTATATACTTCAAGCTTTGAAACTGGTTAAAACCTTTCGTGTTTCCTCGTAGCGCTCCTGTGATGTAAGCAGACATCTCTGACCATGGTTACAATCTCATCTCTTTTGAAGCACCTGAAGCAGCGCTCTCCGAAAAAACATTATTTAACCTCCCGCTTCCTGTGCTTAGTATCTCTAAGCAGCCAAACAAAGAACACACGGTCTTTTGTGTCGTAGGGATTTCTTTAGAGGGGAAAACAAAAGCCAAGGAGCCACTGTGAAGACTAAAAAAGAAACTCTTAATTGGATTAGGAGTTGAAAGAAGTGACTATAAAGCCCTGAAAAAGAAAATATGACTGCAGCTTATTATTTCAAATTCTATTGTAGTTTCTATATTTGCATAACAAGGCATTTAGTGGTTACCCTAATGATTTACGTGTTTCATATAAAATTGCTCCATTTGGGTGAGGTTAGTGTTTCTCATTGTTAAGATCATGCCCAGCTCATACCGGCTCCAAAACTCTCCTCCAAATGTCACATGTTGTCTCTGTTCAACAGTTGATTCTCTGGCAAAGTCAGAGGCCTGAAGCCATCTGGACCTTTGGACTGTGGCAGCTCCATCAGGGAGAATCTGCTCTGGGTTGGATCAGCTATGTTTGGATTCAAAGAAGCCTAGTTAACACGCCATGGGTAATTTAAGAGAGTTAGTATGCAGCTCACATTTTAGAGGTTACACCATCCAGGGCAGTTTCAGCATAAAACATATTACACTGCATCTTAAACCTTACATGTAGCTCTTAGTAAATTTAAAAGCCCTTTGTAAAACGTTAGCTTTTATGACGCATCCCTTTAAAGCTGAGATCACCAGTACCATCATTACAAGGTGCTATTGTTAACTCTTCCACCTCAGAGGTTCTGTTCTTCTTTGACATTAGTGCGAGGTCAAGGAAATGGGCCTTTACCACCTCATTAAAATGTTTGATGGTACATTCACACCTGCTTTACGCCTGTTCTCCAAGGTAATGGAAGTGAATGGTTATTATCTTAAGGCTTTAACCTACTCACACTTGTACAAGTCAACACTGGATGAAAAGACACTAGAAAATGTTGCATCCTAATCCATTTTCACAACTTGGATGGTGCACTCTACTAACTCAAAAGAACACGGTGTGAATACAAAAGTGACAACTTAAGTGAAGAATTAGCTTGTTTTGAGATTTTTCATGAATGGACAATGCACCCCAACTTACACTGGATGTCCGCACATCCTTAAAAAATCATATAAAGCCTCAAATTTATGTATCTTAATGCCTTAAAATGTCCATTATATGCTGGTCTTAAATACATTACTCAAAGGTCTTGAATCAGTTGGGTCAGACCTAGTTAATGATGTTTTTCTTTTTCACATGGGACTTACCAAGACAGAGATGTAGAGAGATTACTTTCTTACTATCTGCTGTTATAAATTGTTATCTGCATGTAAGCTAAAATGTCTGTGACTATAGGTTACTGCAAAGATATCAAGGGTTGGCTTTCAAAGTTGGCTCATGTGTGCTGCCAACCCAGACGACGCCAGGTACATTATGTGCAAAAAGACCTTCAAGCTCTGCACCATGGGGGTTAAGGCTATCGAGAGTAACACGCAGGAACATGGGAAAAGCACAAAACGGTTGCCAGGAGCTACAAACAGACCGCAGCTATGTCAGCCATAACAAAACATTAACATGAATGAGTCTCATTGAAGGACACAGATGCTATGTTTGGGTTTTAAAACAGTGGGATTCCCCAACTGTCGCCTATATTTATCGTGTTTAAAGTCTTAAATATTCTTCAAGGTCGCATTGAAAGGTCTTACAAAGTCACAAACTAGATTTCCTTAAACCTGCAGACATCCTGTTGGAGAATCAACATGCACAGAGGTTCTGCCATAGGGCACTAAGTTCCTCTGTAGTTATGTATTATACTCCAAGAACTAGTTTTGGTGTTTTATTGCAATGAATTACAGTTAATTAAGTATAGAATAAAATTCATTAAGCTTGGCATGAATATCTTGTAATAATGTAGTGAAGAGAACAGATGTTGGATCAGAAATATGTTATGTAAGGGATAATTTATGGTTTGCAGGTAGTACTGCGAAATTGAATCCTGGCGCAATCATTGGGGTCTTGTTCACCCTGAAGGGGTTTTATATTCCTAACTACCCACTAACAATACATAAGCCTACTGAATCCCCAGTTACTAAACGGAAATTCAAACAAGCTGGATAAATTAAAATATTGTTTTACTAATTTGAATAGAGTTATGGATATAGTTTTTTTTTTTAAATAGTCCAAAGCTATTGCTCATGTCTGGAAAAGTTAATAACCATTAACAAGGGGTTGTCAGCTGGTTTCAACTAATTAGAATCCAGCATCTTGCGCCTGTCAGATCAGTAAATAAGCTGCTCACTTTATAGCTATGGGGATGTTTGAAGTTTTAAAATTAGAAAGATTTTCTCCATCTATCTGTGAGTTTGTAAAAATAAATCATTCAGGAGTTTCTTACAGAAACTTTCTGAGCCTCACTTCCTGCCATAACTCTCACCTGCTATGACTTTCTTCCGTCTCACATGAAGACCTGGGAACACAGTGGAAGTGTAACCTCGCCAACGCAGCAGCGGCAGCAGCTCCAAATAGCAGGCGTCACATTCCCGCAGGCTCCTATGCCATCTGCATCTCAACACCCACCAGCAGCTAACACTCTCACCAACAAAGGTGAGGGTTAATTAATGCATGCAAACAGCAAGACGATGCATTAATCATCTCATCTATATTTAATATTCAGAAGGCTCTTCTGATTTGTGATGCAACTTGAGTGCAGAGACTTCTCTCACCTTAAAGATGTTAACTGTCAGCCCTGAACACAGCAGAGCGACCCTCCAGTTTTCAGGAAAAGCTGTTCAAACCGTAGCCACATGGATGGACAGATGTGTGTCACTGCAGTGCTGCTCTGTTTCGCCAAGTTGGCACAAACCAAAGGCCCCATGCCTCTCTTTCTGTCAGCTCATCCACCATCTTTCCCTCAGATATTTTGGATGACCCCATCCAGAGACAGATGGAGCAGAGCAGGCTCCCTTTGCTCCCTCCCTGGAGTGAGAACAACCGGCCAAATCCGCAGAAAACTCACTCGCAAGTTGATTACAGCTTTTATTGCAGAGGACTCAGTCAGTTCACAAACTGCAGACTCACTCTTCTGAATAACGTCCTCTGCTGCTGTTTGAAACAAAGAGCTGTCTCATTCTAGTGTTGTCTTTCGTACACAGGTAGCTGAAAGCAGGTAAAGAGATTTCTTCTTGCTTTGAATACACTAATCAGTTCTTCAGCAGAGTATCAGGGTGTTCAGGTTTAATATTCCAAATCCTGTGTAGTGGAATCCGACTTAGGTGTAAACATACATGGCAGATGAACAGGAAGAAGCAACGATCGTTGTTTCCGGCACAAACAAAGGAGAAGGATTGAGGACAGAGTAGTCTTCTATTTGGGAGGTCCGAGAGACTTTTGTTTTCACTGGCACCATATGTTTTGTTTGTTTTGAATTCTTCTTCCAGGCCAGACAAAATCACTCTCAACACATCCCACACCACAGGAAATATCAGACACAATGTTGTTTGCAAACCTTAGACAATCAGGCCTTTGGTGGCTGTAATCATAAGGGGAAGATCTGGACCAATCTGTAACCTCTGGTCTGAAAAAATGAGACAAGGCGGAAGTGCTGAAAAGCTGCTGTTCGTCGAGTGCCCGTTTGAGGCTGGCTCCGGACGTACTGGAAGTCACGTACACACAAAGCCAAAAAAAGCTGTTTTCAGAGCCGCATTTAGCATATTTAAAGCCTGGTACAAAACCTGTCTCCCATCCGGCTTGTTTCGCTAACGGCACACTGTGAGGGGGTTGAATTTTTTTTCTAACACGGCCGTTTGGAAGATATAAAGATCGAGAGCTCGCCCAACCAGAGCCACGGCTCAGATCACGTGACCAACGGGCGCTCAATGGCTGGGAATTAAAGAAGTCTTAAAGAAGTATTTTTTGTGAGCTCACTCCAAGAATTAAGCTGAACTCAAACTCTTCGAACCTCCTATGAATCAATTCCACGTTTTAATGATGAGGACTATCTCTTCATCCATCTCATTAATACAAAATTATGTGCCGTCAGGTTCTGAGTGCACAGCGCAGCCCTGGAGATGCTCCCAGCTAAACTGCCTAGCTCTCAAACTTTGTGCATAAAAATATGATTATCATTGTTAGTTTTGTGCATTCGACATTCAATTGGACCAGAAAGTAAAACTGAATTATTTGTAATTCATGGTTCTCTTATCAGCAGCAGTTTCTCTCCTTCCGTGTTCGGATGTAGATAAAAGGGTTAAAAAAAATGGAGAGCACTTCTTCTAAGTTCAGCAGAGTTGCCATCATTGTCTCTTGATTATAATATCCACATTCAGAGCAGGAGAACACACGTCTTAATTACACATTCAGCTCCAACAGGTGCATTACATGGCAGAGCTAAAGGTCGCAGCTGCGTCACACTATCTCTCAAAGCCTGTATTTATCTTGTCATATTATCCCGTCACTGCTTCTCATGTCAAAATAATAACAGCATTGTTCTGCTTGGCTTGCTGGGAGTGTGATTGCCAAGCTTAGTGACCTCTATGTTTGGTGGAGCAGACATCGCTCATACGCCACCTTTTCTGTTCTTTTTCATGCATTGCTGTAATTGCTGCTATGCCATGAAGACAGGTTGCTATGCAGGCTACGATAATTGCTTTCCTATAACTTTGCAGGACCAATCAAAGAACATGAAGAGTTGTTAATGTGCGAGTGTTTTTACAAGTGCGCAGGGAAATCTTGGATATATACCAGGAGCAGAGTTAAGAGTTTTTCTCATGAGGAAGTCAGAGCACGAGCTGATAATCGTCCCAGCGTAACCTCAGGAATATAAATCTGACATATATAATTTAAATGAATTATAGCTCTTAATGATACTGGAGTATGCCTCTGAAATAGAAATGATATGAACCAATGAGAGCTTAAATGAGAGTGTAAATCTTTGCCCAGTGGATCAGGAGGAGGTAATCAAGCTGTGTTTTAATTTAAAGGGACATTTTGGGTATCTGAGGCAGAGTTTGTTTGAGATACTGTCGATATTAAGTGTATTACCCACAGGGGATTCTGGTTAGTGCAGTGCTTTTGTTGAAATATGCATATTTGATTAAATTTAGTGCAATGCAACATATAAAATGTTGAAACTGAAACATTCTATTGTGTTATGAAAAACTGAAAAAAATAATGTGGCTTTGTAAGCTTGATCAGGCTGGGACCTCCAGGTGATGTAGAGGGGAAAAAAGTAATTGCACTACCCTGTCACAGAAATGAGACGTGCCGAATCAGCACGAGAGAACATGAATGGCTGTCATATTTTTTATCACTCCATATTGGGTCGTTGGGTCTCTTCTCTAACTGCAGGGGGCGGTTTATTGCAACACACATCTACCAGAGAACTACACTGGAGTAAAAAAAGTTTGCGTTTGTTTACATCATTTACAGCATTATTTTTTACTTGTTCTTCTCTGCGTAGTGTGGTCACAAGAATTAGTTCAACCAGTGTCACATACTTCAGACACTGGATGCTCCTGTTCATCCACATGTCTCCATCTGGCAGTTACAAATTTTCAGAGTTGCCTGACGTTGAAAATTTTCACAAGAAAGGGACTGCCCAAAGGGTGAGGCTCTTAAAATAAAGTCATTTGTGGATGTGTCAAGCATAAGACAGTGATGAAGACCATCCAGCAAAAATGACACAACAGAAGGTGGAGACAAAGCTGTCGCCAGACAAAGCTGCATCAAAAAAAAAAAAAAACCCACTAGACTTGATCAGAACATTTCCAAGGCTGTTTTCTATGTTTCAACTGATGAAGTGAACTGGATATACACTGACATTCAGCTTAAGGCCTCCAGTTTACAAGGTCACTTTTTAACCTGTAACACCAGGAGCTGACAGAGACACATTCACACCATCAGGCTCAAAGAAGATCATTGTTTAGGAGTTATTAAAGCGAGTCAATCACAGCTGGGTTTGACGTTATTGTCGACAGTGGGGGAAATAAAAGCATAAAAGAACCCACCCCTAGGTAGAGTTGTTAAATCTATACCCCCAGATCTAAATTTAAACGCTGTGATTCTCCTGATTAACATGGACCTTTAGGCCATCGTTCTCTGCCAGAAAATGATGAATTACTCTCCTTGGGGAGTCTTTGCCCCCATGTGAGGAAGTTCAAATGTCTTGAGGTCGCTACCGAGAGATTTTGACCAATCAGAATCAAGCATCTTATACATTCAGGATCAGTCACACAGCCTGAGAATAAAAAAAAAAAGTTGATTATTATCTGTATGGGGCTCTGAGGTAGTTATTCATAATAATGGATGAAAGATTGTATGATATATCATTTATATTATGCTTTAAAATCATAAGAAAATGTTAATAAAAACCCCACAGAGTCTTGCTCCACCCAGCAGTACCCTCTTTGTTTAATGTCACACCATTATGTAGAGAAACACTCCCAAAACAGACCTGTGCTTATTATGTCTGCCATGAAAGAGGACACATTGAGAGGATTTAAGGATTATTTTCAGAACATGCAGTGACACCAGTCTTTTACATATGATTTAAGTTGGGGGGAAATACATCACATTTAGTCATAATTGCCTGAAAAGTCAATGCACCGCACTGCAAAGCATGCAATTCTCTATCTCTGAAAAACACCATTAATTCACCGTTCTTGCTCCCCGAGGATTTGTATACGGGGAGATGACTGCGAGAAAATGAGACTCACAGAGCTGATCACGATTTGCTGCGAGCATGGGTATTATTTTGTTTTAACATATGGATTCTGTCACATGCAGGCTTATTATTTTGTATCACATTATATCCCATTATCCGCCATATTTTTCCTGTGAGATGCAACTTATGTAGCATTTTATAACCTCTTTGTGAAGCAAATTGTGCTATTTAGTGCAAAATATGAGCTGCTGGGTGACAAATCCCCAAACCAGGATGTTAAACTGTTCTTTACATTCATATGTACATGGTTGTATATTGACATATGCGTGCATTTATTGTACATGTGATCATTTTATATTCACTCCTGCAGCCAACATATAACATTTTCTACAAAAACCCACACACATGAGAAAGGGTGAGTCTGATAAATAGCACCATTCATCATCCGCTCACTCTGCTTCATCCAAAGATTTCTCATCAAAGTAAAGGAATCCCGTTCTTTTATTCTTGTGTCCTAAAAAACACTTTGCAGAGGAAACTGGGCCTTGAATTAATTCCCTATCCCTCCTGCTTATTTAGGTTTACCAAGGCTATGTGAGTTTTTTTTCCACTACTATAACTGCTTTCATTAATGGAGCTCATGCATGACTAGACTATAAATGTGGTGTTTGTATGACTGTGTCCTAGAAATATGTTAAGCCTCATGTTTTGACCTGTAACTGTGATCATTCATAGGAGTTGAAGCCACTGACTCCCAACCTGAGCTCCAGACCTCACCAAGGATCACAACTTCCTTCAGCTGCTTGAGATTGCAAGAGCTTGATATTTACCTCACATGGTTTTAAAACATTAAAACATTGTTTTTTACAGTGATGGTCCTGTAAAAGCTGATGTCAAAGCTTTTTTTTTACATATGCAGAGGCAGCGCCAAAGAAAAAAGGTTGGAAATCACAAGTTTCACCCAAGGAATCTATAAGTCCACTCGTTTTTTTATGTTTTCATGAAAATGTAACTTAACTTGCCTGGCTGAAGCAGTTAAAGTTCCCCCAACGCTGTTCCTGTCCCAGTGGATCATATTCCTATGCCAACGTTTTCATGCAATTAAGAATCTCTGGGTTGTAAAAACGAACCCACGGCATGAGGAAGCACATCTCATCCACTCCACTGAACCACTTTTAGTCCTGACAGGAATTCACCTGAGGGAGAAACACCAGCGAGCATGTTGTTCTGGTCTGGCAGTTATGTTTCCCGAAGGACAACGCAGCACCGAGTCCAGTCCGGTAATCTCAGTATTTTTCTTTTTACACTGAGATACACAGCTTGCGTCTCTGGTGGATTGTTGGATGGACAGTTTGATGAAAAAAACTAATGAGTAAGAATAGAATCATTTAAAGGTAGAGTCTGCAGGATTTTCCTAAGAAATAAAATGTCAACTTTTATGGGAATAATCCTTCTTAGTGATCATCTTTGGGCCTCTACACCAGTGTGTTAGTGTCTGTGTCTGCCCCAACCCCCTCCTCTGCCTGTATGTTAATGTTTTGGTTGTCTCGGGATGTTTCTGGGCGGAGAGTAGGCGTGGTGACCAGCTAATCACAACACGCCCAGTGCACAAGTGAAAGATGCTCCCAAAGAAAGAAAAAGACAACCAAAGTGAGATGAGACGCCAAACTGATAGAGCTTGTTCCTAAATCACTTGGCTCGACTTTTTCTCACTTTCAGGCGCTTGAAGAGCAGTTTGGGATGAAGCACTACATGATTTTGCTTTCTGCTGAACAGTTATATGTCAAATACCCAAGTGACTGGCTTGAGCTAACATGATAAACTGAGTAGCCTAACTTGCCAAAACAACATACTTTATGTGACAGCCTCAGGTAGAAGTCAGTGTAATTACAAGCCTTATGTTCAGACGGTATGTCCTGATATCTGTTACTACAAACAACCTGACATGTATAAAAGGAGAAATCT
This sequence comes from Thalassoma bifasciatum, assembly GCA_008086565.1. Lineage (NCBI taxonomy): Eukaryota > Metazoa > Chordata > Actinopteri > Labriformes > Labridae > Thalassoma > Thalassoma bifasciatum. Next base: position 308,123 of record RPOG01000494.1, on the reverse strand, counting down.
GAGTTTTGAATCATTTTTAGTGAAACACAGTTACTCCAGTGACAGTAGCATCCCTAAGCAGTCCTTGCTAGCTGTGATGGTGCAAATGTGTGCTGTGACTGTAATAAATAGATGTAACTTTTATGCTTACTTCATAGTATCATTGAAAACCTGGGTTATTTTGACAGAAAACAACCAGAAATGTTCAGTTTCTTGAGTGTCCAACCTTTTCGAAGACCACTTTAATTTTGTGAGAATGACCAAGGGCCAGCTGTTCTTTCTAAAATATTCACTAAACATGAAAGTTGATGCTTTATTCAACAATTTCATCTAGTGATTTCTGGCAAAAATCATTCACTAAGTGTCTACAAACAAACATGTCCTCAACTGTCCCTCAGGTGTCTCTTGATACCAGATGATAAGTGGTCAGTTTTCTGCAGTGTTGCATGTTGTGTTAACATCAGCAAACTCTGCTTCTGACCAAGGAAATGTTCTCCATTTGGGGGCGACATGGGCAAAATGTCAGGATCTTTTTCATGCCAAGACCAGGATCGGGACTTTCTTAGGATTCCTTTTTTCTTTTATATTTAGATTATTTTGACCTGCAAACATTTCTTTCTGCTCCATTTCATAACTTTAATCTTGTTTCGTGGTCTCTAACATGTTTTTTTGATCTCCCACATTTTCACATCATGATAAATACATTCCTTTACCAACATCAATATTTTTACATTTGACAGAAAATCTACATGTATGTATTATTGAGTATGGATATGCCTGATGTAGCAGGGAGTGCTACATGTATTTTATGGAAAGAGCTTACTGTGTGGTTTCATTCGTGTTAAATGCCCTTAAGAGCTGAAAGGGTCAGACAGTTATTTGAACTAAAATGTAACAAACTACCTCCTGTCATTTTCTTGATAGTCTAAATAGCTTTGGTTTAAATTTTAATTGCAGTCAAAACATTTGCTCCTTATATTGTTTCTCATTTTGTCTCCTGTGGGGAGAGGATTCAGAACCACTGATTTGCCTGTGCGGTCTTTTAGCTCCTCAATAAGTCAGCACGTCTGTGAACATTGATGTACGAGTGTATATTTTTGTATATGCTTATGTAAGAGTGTGTGTGGGCGAGCCAAGGCAGAACCACCAGAGTGTATCCCGCCATTGTTTCACACCACAGAGGTGAGCTGACCTTCTGCAAGCTAATTAGGGTTTGCAAGAGCAGAGATAATGAGAGGAAAGCTACCCACATGTGGAAAAAAATACATGATTCTCTCATTTACCGCCAAATTAGCTGCCTGCATGGTGTGAGACTCCAAACAACTGTGGAGAAAGGTCAAAAGAAGAGCTACAGCTAGATGGATATCCTCAGGTTTTGCACCAGTGCCTGATTCCTCCTGAGATGTCCGATAATTCATTTACCTGTGGGGCCTAATTAGTCATCAGTGAGGAGTAAGGAGAGGGCAGGAGGAGCACGCTCCTGGATGTTTTTACTCCTCAGCCAACTCCCCTGGAGCTGGGTGATCACATCCTCACCAGTGGCCGATACTCATTACAGACAGGGCTTTGCTCCAGGACAAGAACAGCGACAGGATTCACAACCTCCAGAGGTGAGGGAGGAAAAAGAGCCCATTGTTATTCATTCATACCATGAAAGTCATTATTCAGGTCTTTGTCGTTACAGGCTGTTTCCGAATTCACATACTATACTCGCAGTACGTACTGATTTGCCCAAAATGCAGTATGCAGAATGCAGCATGCCAAAACTACCCAGATGACCTACTGATCCGGGTAAATTTCTCAGTATGCATCTGACCAGTCTACCTGGCATACTGTTTCCCACAATGCAAAGCGCCTGGCCGCAGGTCTGACTTGAAAATGATGGAAACCGGAGAAAGTTTGGGTGAAGCAGTGAAACAATTCAAATGTAAAACCCTAAAACATCTTTTAAGTGAGGTACTTACATTGTATATGTTGTCATTATCCTATTAACATATTTAATATCATACCTGCATTATCAGAGACAGTTTTTCCATCATCTCTAAAAATAAAAAGTCAATCCACTCCAGACTATTTTCAATGAATAACATATGGTATAATATTATAAATCAAATATGATGAATTTTGCTGCGATATACATCCACATTTAAACACAGACGTCCTCTGCAGTTTTTATAAAAGATCAGAGGTCTCCTGGTAAAACTAATGCATTTTAAGCGCTTGGACCTGTAATCATTTGTAAGAACTGCAGAGGACGTCTGTGTTTTAATCCTGTTCTGTGTGTTAAATTTGTGACTTTTTCCTTCAAACTTTAGAGGTTTCTTTCTGGAGAATTTATTGATTTGATATTCATTAAGTTGTCCTGACATAAATCAATAATAATAAATTATAAAAAAGTCAAGAAAAAAAATCCATCAGCTTTACTCTCGCATTCCTCAAACTGGAAACCAGTGTAGCAAACTACAAAACAGACCAAACAGAACTGTCATACTATACACTACATTCAAATACAGTATGCAGTATGCAGTACCCACTACATACTGCATTAGAAAGTAGTATGTAGTAAGCAAATTTGAAAACAGCCACATTCTGAGGTCCAAGAGACTGTGCAGCGCTTTTTATTAACGAAACTGTGAGACTGAAATAAAAGTAGACTCATTTTCAGACCATTGAAATGTCTTAACAACCCATGGAGCCACAGATTATCTGAGATCATTTAAAAGTTCATAATTGTAACTGAGCTCATGGATCTAATGACCTAAAATGAAACTTGTGAAACATGATTTTTTTTCCCTTGGTTGGAATAATGATTATAATCCCCAAGCTCAGGCTTATTAAAGAGAAGTCTGAATCTTAATGTATTTTAATATTTTCAGCCGATTAACAAATTACTCTATCATGTAAATCTCTGTAAATGCACTTCTCATGTAGGACTGTTTTCAAACCCTTGTCTAATTTAGCTGTTTCTAATTCTGTGTATGTGCACAAATCCTTGTTCATGTGGCATGTTGCAGAGACTTAGAAGGTGTCAATTTCACACTTTTCTCTGTGTTAATCAGCCAGAACAGTCATGCATGTCCAATGATGTCAAAAATATCTCATCAACGTTGAAAAGAACGTTATTCCTTTTCACATGAGGGATGTATGGACTGTTTAATGACACTGGATCTGTGACTCTGGGATGGTGGTTGTGGGTATAGGACAGAAATACTGACCCGTGATCAGTTGCGATGTGTTTCTAACAGCAAATGGACGTCAACATGTTCTGAGCTGCTTCAACCTCCAAGTCACTATTTTTATCTAGTGAACTTAACATATAACCTGGAATAATCATATCTGCAGTTCGTCTTTAAACTGATGTGAATTAATGACTGTTACTGTTCTGAACGCTGAATGTGTGCACTCTTTTGTTTACATGTTTTGGCCTAGGGGAAAACATTTTTAATATGACAAACAATTATATTTCCTTTTTCCATTAAAGCTGAATTACATGTTTGAAATGATAGCATGTTTGCTTGTCAGACACTGGAGATATTTTCCATTAGCAGCAGCTCTGCCGCGTGTTAAACATCTCTGCAGCAGCCGCTCTCTGAGGGAATTTCTTTTGTCATCAGATTAGATTCAGTTCCAGTGATTACTCAGAGCTCAGCACTCAACCTGCAGGTGAGAATTATATCTGTGCATATCTTTGCATTTTTTTAAGCCTGAATATTTTAATGTAGAACATTTTAATCAGTGAATATTTTCTCGTCCTCGATGCTGATACTGTGATGTTCTCAGAGCCGCCTCGCTCTTGTTCCTGTGAGGCTGCCAACAGGGACGGAGGATGAGATATTCCTGTGGTTGAACAAGGAAGCATCGACCTGCAGGGTTTCTGCACGGTAACACCACACGCTTCAGCTGTGATTCTCCATTTTATTACCTATCACTTTCGAACCAGTCTGAGTTTTAATGAATTGTCATTTATTCATCACCTTCGAATGGTTTCAAATTACTTATTAAACATCAGCAATATTCAATATAACCTTCAACTCTGGGAAGAAACAATCCTGTCATGAAATATACACTCCAGCCACTTTATTAGACACACCTGCCTAATTGTTTGTTAACACAAATTTCTAACCAGCCAATCACATGGCAGCAACTCAATGCATTTAGGAATGTAGACATGGATAAGATGATCTGCTGCAGTTCAAACTGAGCATCAGAATGGAGAAGAAAGGTGATTTAAGTGACTTTGAACGTGGCATGGTTGTTGGCGCCAGAGTATTTCAGAAACTGCTGATCTACTGGGATTTTCACACACAACCATCTCTAGGGTTTACAGAGAATGCTCCAAAAAGGAGAAAATATCCAGTGAGCGGCAGTTCTGTGGGCGAAAATGCCTTGTTGATGCCCAAGGTCAGAGGAGAATGGCCAGACTAGTTTGAGCTGATAGAAAGGCAACAGTAACTCAAACAACCACTCGTTAGAACCGAGGTCTGCAGAAGAGCATTTCTGAACACACAACACATCGAACCTTGAGGTAGATGAGCTACAGCAGCAGAAGACCACAGCGGTTGCTACTCCTATCAGCTAAGAAAAGGAAACTGAGGCTACAATTTGTACAGGCTTTGTAGGGGATATTTCTTGGCACACTTTGGGCCCCTCAGTACCAATTCAGCATGGTTTAAACACCACAGTCTACCTGAGTATTGTTGCTGACCATGTCCATCCCTTAATGACCACAGTGCACCCATCTTCTGATGGCTGCTTCCAGTAGGAGAACTCCAAAACATGACAATGAGGCCACTGTACTCAAACGGCCTCCCCAGTCAACAGATTTCAATCCAATAGAGCAACTTTGAGATATGGTGGAACAGGAGATTTGCATCATGGATGTGCAGCCGACAGATCTGCAGCAACTGTGTGATGCTATCATGTCAATGTGAACCAAACTCTCTGAGAAATGTTTCCAGTATCTTCTTGAATCTATGCCACGAAGGATTGAAGCAGTTCTGAGGGCAAAAGGGGGTCCAACCCAGAACTAGCAAGGTGGACCTAATGAATGGCCCTTTTCCACTGACCCGTCTTAGCCCGACTCTACTCGGTTTGTGTTGCGTTTCCACAGGCGCGGTACTACGCGGCAGATGCAAGTTTTTAGTACCTGCTTTACCCTGGTTCTAAGCGAGCTGAGCCGACACTGCCAGCCACTCATTGGTCAGAGAACGTCGTCTCCGCAGCGTCACTTTCTGACTCTGTACAAATCACTTACAAGAGGCAAACGAATAAGTCAGCGACGGGTTTTTAATGACATTTAAACCCGACGGCACAGAACCAGACTGAATGAAGACAAAATACAGCCCTAAAATGCTCCTTCATGATTCCTAAATAAGCTAAAAGTCATTTTTAAACAAAAAAGAAGTGAACAGCAAAGATAGTTCGGTTTAAAGAGTCTTTTCCATTAAATCAAAGTTTGTTGGAGCAGGAGCGATCTGTCTGCCACGAGAGTCTTTAAGCACCAATCAGTCCATTAATCCACAGGGAACCAAAAAAGAAAACCAGTTCAAAGAAGAATGATTGATCAACAAAAAATCTCTGGTATACCAGGCCCAAAAATCAAAAATTCAAGTGATCTCACTGGATCCAGGGGAAAGTTGATGTCAGGAAGCAGCTCCTTCGTTTTCCTCTGAAATCTTTTGAAAGCTTTGTTTTTTTCCTTTAAAGACCACGGTGGCACATATGTTAGTACAAAATTATGTTTGTGTTGGGTTAAAGATGACGCGATGCACTTCTGCGCAGCACTTTAGCGCAGCTGTGTTATAAGATCCACGCCCACCGTCAGTCTGTTGGGCTAGTGGAAAAGCTAACCAAACCATGTAGAGTCGAGTAGAGTAGAGCTGGAATTGTTTAGTGGAAAAGGGCCAGAAGTGGCCGGTTAGTGTCTCTGTTCAGTCTTTCTCCCTCTTCACACTTCTCTTGGTTTGAAAAAACATTGGGTCAAGATCAAGCCTCAGTGTATCAGCTTCTCTTTCAGTTTGAACACCAAACAGACATCACAAGGTTGTTCCCCAGTTCTCCTGCTGCTGGACGAAAAAGTGCAGGAGGGAAAAAGGAATCTCCCGTTTCTCTCTGGAAGCACCTCGTGAATATTCCCTTTGATCCTGTGGCCTGGCACAGGTTAACGGACATCCAAGCGAGCATTACACGACAAAGGGATCTGAGGGAGGACAAGCCACATTCATGGCCAGCTCCATGGAGACCAGCTGAGCGCACCATCTGGCCTTCCTGAGCCGGCTTGTGCTCCTTGAAAAAGCACTCGCCTGATCTGAGAGTCCTGACTGGAAGAAGCGAGGATTTGCCACGCGACAATAGCTGCTGCTCAGACGTGGAAGGATGACAAAAACCTGTTGTTGTCTTTTTCGGTGGGAAGAAAAGTTTTTGATGATTGATTCAGCTGGATGAGTCACTGTCAGCAAATCAGAACTTCTTTTTATAAAGTTTGCAGAATGTTCCACACTCAGAAAACCATCCAGATCTTCAGCTTACCAAGGATGCTGATATATTACAGAAGTCATATCTCAAATAAGAAAAAGTGAAACTTTCTCAACTCTGTAGCCTCAAGTGACCTGATGGAGTTCACCACAGCCAGAGTCTACATGGAGAGCTGAAATATTTGTAAGTTTTTCTTTTCCTACGGGTCTTGTGTATTCAACTGAACAAAGGTTGAAGAAGATTTGCAAATCATTGTATTCTGTTTTTGTTTACATTTTACACAACATCCCAACTTCACTGGAATTGAGGTTTGTAATTACAGACCAAATTATGAGGATATATAGTAAATGTCAAAAACTGGGAATAAACATGACTTAAATATCCTTTATTGCAGAACTTTGTCATGTTTTGATTAAGGGATCAAACTCTACACTTTTGTCAAACATAAAAACTTGTGCATGATTAAAAACTCTTCACGAATCAGGGCTTGAAGTGCACTTATTGGATATAAAAACTGTCTGACACCTGAAATAAAAGGTCCATGAAGTGTCAAGACTTCCACCATATTTTTGTCAGCCTTAAACTTCCAAATGAAATTGTCTCTCGTCTTTCTGACAGCATCCTTATTCAAAATGTCAGCTGTTCTGTCAGAGACAAATACATTCTGAGCCTGTCGTCGTCCAAATGTCTCCAGCTGGATTTTTCTTATTTACTTGCACTGACACAAGCAAAATGTGTGAATACCCAAAAGTTCAGGTCCATTTTTGTGTGTCTAGAGTTGAATGCCATTCCAGCCACTGTTATTTACAGCTAACCTTAAAGAAACTGAATGTGGATCCTTCGTCTCTCAAAGGTTCAGTGTCTCCAGAGATGTAATGAGATGTAAACCATTAAAGACGATATTATTAAGAAACTGAAGTCTTAAATCCACCCACTCTTTTCTTCTTCTGAAGCGTGGCCAGAGGAGAGTTAAGTGTAATGAAGGATATTTTTTGTTTTATCACTGAGATGAGCTCTCGGAGCGTGGGTGTGTGCTGGAGGCAGAGTAATCCTCCTCGGTTTCAGAATCCAAACAGACCCAACATGAAAAGAGAGAGCAATTACCCAGCTGTATTCTAGATCAATAAGACGCCACCACCAATAAATGAAAAGTCGTCTCTTTGCTGTGAGTCTCAACTGTGTGCAGGTGACCGTGTGGACTTTTTTCTGTGTGGGGGAAACTGGGGGAGAATGACTGCAGATCTATGTCAGCGAGCTGAGAAAGTGTAGTGTTGAAATCTTAAGAAACATAAAGGAAAACAGAGGATTGTAATGTTTCGTTTGAACCAAACTTCATTTGCACAAGTGACTTACATGTAAAGATCATTGAGTGTATAAAACATAGACGGAGTCACCATTACATCACCTGATGCAGACTAATGAAGTTGATCAACAGCACGTACCATATTGGATTTAACAAAGTCTTTGAGCTTCTTTTCTAACAGATATGTGGTGCCGTCAGTCATGTGATCTAAGTCTTGCCTCTGATTGGACAACCTTGTGATCCTAATATCATCCAAGCCACTTAGTTTAAAAAAGAAAGTTACAAAAAAAATAGTTGATAATGAAATTCATGTTCCAGATTGAAGTCGTTTTTGGAACCAAGCTGTAAATGTTTTTTTTAAAGTCAGTTTTTTTGTTTGTTCATTTTTATTCATTTGATCGTGTATGTGGTTTCCAGTCTTTCTGCAGTCAGCCTCAAGCAAATTCTCGATGAAAAATCAGGTGTTAGCACTACCACATAGGTTGTATTTTTCTAAATCAGATGTTGCCCCTTACACTCAAAAAATTAGACACTGACTTTCATTGAAACATTATGTCAACTGGTTTCATGTTACATAATACGTTGGTTGAAGCAATAATTTCAGGGTCAATTTAGTTGAACTTCATGTTACTGTTTCAAAAAACTCAATGCACTCAGATGAGACCAGTTGGTACAATCAATTCATTTAAAGTCAGTGTGTAATTTTTTTTATTTTTTTTTTTAGTGTGCTTAAGACACGTCAGTTAGTGCAAAATGGCACAAATTTAACAAGTTATACACACATTTTTAACAATTCACCACTTATTTGAGAGAGCTAAAGAGTCAAATAGGAGCGTAAATGCACCTTCCAGTAATTGTCTGCAGGCTTTCATGAATGGGCCGTAAATTCCATCGTGGTTTTAAACCCAGCCTCCTGCTTTCATTTCACTTGTTGTGAAATTACCATTTTGAAATGTAAAACCTGTCAGACTGCTCAATGTGCAGCTCTGACACTGACAGTCCAATTCCCCCACTCATTCATCCTGTCACCTTTTAGCTAAATATAGTTTCACATTTCTGCCCCAAAGTATCCGCCGTGACAGGTGATGAAAGTCAATTCATCGTCACTCAATCTCAGTGACATCCACCCAGAGACCGCGCTCTCTCACCGCACAATGGCTGCCTCCTGTTTAATATGTATTTGATTCTCCTCAGCATCAAAAATACAGTATATGCTGTTTTTATGCATATGAAAATGACACCACTCTAAAATGAAGCAGACATTTCCATAAGCACACAGAAAGTCAAGGGTTTTAGCAGAACTATTTCACAACAAGTGGAACCTCGATTTTTTTTTCCACTCCAGAACAAACCCTCTCTATATTCTCCGCTCGTCTCCTGCATATGGATCCTCAAAGACATAATCCGCCCACACCCTGCTCAGCTTATGACAAATCATCCTGATGCATAACAAATTCTCTCTCCTGAGAGGCCCTGAGAGGGCTCTGCTTTATGTGTTCTAGTAGATACGTCCTACTTTAGCTCTCACTGAAGCATGAAACCACAATTTCATCATCACATAAACATGGTATGCACTTGGTTTGGTGATATCATTGTTGAATTTATCATCTCGAGGGGAAAATGGGAGTTTGACTCCAGCTGTTGCACATAAACATGACGCATTATTTTCAGATAGGTGTTTATTCATCAGCGTATGTCTGAATGTCTTTTCAGAAATGTGAAAATAAGTCTGGTAAATAATATTTGGAATTCATGATTTGGAGAGGGATCAACTTGAAAATTAGAGGGTGTTGAGTTTTTTTGATCAGTTGGTGTTGGATGTACTTTGTCGGGATCACGATCCAAATTTTGATAATATCAATACCAACGTTGGTATTGATATTGAATGATACCAGTGTGAAAAGAACAATACTCCAGTTTCCTGCATGCACTGACTGCTGCAGGTTTTGCAAATTGGAGATCTGGCTCCAGGTAAATAAGGGTCGTCTTTAGCATCAGTTAATATCAACTTTTAATGTGCATGTTACTTTGGTCACGTTACCTAAGCCACTTCAAAAATTAGAAATTATGCCAAAACCCATTGAAAAGTATTACTTAAGATAATATAATCCTTTATTCAGTCCAAAATGGGGAAATTTACAGAATTACAGGCAAATGAACAAGTGCAAACTGCAAACAATATGACTATAAGGAAATAATAAGATGATTCTATAAAAAGATTGCTCACAGAATAATTTAACTTTAAGAAATATTTACACAACCGTACACACATGAAATGTTTAGATACTTAATTTTTCTATTGTAGTCTCCATCTCTGTACCTCAAACATTATTTTGTCTTAATTTGACTCCAAAATGATCACTTTTGCACATTATTTTCTTAAGAAAAGAATTCCACACATAATAATCTTTAAAAAAAGAATCACAAAATAAAACAAATGATGTCACCAGTTCGAGGATACATAAACCTAAAATGTTAAAAAGTATCTATCGGCATCAGCATCAGTGATACTGGCCCTGCATTTACTTGGTACTGGATCGATCCCAAAATTCCCGGTATCGCCCACCTCTAATCACAATATGCCCAGAAAGTAATCCAGTCATCTGCATTTTCTCACCCTCCTCTGTCCCCATCATTTCTCCAGTCTCTCTTCTCCTCAACATGTCTAGACGTGCCCCCACTCTGCTTCACAACCCCCCATTTCCTGTATCTCAAGAGAAGGCGACCCAGTGTCTGGATGGTGGATGTAATCACTGCTGATTGCAGCCGTGTCTGAGAGTTACACTGTGCTCCTTGTAATTTAGCCGTCAAATGTTTACAAAAGAAGTCTGGTCCCTCCAACTTGAACACTAACTTAATCCTAACCCTGTGTAGTCTGTTAGAAGAGTGGATCTTTTAAGTGAAAGTGGTAAAAATGTATGGTTTTTTGTTCAACCCTCATCAAAGTTAATCTAACTTTAGCTTGCTGAATGAGTTCTGGAGTTGTTGAAATAAAGTGAACAGCTTTATGAGCCTTGTTGCTAGGCACCGCCTCTCTCCTCCTTTTTGCCCACTTTTTCGTTCTCTTTGTATTTGAAACCTGTTATTACTATAAGGGGCTCTTTTTAAGGTCATGGAGACCAAACTGGTTACATTCATAGGGGTATTTTTATTATTTTTGTTCCTATATGTGTCCAGGGATCCTACATGTAACTATGGCTGCATTGTTTACACACAAGATCAGCTGTTAGCGGCCCGTACGAGTCAAGAAGAGTCGACGTAGACTTGAGTCCTGGACCCTGTGGAGGCTGACAGGAGAATGATGGCCGAGCTGTCGTCTCTGATGGACAACATATCTCACCCCTTTCAGAGGACTTTTAACCTTCATGTTATCAGTCTATGCATAATTCCTACTTATATTTTGGTCTTTTATATATTTCTTGGTGAAAAAGTTCTCTACAGATTTTTTTCTAGGTCACACTCATTATACAGAGTGGGCCATAAGTTTACATACATACAGTCATGGTCGAAACTATTGGCATCCCTGGAATCTTTCCAGAAAATACACCAATTCTCCCAGAAATTGTTGCAATTACAAATGTTTTTAATATGAATGAGGTTGAGTCAACTTTGATAGATTCTAACTGGCGTCAGGTGTGATTTCTATATTACCATTATCTGTTACTCGCCACAGCTGAGTTTAAACAAGCCTCACCTGCTTAAAATTAAATGATTTACCTACAATACTAAAATGGTGCCAATCATTTTGTACGGCCCAATTTTTGTGTTTTGTGTGAAATTGTGTCCATTTTAGCTTTTTTTCTGCCTCTTTATTGTGTTTTTTCCAATGCATATCAAGGAAATAAACAAATTCATACCGACAACATTTGTAATTACAACAATTTCTGGGAGAAATGGTGTATTTTCTGGAAAAATTCCAGGGGTACCAATGCTTTCATCCATTACTGTAGGAAAATATATGGAATTTACAAAAAAAAAGTGTATTTTTCTGAAAACGCATTAATAAGAGCATTAAAAGCTTATTTTATGATTACCTTGCAAGTTATGGAGATCAGGTTTTTTCACACTCTCATTCTTTAAGATAATGAACATCTGTATGTGTGATAGAGTGACTGAAAGACTGAGGTCTAATTACAACTAAATTAAAGGAAGGTTCTGTTTTCCCCTGTTGGCTTTTCTTGACATTTACAGAAAATCGAAAAAAACAAAATCTAAGAAGGAATATTTTCCCAAAACAAGAGTGTATCAGAGATCATGAAAAGATTATGTTTCATTTTTAAGATTCTGTTTAAATGAGTGTTGAAGCAGTAACAGAGGCGGGGTGTGTGGTTTCATTTTACAAGCTAACAAGGCAGCAGGCCCTTTCTCTCAACAGCCCCAGGTCCACGAATTAAACACCATATGGCTTATACTAAACGAAGTCTCCATCGAATTTTCCTGGAGACTGAGATTGTTTTTTATGGCTGGCTGATGGGGTTATTAGAGGGGAAATTGGTGTGAAACTATAACCATTAGCCATTTCCAGTCAATAAACACAAATTATAATAACATAAAATATTCAACATCCATCTTCTTAAATGTTTCTTATTTCTGTTTTGCAATCACATCACACATGAGTCCTCACGATTATCATGGAGGCAGAGATTTACTATGGGAGGGGACATCCACAACATCAAAGCTTCCACATGCATGCTCTGCTCTGGTTCCTACATATTATGCAAATCAGGATGCAGGCTCTTACATTTCCAACACAAGACACACACAGAGAAAATCAAAGAATGTGATGAGGAAAGTGTGAGCGGGATGATGTAACTGTTTGGACGAAGACGTCGAGTTTCTGGGAGGTAGAAAAAAAAAGTCTCTGTGTGTGTGAGAAGCAGATAAAGTAAGGAAGAGGTGACCTGGTTTAGTTAAAATCTACGAGGCTGCTTTGATGAAGAATTGATACCTGAGGAGACAGTTCCTCAGACAGCTCAGGCACTTGAGTGAAGTGATGTAACAGTATTGACTTATTGAAGCCGGGAGAAATGTGTTATCGACTTCCCATGAAATAATTGCTCCCTAAGGCTCCTGCCATTTGCTAATCTTGGTGAAATGTTGCCATCTCCCTCTCTCTTCTGTCTTCTGAGGGTAAACTGAATGTGTTTTTTAATATATGCTCTTTTCTGGCTGGCAGTTCAGATGTGCCATGCAACTCATAAGAGGATGTTATTATCTTTGAAAGCCATGCAATCGCTTTCTGTGGTATTTCTCTTCTACAGTTTTTTTTCCATCCGCTGTTTGCTTGTTTTCCAAAATACTGAAGCTCTGTTGTGCAAAAGTCTAACAAAAGCTGAAGGAAACTGGGGGGGGAAATCACGGATGAACAGAGCAGAATAACACCTGCATACTCTGAGAGAATCATTTCAGGAGATTGTTGAATAATGACCTTTCCGCAGCATGTATGCTTCCTCCATCACTGTGCATTGTATCGCTTCGCTGCAGGCTGGAAAATCCCCCGACACACAACCAAGAGTCATTTAATGGAGCTGCTACTGCTAATAACCAGGAAATTATGTCAGACTGTATTGTGTACAGTGTCATCCTAGGATAATGGTTCAGTGTTTTTGAATAGAGTTATTTTATTTGAGCTCTTTCCATCCTGGTCTCTCTCTCTCTAAAGATTGTTTTATCTGCCTTTAAGCTTTTATTGGTGATAATCTGCTGGTAAATATTTCACTCCCTCTCCTGGAAAGTTTCTCTCAAACTCTTGAGGAAAAGAAACAGTCTCTTTTCTCAGGAGAGCATAAAGGGTATGCAGTAAAAAGTTTTTATTTTTTTATTTATGTTGCAATCAGGATGAAATATAGTAAAATAACTGAATACCTAACGAGGGGTCAAGTATGAAAATTACCATCCCCAGAAGCATCTTATCCTCAGGGATCAGCACTGAATAATAATGTGGGCTTTAATTGCTTTTTTATGCCGTTTTATTTATAATTAATGTAATTTGTTTGCCTTTGAATTTCACAGGCCACACACTAGCCTTGAGCTTCCCATCTCTCCTCCTTTAGTTTTATTCTACATATTCATGTGTGTACGCAGCATGTGGGTGGAAAATGAACGTCTATGGGAGCCATAACAAAAATTGGAGATACAGGCCTCCTGTTGCAGAACTGCTTTAAAACTATACAGTAACATGTAAAGAAGGAGAATGATGCAAACCCATGTTGCAACATAGACAGAAAGCAACAATGCTGGAATGTCATAATCAACATGTGCAAACTCTCAAATCTTTACATGTTCAAATGTTTTATTAATTACCAAATCTGTCTGTAAACTCACCAAAACGCTAAAAACCACAAGACATTTTCACAATATTTCCTGACATGATGGGATCATCCCATAAAGATCTCTTAACTGGTTCAATGGGCCAATAGTGATTGAGTATGGCATAGTTCAGATGACTATAATAATAATAATTATAATAACTTTATTTGTAAAGCACCTTCCATACATAAAATGCAGCTCAAAGTGCTTTACAAAGCAGTTAAAACAAAACAAGACAAAACGAATTAATACAAAGTGGAGCAGTCAAGAAGTTAAAAAGTTAAAATGAATAAATAAATAAAGTATAATTGTATCCTTAAACACATTAAAACGAAGTTTCTCTCCACATCACAACCACAAAAGTGGATTATTTCTGCACAGGAAACCAACTCTCTGTTTCCATTTAGTTGCAAATTGGTTTTTAAATGTCACGACCTGGGAGGGAAAATACATGAACAGGAACCAAAATGTGACCAGAAATGTGAAAAATGCAGTAAAATGAACCAGAAAGCATGGCACGTATAAAGCGTGAGAGAATGACAACGTAAAGCAAGAAATAAAAACTCCAGGAAACAAAAGTAAAATCAAAAACTAGACATGAAACGCATAGATTGACAAAACACAACCAAAGCTGGATCACAAAAAAAAATACAAAACTTAACAAAAGAAATTTGGCACTAACTTTCTGAAAGCAAAAGAGTTTAATAAGAAAATCTGAAATTGTAGTTGCATCAATAACCAGCCTTTCAGTGTTGTGGAAGATTTAAGTTTCTGCTGGCTCAATAATAGTTTTCTGAGGGACAATGAAAGCAAATGATATTGAATTCAGACTAATTCTTTTTTAATGTTAACGTAAGGTAGAAAACTAGAGATCAAAATGAGAAGCTTAAATTTACCGTGCGTCGGCCGAAGATCTTCAACCTGTTTGTTTTCTGATCTTTTTCTCATGCAGAGGTGTTGAGTTTTCAGTTCTTTGTTTCCTCTGCCCTCTGAGACTTTGTGAAGTCCTGACATCAGACCTTTTAACCACCTACAGCCGATACCGTTACATAAATTCATCTGATCTCCGTGTTCAGCTCTTGATGCTTGAATTTCTGAAGCTGTTTGTGGTTTGATGACATCAGGACAAAAGAAAGAAAGAAATATCATCCTGTGCGTGAAGTGATTATAGGGATGCAATCAAAAACTTTTTGCCCTCAATAATAACAGGATGACAAGATCTCTGACATATGTGCCCTCGTAACAGGCAACACTGAACATCTTTCATTCCAGCAGAATAATTCTGGCCTGAAAGGTCGGCAGAAACACACCCAGAAACCTCCACCCGACTGATTTGGTTTAATGTACGACTGTAATTATCTCCTCCATGTCTTCCCTCTCAGGACGGATCACTGCTCTGATTCATCTAATGCAACACTCAGAGGGAGCTGTCACTGAGACACAGAGATGAAATAACACACTATTACACTCTTCTCAAGACCAGACGCATGTTTCTGTCTGGACTTTTTGTCTCGTGTCATAAAAGTTTCAGATATTTTTTTCCCCCTAGGCTACGCTTTATTTTATAGTCTTCTTTATCTACTGAGAACAAAACTAACAAAAACAAAGGGGCTCGAGGTTCTGCCAGGGCAGAAAGTGTTCAATTAAAACTGTGGACCTCATACTTTGCTGCAAGGCACAAACAACCAAAGAAAACTTTTCTTTGAACATAAATCACACCGAAAATCTGCAGAAGAGATTCTTTAATTATACAAAAGTTACAAAGCACCAGCAAGTGCACATGCATGATGTGGTCACACTGGCTGGATGAGCTATGCTTTAGGGTTGAAGCTTGTTTGGACACAGTACAGATGCTCAAGTCTTAAATAATGTTGATGAGTGGAAGCTTCAACTCTTCAGCCCCTGAACTCTGTAAACTGCTGCTCTCAGTGTGTCCTGAGTGAAAAAGTTGGTTAGCTTTCTCTTGAACGGAGACCAAACAAACATTGGCGTTTTTATTTTTCTACATTTATAAATCCTCGTTATGGCGGCAATTTGGATCAAGCACACATTGAACTCAATAATTCAGCATTTTCTACTGATGCCCTGAACTCATGGAATGACCTCCAGTCTTCTCCAAATCAAACTGTTTCCTTTAGTTTTTGTGTTGTGAATGATTTTATGCGTCTGTTCATTGGTTTCTGAGTTGCTGTGGTCTTTGAGTGTGAAGTATTTCCGCTGGTGTCTGATCGTTTCTGTCATATTTGATGTGTCTCCCGTATTCCCAGGATTTTATGCCTCCAGTGTTCTTCAGCTCTGTGTGGGTCTCTTGTGTTTTCTTTTACAAATTTTAAAAGTTTTTTGAAACTCTTGTTCCTATAAGCGTGTCTTCCATCCTCCGTTTTTCACACAGTGTGACAGAAACTCTCGGTGCTGTTGAGGACGACACTTCTTGAGATACATAATTCAACTGTTAGGTGTTAAAAATGAGTGGTTTTACTCTTCCTCACATCAGCTGTGCTCCATGAGTATTACAAATAGCCATTTTGTTGTCCGTTTGTAACACTTCATATTACTTTCATACAGCTGTTACTGTGTGCTGATGCTTGTCCTGGTATGCATGAAGTTGTCAGCATATGTAAGATTAAACTACAAACTAAAACAGTGCTTACATACCAACAGAAAAGTTAATATCTACAACTTTTTCAATTCCCAACTGTTGAAACTGTGCATCTCTATAAGTCATCACCCTCCCACTAGTTTGCAGCAAATGTTTTGGACGGTTTATTTCTCCTGCAAGGTTCACACATCAGCCCACCCAGACTTTGTGCAGACTTTACACCAGAAGTCCACATAAGGAAGATTTTCAGGAGTGTGGCGCAGGGAGATATTGAAGTCTGAGTCGTATATTTGCATTAGTTCCCTTTCCTTAGATTTGTTGCATAACATCGAGCTTCCCACCCAAGGGCTCACAAACTCAACATACAACTGTACATTACCAGTGGGATTGTGGGAGTGGGTGCAGGCTGGTGGGCTGCAGGCTCACAAAAACACAGGTCAACTTTTTTCATTCCAAGCTGTTGCTATGCAACCACTCAATCTGGCGGCTGAAGACCCAAAGTAAACATGCTTTATTCTGTCTTTGGAGAGATAACTCTGAAAACACGGCAGAGCCAGAGCAGCTGAGAGCTTCTCTCAGAGCAGCGTGAGCTTCATTTCCTGTTTATCTGCTGTAGGGTCTGCCGTAAACATCTGGATGTAAAGTGAATTTGCTCTCAGCTAAAAGCTCAGTCTGTCATAATTTGATGATGCTTTCAGTGTGAAATTCAAACCATAAAATGCCTCAGAGTGCTGCAAAAGTTTGAAACTCAGGAAGTCATGAGCACCGTACACATGAATGGAGGCAGAATCTGCAGTAAGAGTGATATTCATATAATAAAAAGTCACATTTACATCAGCTCGCACAAATCTGGAAACTTATCTGCATATAATTACGTTAAGAGTCCCCGTGGAGGCGTTGCTCCATCACTCAAATAAATCACATCAGATGTTTTAATGAAATTTCCCTTTAACTTTCATCCATCTTTAAACTTTTCTTTTAATCACAGTGACAGGCAGATATATGAGCCAGCAGCTGCCGTCCTAAAGCAAATCGAAGCTGAAACCACTGCACAGATTCAGTCACATACTAAACTCTAGAAGATGAATAATACCTATTGTTTTTATGCAAAAATCCAGCGTAACAGGTGACAAAAGAAAAACCTCATTGATGAATCAGTTAAAAAGACCTTGCTACAAGTGCTGATGGATGCACTGCAAAAACTGAAATCTAAGCAAGTCATAATGTCTTATTTTAAATTTGTCTTATTGTTCTTGATATGAGCTACATTCTACTGATACATCCAGGAAAATGTATTATTTCAAGTTATTGAAGGACAACAATGAGGTCTGAAAAGTCCAAAAAAAATCTGCCAGTGGGATAAGAAAAAAGTGTCTTGTGTTGAAACATATTTCTAATTTCAAGAAACTTCACAAGCAACTTTTTCTTTTCCCATTGGCAGATTTTTTGACTTGTTACAAGGTTTCTGCCTGTTAAATGGAAGTTGTTCCTTGCCTTGGTAACTCTGCTAAATGCTGTTGAAATCATGGTGTGTTACAATAACAAAAAACTTCTTATACTGTCTTGATGTTGGGTCTCTGTTAATAAAATAAAATGTTATGAATGTTAACAGGTCTAGCTCTGTTGACATCCGTGGAAAGTGTCCTGTGAACTGCTGGGTTAAAACAAGAGCTGATAGTGACCTTGTTTTATTGGCATGCAGCAGTCGCACTTAGGTCTTGGCTTGATTGTAAAGTCACAGCTAATCTTCTAATCTTGTCTGCGTTAACAAGCAGGAAAGAGAATCTGACCCGAAGAGGAAACATCATTCTACCAATGATGGTTGAGGTGGATGCAGCTGTAGCTCTTTATGTTTTCATATATGTTTGTACCATAGTGTTTGCTTGTTGTGCTGGTGCATTGAACAGCTCAATCTTGCACTGACTAAGCTCATAGTCTGTTTTTTTAAGCTGCATGTAACTGTACTGACTATATGAGGACTTGTTGAGAACAAACAGTAAAAAGCTCTCATCTTGTTTGTTGATAAGGCCAAACCTGAGGGCTCAAACTGTTCATGTAAAATAGGGACAGAGCTTTGATTATTGTCGACAGTCTCCCCTGAAAACTCCCACACACACCAGAAGAAGTTACAGACAGTGATAATAAATTTAAAGTTTACTCCTCATCTTTCTGTGCTCGCGTTCAAACTGTGCAAGCAGCGTGTTACTGTTGCTCCTGTTTGTTTTTCTCTTTTTTACTCTGTTTGGACTAAATGTGGCAGATTTTTCTCACGTACTGTCTTTGAGATGTTTTTGTTCTGGGTGTGCATTTACAAAGAGCTGTGGACTGTTTTTCACAGTGGAATAGCAGACTTTAGCGAGCACTGCTACTGTTGTAGATGCAGATTTCACAGCAACCTCGACCAAATTAGTGAAGATTCCTGCAGATCAGAGGATATTTAAGATGCACAGTGGATGCAAAGGAGGCAAAACTAGTGCTGTAGTTCATTACATTAGATTTGGTCGTTTGTTTGGTCGTGTGTCACTACAGACACTTAATACCATTTCCTGAGTAAATTGATTCTTTAAATTGGATAATCAGCTTGTAGCTCTTCCTTCACATCAAGGTAGTGTACAGTCAGCTGGGTACAATTTCTGACATGCTCAAGAATTTGGGCCATGATCCACTCTGACCCCAGAAACTCTGCACAGCACAATGGTGAAACAACATCCCACTTCAGAGTAGTTTTGCAAATCAAAAATAATGCAGGTCCAGCTTGAAAACACTGGTTTCTCTATCTGTCAAGTGAAGGTGACCTGAAATACACAGAATAAATAATGCTCTCTCTTTCTGCACCCACAAATATGCTGTTTTTGTTTGTATATAATGCGCAGATGTGACAATCACAATCACAAAGCATCCAAGCCTTGTGACTGTCACTGTCAACTACCAAGAGTGTATTCAAATCTATCTCTGTGCTCAGTCTGGGTGTGTTAAGTCACTGTAATCTGCTTTGAATGCGAGTAATGACATTAATCTCTCATTTTAAGGGCTTTGAAAGCCCACAGGTGCAAATGAATGGCTCTCAATTCACAACAACAAAGCCGCCGTTCTCCCCCTCTGCCACACAACGAGAGTTTCTGCCAATTACAATCATTTCCTTCCCACTCCGTACTCTGCAGCTTCCTCCGCTCATCTCGAGTCTGAGCGACATTCCTGCAGGCATGGAAAATGCTTTAAAAAAGCTCCCCAGAGGCTGAAATCCGCAGGGCAATGAAGCGTGATGGAGCTGATTGTAGAAGAGGAGCTAAACACGCCGGGTCGAACCCTGTTTGTGAAGAGTGTGAAGTAAAGGAGCTGCAGCAGAGGGTCGATCAGAGCCTGAGGAAACAATCTGTGACCTGCTCTGTTTCTGGAGGACTAAAGAGACATTTCAACAAATTTAAGGTCAAAGCTTGAGCTCAATCTTCTTCAACAAACAGAGGCTACCTGATCAGACACTGAGGGGAGGTTACACACCACCCTAAATATGACGACAGTGACATAAAGACGCTTCTTACAAAAAAAAAAAAGCAAACAAAAAAAATCAGGACAACATATCTTCTAATTGAGAAGGCAGAAGTTTTCTTCTCCTGCATGAAGTAAACAGAAAACCCCACTTTAACTTAGTTCTGCTGAGAAAAACAGTTAAATTTGCAACATCCCAGAGAGAATGACACTCCATGGAAGCTTATGAAACCCAAATTGAAGTAAGGATGTGTGAAATGATTTAACTTCAGCAAAACATTGCACGTCTGAGTTGTCTTTTATATCTCTGTTTTATTTCATAAAAGAGAGACAACAAAAACAAAATGATCGTCTGGAGAAAAATCTGAGAAACAAATGAAGCTCCTCAGGGGAGAATCAGTCAGAGTGAGCTGTCAAACACTGGAGATATACTCCGAATATAGAGAGTGGGTGTGTGTTTATGCAGAAAAGTTCTGCAACACGGGAGACATAGTGGTGCTCAGCAGGCAAAAAGTCAAATTCAAGACAGTGAAAGTGAGAAACTTGCCTTGAATTTGGTTTTAAAACACACTAAATGGGTTGATTAAACTGCAGACTTGTGGTTTTCCACACGCGTTCACCCCATTTGTCAAACATTATAAGAGTTACCTGACTGTGAAGCCAAGAGTTTAGGAGCTCCCCCTGCTGACCAAGTGCAGCACAGCTCATAAACCTTTCCTACACTGCTAGCAGATGAAATAATAAGAAATATTTTAGTTATGTTATTATAAAATCCTAAACTAAAGCCTGTTGTAAATCAGTTATTTGCAGTAACTTAGCCTGTTAAAGCTCCAGAGCCTGAGTTGTCCCATCTTTGGACATTTCTTCCCTGTAGAGAACCAGAGACACTTGTTTCTCCATTTTTCTTCATTATCTCCTTTACTCTCAGTCAGGCACATTTGCAGTGAAGTTTATCTCCAGAGGAAAGTTGCACTAAAATGCCTCCATGTGAGTGAATAAAGCTGTGTAACATTCATCCTTTTGGATCTGCCTCTGGGTTTTCGCTCCAATGAAACTGTTACTCAAGAAGAGTCTGATACACCTTTTTTTATTCACTTTGTTTGCATGACATGTTCACATCTGGGGCCTCATTTGGGAAATTCATGAACCAAAACAGATCTTATTAGAAAGTTTGACAGAAGAGTAACAGAGGTGTGACACTACGTGAAATTTCAGACTTCATCTTGACCTGATCTAAACATCATCCAGGCGACAGATTCAGACTTAATTGTGGCCTAAATGGACAACAGTAACGTGCGGTGAGGTCCATGACTAAGGAGGCAGCAATCTGGAAATTGCAGTGTGTGTATGTGTTTCTGTAGTGATTACAGTTTTACAGTACACTGATAAATACACACAATTACTCACAATGACCAAAGCCGAACACATTTGCTGTCGATTAAAATCTAACACGTACTTTCACCTAATCATTATTATATCAATATCAAGATATGAAAATTCAGGATATTAATATCCCAATATTGAAGATATCAATAATGTAGATTTTCCCAGCTCACCCTGCATATAAAGCTCAGACAGTCACATTATTATCGGTGACTTTCTGTTGATGACTGACAGTGAGCTCTAATCCATCAACTGTACTTTCCACATCCTGTTATAACATGAGATAGATAGATAGATAGATAGATAGATAGATACTTTATTGATCCCGAGGTATATTCCCAACAATCACATTAATCACATTAATATCTAGATATGAAATTTTGTCCATATCGTTCAGCCCTACTTTCACCTGCATTTCTATAGGATTTACATCCTAGGAGCACAACACAAACAAAAATCACCTGTATCTCAACAACACAGCACTTACACCACCAATACACACTATTCAGACCATGAATAAACAACAAACAAACACTACCTGCTGTCAAACCTCGGAAAAAAAGCAATGATAGCAATCGCGTTACTCATAAACATTTCACAACATTGCAAAGCTTTGTAAGAGAGAGAGAAAGAGAGAGAGTGTGTGTGTGTGTGTGCAGACAGCGCTGTTCGTGGTGCTGAAAGAGGAAAAAGTAGGAGGACAGAAGTGTTTGGTGTCGGCGCACCAAAGGTTATTAGACAAGTAGTTTGGGATGACACTTACTTTGTTGTAGATAAAGTCCATGCGCCTGTTCCTCCGCACATACTTGCTGATAACGTCCTTGTAGAAGTCCTCTTTGTGAGTCCATCCTTTAACTTGAAAAATCTGTTATCCTTAGTAGAAATCAGTGCCAATTACATCTGAAAGTCTGTCCTGCTCCATCATATTCCAACAGTGAGTTTTGGTGCGCTTTAAAGCTGGAAAGATCCTCTCCACAGATGGGATTTTTAACGAGCTTTAATAGCTTCAATGCCTCTGGTACAGTCTCCAGAAGGTCATTGTCTGTCAAAAATGACAGGTGACAATCCTTGGATGTTCAGGAACAGTATAACCCCATCAAATCAGCCTGCGATCTGACGACATCAAAGAACTTTGTGTATTTTGAAACGCTCTTCAGTTTATCAGTGACAAAGTTGACATCACAAGGAAAACAAGCTCTTCTTAGTTTTCAAATCTGGCCTTTGTTTGCGCAGTGATGTTTGCGCAGTGTCGAGGACAGTTGAAGATTTGTCTCCTGGTTGCAGTGAATGTTCTCCATCAGCTTTAGTTCACTTTGTTTCAGCTCAAAACGGTCACACAGAGGATCAAACTGGTCACACTGATTTCCTAAAGCTGACAGTGTCTCTGACGCGCGCACAGCACAGGCCGATGTCTATTGCCTTGGTCTGAGGAACAAGGAAAAGTGCGTCTGTCAACTTGAATCTCAGGAGAAACCATCAGGAGAAAACTGATGCTTTTGATAGCCAGAGATCAAATCCATCCAAATCAATCCATTCAACTTGGTCTTGAAAAAATCTTGACACTTGGAGATGGACTTGGCTGATGCGTAAAGATAGCGCCTGGCACTTTTTCTTTGATTTTTGCCTGTACTCCGTTGAGTTTCGAGGCCATCACGGCAGCGCCATCGTAGGTTTGAGCATTAATTTTTCAGCACACTCATATTATACATAAATGTACTACGCCGAAGACGTAATCCAAGGTTTCCTGTGCCCTCCTGTCACTGCTCACATCGTCAAATCCCAAAAGCTTCTTGTACTTCAGTTGTAGTTGACATAACGCAAAACAACAGTTATTTTTGGGCTCTGTTGGTTATGTCTGCAGTTTCATCCACTGCAACTGCAACAAAATATGCTGCATCTATATCATTTTTAATGTGACACCTCAAAACATTGCTGATTGCTTCAGTGAGATCATTCTGGATCCTGGATCACATTTGATGTGGCCGCAAAAATGGTTGACTCTCTCAAATGTTTGGCTCAATCTCCCTGTTAGTTTTTACCTTTTCATGGTTGCGCGCTGTGATAAAGCGCAGACTTCTGATCCGCAGCTGCGTCTACGCGACTTTTGCCGAAAGTCTTCAGGGCACAATTTTCTGTCCCTTCCTTTGGTTTAAGGTCTTCAGGGGTTGGCTTACCGGATATGATTATTTTTTCTTTTCATCAAGTGTCAAGGTTAAAAATGTTAAACGAGAGATTGTCATTTTCAAGCAGCTAGGCGATATGGCACATGGTATTACGAACAGGTGTGTGCGCCAACAAACTATCGCGAGACTTCAAAGAAGGGTGTGGCATTACAACCTGTAGAGACGGAGCCGTGTGGCTGTTTTCTTTTCTAATGTTTAAGTTTATCATAAATATAGAAAACAAACCATGAGTACAATTGGCATTTCAGTCATTAATTCACTATATCAATCAGTGGCGAAGTTACAGGAACAATGAAACTACATAATTTAAACTATGAGCCAATAAAATACAAATAAAGATAAATAAATTAAATCAAGCATGGGAAGGGAACAGTAGTTGTAAATGTTTTTCAAGTGTTTTTGTTCTCTACATTATTGTTACAGTGGTTTAAGGAACATTTAAAACTCATTTAGAAAAACAAAAACTCAGGGAGGGATATGAAATTTGTAAGGGTATAGAAGTTTATTACCGCAAAATTGTCAAACCAAAAGTTATCATTTATTGAAAATAAATCTGTACTTTTTTCACAGCTGATGGTTAAAAAAAAAAAAAACAAATAGACAGACACCATTGGTGCCATGCATTGTGGGGAACAGTATTCCAGAGAGACTGGTCCCTTGCATACCATAGAGTGTATAATCAATTTGGCTTTAAAATCTTACAACGGTGAAAGGTGGAGCCACACTGTCCATTCTATATATACAGTCTATGGTTTGGACATTGACTGGACGTAATCAGGATGTCAGGACTGGACTTGATCTGGACTCAACCTGTATTTCAGGTTTCGACATAATCTGGACATCATTAGAAATCAGGTTCAAACTTAACCTTGACTTGATCAGGACGTCAGATTTGGACTTGTTCAGTTAGTCATCTTGACATCAGGTTCAGACTTGATCCAAACTTTTGGTCGTCAAGTTTGGATTTGATCTTGACATCAGGTTCCAACATAATCTTAATTTCCTCTTAAAATGTATATTTTCTAGCTCAAAATGGTGCATACCTGCATCTTGTAATTACTGATTCAAAGCATAACAACCTATTACATAACGCAACAAAATATGTCACATATTGAGTTCAAGAATTTCAATACAAAAAGCTGGAGACTATTACAAAATGCCACTTTATTGCATATTCAATTGAAATTGATCACATTATTACATAGTGGGGCATTACAGGGTCCCATAGAGCACAAGACATCATTTCAATATTCTAACCTTTATATATTTTGTAGATGAACTGAAGCTGCGTAAATCCATTAAACACATTGACTATTTCACTAGAACAAACATGAAGAAGAAGAAGTTTAATTTAACCCTCTGACTTGACGAGGAATTGAACCAATAACCTTTGAATTCCTCAAGTTATCTTGACACTGTAGTCTGTGAGCAGAGAAATCAGAGTAGTGTTAAAAACTGCTGCTGTGGTCTGTTGTATAAAGGAGGCAGAGCCGCTGGGAAATAAACGTTCGACCCTGCGACTGAACAGTTTGCATCGAGCTTTTATTCTGCACTTCGTCTCTCCAGCTCGCTGCTCGTAAGGTCTCTGCACCTGAGTGATTAAACAGCAGCTAAATGGAGCCTCAGGTGATTTTAATGTGGAGTCAAAGAGGGAAGGAGACTGTAAGAAGTAGACAAACGCTCCCTCCGCTCTGAAACAGAGAGAAAACTTCCTGCAGTCAGTCTTAAAACCTCGGTGGGAGAGACATTCTTGTTTTCCTCTTCACTTCAACTTAAATTGTTTGTATCGCTCTCTAAATTGCAGTGTGGAGAAAATTGCTCAGAATACTTTCATGGAAACCCCTTGATCAAAAATCTTTACTGCGTGTGCGACAAAAGCCAGAGACGAGAGGATAATGGAGCAGTGGAAGCTGCTATATGTATTAATCCACATGAATCCAATGATTACTTTCCTGATTGATGTATTCTTTCTTTGTTGGAAATGTTCGACTTTAAAATGCTGTGAACGCCTTTTTACTCCAGGACCAGCATTTCTCACACACAGAACACGTCCGATGGAAAGTGTTGATACAATAATCAGAGGGAACATTTCTTCTTCTACCTTTCAGATGTGACTGCAGATGGGAATAATGTTCCACACAGCAGGACACCAATCACCATCCCTGTCCAGGTGATTCTATCATTACCTGAGCGCTGCAGCAGAAGACTTTCGCTTCAGACCAGAGGTGTGGAAGAGCGGAACAGATGAGAGCAGGAAGGGGCGAATCAATGAAGAGTTGTAAAGATCACTCGGTCAATAGAGGAAGGAGAGAAGCCAGTTGTTTGCATTGATGTCTCCTGTGAAGCAGACCTGAGGATTACGGAGCCGAGAGACAGGAAACATGTTCTTCTGTGGGAAACTCAAAGTCTCTTTGCTCCCAGGAAACAAAAAGGAACAAGGTGGAGGAACCTGATTAGAGACCATGCTGGTGTTTGGACAGATTAGATTTATTCTCCAGTCAGTATTCTGAACATTATGAAATTGAAGTTAGTTGAGAAAGCAAAACAAATAAAAAAGAAAAAAAAGGTGCAATTTGAACCAGATATTGTTCAGGAAGGGCAACCTGGGGAGTGAGACCTCCTGAAGGTTTCAAAAGTTGTCTACGTTACTTAAGAAGGAGAAGAGGTTTGAGTGAAGGCTGGGTTTTTCTTTCTGCATGAACATGGCGCATAGGGGGGAAAAAAAACAGAATCAGCACATGAGATCGCTTGTGGCTTTCATATTTTTTTTACTCCATTTGGCTTCCACTGGTGTCCATTGGGTTCTATTAGTGTCTATTGGGTTCCATTGTTGTTTGAGAGAAGAAGAAGTTTGCATTCATTTACACTGTTTACAAAATTAACTACACCCATTTGTCTGCTCAGCAGGGTGTGGGTGCAAGGAACCATTCATCATATGGTTATCATGGTGATCTGTGTCAAGGCTCATATAAATGCCTTTGTTTTTGTACTAGGAGTGACACTAGGAGCTCTCCTCGTCTGCTATGTTGTCTGTGTGTCATTATCTGGCAGTTACAAATTTACAGAGGTGTGGGACGCAGAAAATTTCTGTTTGGTTGCCTGTATAGCAAATTTCCATCAGGGTAACAATAAAGAAAGTTTAATTTGAAGCTAGGTGGATAAAAACGGGAGATTTCAAGGGTTACTCATGCTGACACATCTCTGTCTGAAACCAACAAGGGGGTAAAATGTCTCATTGGTGCTTAATCTTAGAAAAAAAACTAAATGCCTCAAAAAGGTCAGTTGGGTCCACTTTAATTGGGTCATTATGTCACTGTTTTTAGAAAGCAAAACAAAGAGAGGAGGACTCAGAATACAGACATAAATGAAACGATGTTGTGAAAATTGTAAGTGCAACAAAAAATCCAACAGAATCCCTAAGAAACCTGGAAAACAAGCAACAGGGCAGGTGTGATGATAGATAAGTGAAATTATAAGAGGCAGTCAAAGGCAGGGAAACACAAGAACAGGAAGTCATACTTTTGTTTCTTCCTTGAATTTAGATTCTGCTCGTTTGCTTTAAAAAAATGACTATTTGCAAACATCATATTCGCAGAGGAAGAATGAATATGGAGGATGAAAATGTATAAATGTAACATGTTTTTCTGGAGTTTTAAGTTTCTGCACCTACTGCTCCTCTATTTCAGTCAAACTTTTAAGAGAGTGTAGCACAGACAATGGTTCCCTGAGGGAGAAAGATGAGTCCTGATGTCTCCAGCTGTGCAGAACAAATAGAGCAGAGACAGGACGACCAGGACCGAGATAATAAAGAGGAAAGTTTGTCCAAATTTGCCCACCAGCTGAAAAATGATGTCTCTACCAGGTAAAACACCAACTTTAAGATCAGAGAAACTGTGTAGAACGTGTGTACGGTGAGTTCAGTCTGCATCAGTCTCAGGAGAGATGTTGATGTTTACTCAGACTCACCACAGTTTTCCTCCTGTGAGCCACTCTGTGACTCTGCTAATTGCTGCAGCCATGACGGTGGATAGGGTGTGTGTGACTGTGTGTGTTTGCAAGTCTGAGTTTGTGTGTGTGTACAGGGCGGAGGTTGCCATGAGGACAGTTAATACCGGAGCTTTGGGAGATGTTCCTCTGAGGTTTGTTACTCTCGGTTCAGGAGTGTTGACACCATCTGTGGCACTAACAGGGATCACAACAGGCAGGAAATGACTCTGCACTTCTTAAACCACCGTCACAAACTCAACAGAATCTGTGTTTCTTAAAGGCACAAACCATGGGATTTTAATTTCATCAATACGTTAAGTCACAGCAGACACATGCCTACTTTATTGATTGACAACTTTCAGCAGGAAACATCCTTCTCAAACAGCTAAGGATTCCTTTTAAATACTTATTCAGTGTGGATATTTTGACACATGGACGAAACTGTACTCAAATGTGTTCTTGAAGACTTCTTCTGTTTGAACAACTGTTCTAATTGTTCTCAAATTGACCCAAAGACAACAGGAGGGCGAAAATGCATCACAAAAACTGCATTGTATATCATACGTGAATAATAGACAACATGCATCTATAACATTTTCATTCATTTTCTAGGTCGTTTTCATCCAAGAGTTGCTGTGTTGGGCAGTAACTCATTACAATATAAGTACCATAACAAGTGATGAGTACCATCATTCTTTGTAAATAGTGCAAGTTTATTTATATAATTTTTTTTTCTAAATTGCTATTTCTAATAACTATTTTAAGTCTTTATTATTATAGTAAGAATGATAATGGTAGGGGTAATGATAGTAATAATGATTATTGTTGCTGTTGTTGTCGTTATTGTTGTTATTATTATAATTATTACTGTAGCTATTTTTTTTATCTCATTTGTTTTTTATTTTTCCTCTTATTCTACATTATTTTATTTCATTGTTGCATCTTTTGCACAAGGAATGTTTGTGAGCTGCTGTGACGTTGAAATTTCCCCCAAGGGGGATCAATACAGACTATTCTATTTGATTCTACTCTATTCTATTCTACTTTGATGAATTACTCTTGAAATCCCAGTAATACTATGACAGCTACTTACCCAAAAAATGCCTTGTTACTCCCTTACTATTGTTATGAATCCACTCATAATTTTAAACATAACAATCTGCCGATTATTGTTCTTGTGCACATCAGCCAAGCAGCAAGGCAGCACACTTCATGGTTGCCAGGTTTGTGGTTTTCCAGCAGAATAAGGAAGCTTTGCGCTGTTATTTCAGCATTTTAACAATGTGGTTCAATTTTTTTTTGTTAGCATATGTAGATCACCAATGGAGAGGGTGCCACATTAGGTAGGCCCGGCTCAAACAGGCAGACAAGCAACCATTATTGCATACACTTAACACCTAAAAGCTGATTCAAGTCAACATTGACATTGGTGGAAGGAAGACAGCTCATGCATGCATGCAGGGGGAGAATATGCAAACTCTCTGAACCAGGAACCAACTAATCACTGCAGCTTTTCTCCATGTGGGTGTCAGGTTTGGTCACCTTGAATGTCTGCAGAGCTTCTATTGGTGCGTTTGATACTCGAAAGGCAGAATCAAAGAGTTAATAATGATAAACAAAGGTTATACCAAATTACTTGCCTTCACACTTTTCTAATGAGATGCTTTCAGTTATTATATTAGAAATCTGGTGTTCAAGACAAGCTCACAGAAACACAGAACTGGTGCAAATAAACACTTTATTCCTGATACAAGCTTTTCATTCAGTGGCATTCGTTGCTCTCCTCCCTGTGGAGCTGGAAGATGCTTGTGTTTCCACCGTTTGTGTCCTGGTTGATGAATTATTGACCTTTCCTTTCTCCACCACTCTCTCTGTCCTGCGTCACACAGCAGCAATAACCTGAAGCAACAATATTGCCAAAACCATAAAAGATGGAATTGAGAGTAAATGATAAGAAATAAATTTGAAAAAAATGAAGTTACAGAGGAGTAAAAGTCCAAGTCTGTGAGAGTTTCTGTCCCTGAGGTGTTATGTTCTCAACAGCTGTGATGTGTTATTAACTCTAAAATGATCGAATGGATTGTGATTTAAGAAACATTCATTCACTCATGTTCACTGAAGATGTCGAGTTTTGATTTTTCAGTGCAGGCACAGTAGAGGATGAAGCTGTCAAAGCCAGAAGCAGTGTGGATATCACACAGCACAGGTCGGCCCTGGCTGTCAGTCCAAACTCCAGCTGTCGAAACACATCAGGAGAACAGGAGCGCTGCAGCCCTGACACTCTGCGATCCCTCTGCGATCCCTCCTCTAAGCATCAATCTACATCCGCCAGGTCGCTCTGAGAGGAGGAAATCCTCTTCATTCAGGAAGCTGCTGCTGGAGACCTCTCTGATCTGCTCTAACCTCTCAGCTGTCAGGAGTCTCACATGGGGAGGGTTGTTTGAGGACAGCTGTAACTGTGAAGCTCAAGAAAAAGCTGACTGGGTGTCTGATTTGTTTAGTGTTGAGCCGCTCTGAGCTCCAGCGGTCCCAAGAGGAAACCCTAATTGGAGCAGTGGTGGAGGAAGTAACGGCGCTGTGTGAAAACTGTGAATTATGAGGAGAAGTCCTGCACTGAAACTCTACCTCTACCTGCTGATTTAGCTGATTTGGTGAAACTGATGGACAGTTTACAGAGAATACTGTCTCTGGCACATCGGTCAGAGGTCGACTCGACAGCTGAACAACTTACAAACATAATTCAATTTTGACTATTTTTCTTTGTATTGCAATCGTGATTCATTATGTTTTTTTATTATTAGGTTCTTCATCCTATGTGTTGTTTAACCCTGTGGTGCAAAGTGGTCACTACAGTGGACACCTAATTAAATGTTATTTACTCCTTAATTCAATGGTTTATGTGGTGGAGATTCATATTAGCCTGTGTCAGGATATTTTTATTCTTCTTGGGGCCCGGAAAAATGTTTTTCATGTTTTCTTCCAAACATTGGAAAAAAATTATAGACACATTTGAGGGTGGAAAAGCTTAAAAACTATTAATTATCCAGTGTTAAAATGGATGGAAGAGAGTTAAAATGTTTTGAAAAAGATTAAAAAAAGATTATTCATGAAATAACCAAAAAAAGAAAGAAAAGAAGTCAAACAAAAAAAAAGTCATATTTACATTAAGTTCACACTGTTTTAAGTTGAATGCTCAGTTACAAATATTTAAAAAAAAAAGGAAAACTTTTTTCATGCCTTAAGACAAATAAAAACACTCAATGGAAAAAACCTGACACTGACTTTCATAATTCATGCATCAGAGGGTTAAAAAACACAAGCAATAAATCACTCTTGATTTAAAAGAGCAACATATTAGATGTAAAAACTTTTAATTAATTACTTAAAAAAAAAAGAGCTATTTTGACTCATGGGGTGAATGTGATATCACTGGCTATAATGATCTTTTTTTCCATTTCTATTTTGGATTAGAAAAATACACCAGAGAATTGGGGCCTCATTGAGAATAAAAAGTAAATTTTTGAAATCAATTGAAATCTACAAGCAAAAAGTTGTAAATTTACAAGATTTATTTCCTTAAAGATCGATCAAAGGGGCATTTTTAACAGAGATGTCAGACATCTGAAAAGAATATGTTCATTTTCATGTACCCATTACCATTTGTGCTACTCATTGCTGCTTTTGCCCATTTAAGTCCCTTTTCACTCCCTTTTCACACTTTTTCACAACTTCTGGACCATTTTTTGGGCAACTTTTTGACTATTTTCTGTGTGTTCTTGCCTATTTCTGCCAATTACTCTTGCTTTTTCTCATTTGCCAGCATAAACTTATCTTTATTGCGTCTTCTTATTGCAAATTATTGCTCTTGCAAAGGTGATTTTCAATCATGTGTCTCTTTGGTTGAGCAGAGTTGAGTAACACTGATGAAGAGCAAAAAACATCTACTTCAAACAAGTGTTTCTAAAGAAATATTGCAGCATTGTACCACCATACAATGATTTAATCTAATTTGCAATTAAATGTAAAGCCCTAGTTGACTTTTAACCTCATGCAACATATGCTAATTCCATACCAATACCATTCAGCTTATTCAGAACATGAACTATATTTTCTCCTTCCTGGAGCACTAAAATTCTTTCTCTTCTAACCTATAAAGTACCTTGTGGCTTCAAAGCTTCATGCGTCCATCATAAAGGGTCAGATATAGATGTTTCTTGGTTTAAATGAAGCATAAACATCTTATTATCTGCAGTATAACATAATAAAAACAGCCCATAAGCGTCTCCTCATGATTAACTGCCCTGTGTTTGACTCTCAGTGCTCCTGCCGGTGTAATAACAGCATCATGTGGTAAAAACACCAGAGATGGAGAATAACACATAGATCTCCACACCACAGATTCGGGTAATGAGTCAATAATATGGTTTCTCTCTTCTCATTTCACACTTGTGAGCTCTCCGCCTACAGATTCTGACTGAAATAGCTGCCATCTAATGGTCCTGAGAAAACAAACAACACATCGCAGCCGGTCGTCTTCTTGGAGTAATTTCTGTTCAGACTGCGAGCAGTGGGCTCTGCAGGAAGCCACTGATTCTAAATGAAGTCATATATTTATCACTCACATGAATAATCCAGCATTAGCAGCACTGCAGTGAGGATTAAAAATGTCCATGTTTAATGTTCATGTATATAATTACAACTGAGTTCATTCAACATTTCATTTCAGAGCCTCAACCAACACCATCACTAAGCCCTGTAAGAACACAGTATTTATTTATAGCTTGTTTAAAGGGTTTTCATAGCATTATGCATCGAGGAGGCTGTTCCTTAGATATCTTTTTAGATCCTTTTCCTGTTTTATACAGTTCAAATATCTTTTCCTGTAAATCCCCCCTTTTTGTTACAAAAATCTGTCTTTAATCCCTCATGTACGTGTGTTTTTTATCCAAAACTAGAATGAAAAAAAGATAATCCCTCCACCCTTCATTATAGCAACTGATACCAATTTACCATATCAATCAAAAGGGCTTTTCTTTTTTTCAAAGCTATGTATCCATAGTTTATCTAAGTGATTTATTACTTGTGTTTGTTTAACAACACATAAAATGGGGAACCTAAAAATAATCACACAATCAAACCAACACATTTTTGCAAATCCTTCAGCCCTTAAATTAATTAAGTAATTTAAAGGCAGTGTACGTAGGAATTTTTGATAAGATTTCATTCATTTGCTTACACACAATATCCAATCTGGGCTCCTCCTCCGTGGCTCAGTGTCAGCGGCTGCACATGCTCACTGCCTCCGACCGTAGCTAATAGCACAGCTAACAGTCTTAGCATCGTAGACACAGCATAGACTGTAAAAATCAGCCCTGTGAGCACCTGCAGCATCGCGTGAGAGAAACTCAAGCGCCTGCACCTGACTTCCTGCAGGTAAATGAGATACGCTGCAAATATAGAATCACTCTTTCTCTGTGTTTTGGCCGCTATCATAGCTGTTTGGAGTAGCACACACAAAGTCTCTTATGCATTTGGCACTCTGTGATTGGTTGGTCATCACACATAACAACTACTACGCTCCACCCAGAAGCGTAAAGTAAAAATAACATTAACAAAACAGGCGAGGGAGGGGTCTAAAAGGGGGTGAGGCAGAAACAGACATTAACAAACAGGTATAGAGGCCCAGACATGACGATTGAGCAGATTATTCCTGTAAAAGTTAACATTTCATTTTTTAGGAAAATCCTGTGTACTTCACCTTTGAAGACGACACCTTGAAGAGTTGTTGAGTTTCTGCAGAATGTACAGAGCTTGAGCTTTACACAGGTAGTCTAACATCCTTGCAGCACCATAATTAATGCATCGTAGTCAAACTTAGGGTAAAAGTCCAGTCCCTGTGATGAGAGAAGCTTTGAGGAGCCAGGTTGAACGAATCTGCAGGTTCATTGAGCAGAAAGAAGCAGGAGACCCTCAACTGAACAGTACTTTTGGCTGAAAACTGACTCTTTTTTTGTTTCTTGTATTGCCACAGGACAGATCTTCAAACATTAGAAAGAAAACTGCAGAAGCACGAAACTGTCTGGGTGACAGAGTTGCTCAAAATGAACACAGCGAGTGTGAGTAACAGCTGATGAGTGGTTCAGCTCTCCTCTCACAGCTGCTCTGCAGGATGCTCACAATGGTTTCTGCTTCATGTTTTCTTCTCCAGCTTAAAGTTTTCACAAGTTTTCATCTTCAGAAGTGAACAACAAATCAAGAAACTCGAGAAACTGACATCTTTGCAAACCAAGAATCATAAAAACAACCATCAGATACAGAAAATGTGAAGAAAGAGGAGCAGGTTTGATTCTTCTCCCTAAACGTAATGTGTAATGTCATTTAAAAGTGTATGTGTGAGAAATGAGTGACAACAACTCGAGAAACACTTTTAAAGGCATTTATTGATGAAATACACACTTAGGTTTCGACAAAAGCTTCTGTAGTTTTGTATGTAAGAAATTCCAGCCCCATTCTAGACCCAAAACTCCTTGTATGTAAATGTGGCAATGAAAACCAGTTCATACATGTGCAATAAATAACAATAATACAAAAGGAGGCGAGGAAAAGGACACCTGAAGAAGTGCCCGAGTTACCCTGAACATAAACCCAAAAACTGTCACAGGAGGAAACGGGGAAAACAGAGAGACGAGACTCAAAAAAAAAATCCAGTCTTTTTTGTTTTTCGGGTGCATTAGTGTATGTTCTGAGATTTCCTGGTCACCCTCAGGACCGGAAGGCATTTAGTGACCTGAGGAACTGACTGGAAAGAAACAAACAGCCGCAATAATAAAAAAAAAAAAAAAAAGGAGAGATACTGGAGTTCTGCGCTGAAACCTGGAACTATCTGAGAACCGTATATTGCACATTTTCCTTGCAAATACAATAACCACATTGCCAGATTCACACTCTTGAGTTCTTTGCGAGGAGATGAACACACGTAGAAAACACAAAAGGGGATTATTTTGCAGTTTTAGCCTGTTCTGATGCTCAAGTTTGAAGACACAGCAGCTTGTTGAGGGGCCCAAGAAGACGGACAATAGAGCTGAACATCTTCATGCAGCAGCTGTAAAAAAGTTGAAGGTTACAAGGTTGAATAAAACTCGATGCTGGAATGGTTGAGATCATTGAGACTTAGACATGATGCAAATCAATCCAGTCTTGTATGTGCCAATCAGAAAGCTAGGAATTAGCATTTAGAAATGATCTATTTCAGCACTGATAATCTTTAAATTTGGGATTATGATCAGGCGTATATACAGTTGAGCCTTAAAGTTTACAACCCCTCCTGCAAAATTTTCTGATTTTTTGGCCTTTTCTCAGAAAATATGAATGATAACACAAAAACCTTTCTGTCACTCATGGTTAGAGGCTGGTGAAGACATTTATTAACAAACAACTGTGTTTACTCTTTTTAAATCATAATGACAACAGAAACTTCAAAAATGACTCTGTTCATTTTTTTATACACACACACTGATTACAAGCAAATAGATCACGGGTGAGGATGGTTACCTTTAGTAGACATTCAAACACATTTGTGTTCACTTTTGTGCATTTATCAGGCCAAAACCATCAGAGTTGTGTTAACTTCTTAACAGGGTCATTTTTGAAGTTTCTGTTGTCGTTTTGATTTAAAAAGAGTAAACAATTTTTTTTTTTCAATAAATGTCTTCACCCAAACACTAACCGTGAGTGATAGAAAGGATTTTGAGTTATCATTCATATTTTCTGAGAAAAGGCCAAAAAATCAGAAATTCTGCTGGAGGGTGTAAACTTTTAGGGCACAACTGTATGATATTATCAGGAGAAAAAAATCTTTTTTATGTCTAAATGGTGAGATAATAAGTTGTTATCACGAGACAACAGGGCATTAGAAAAGAAAAATAAATGGCCATACTTGTCCTCTGTACAAAGTGATGCTATAAGTCAGTTTTTGAAGCTCAGGGCCACAAAACAAGCTGCTGTTTCCAAAAACTTCAGATTGGATTGAAAGTGAAAGTTTCACAGACAGAAAAGTAAAACAAATACGTGGGAAAAATCTCAAAACCTTCAGAAACTACTGCAGAAGACTCCTTTCAGTGTCAATAAATAAGATGAAAACAGGTTTATCTCTGACGTCTGTATGGCTCATGGGAGGATACGTCTGTTAACAGGTTTGGTTACAGTCAACCAATTTTGCCAATTAGCGAAAGCAGCAGTCTCTCTCTCTCTCTCTGGCATTCATGAAACATAAAGTGAGTCATATTAAGATCCTGTGTTTGAAAAAAGCCACCTCACTGATTCTTCATTTGGGGAACAATCTCTAGAAGCAACACGAAGAGAAACAATCCATGATTTAAGCTCGGACCGCTCATAGAGAGTCCAAGCGGGGCGGCAGCTGCAGCAAACCCCAGCCAGGAAACATAATTCATATATTTTGGAGTGTGTTTTCAGGCCATGAGCGACCCTTGAGGTCTCACACACAAAGCCGGTCTGTGAGATTGCCGGGCTTTGTGGAGGACTATGAAACGAAGGAAAGGAACGAGCGGGGCAACAAAGAAAGCTATCACACTCCTGGAGTGGACCCTTATTACAGAGAGGAGAGCACAGAAGTTGCCAGGAATGCTTTATACGCTGCGAGTTCTCTGTTTACTCATGATAAACAACCATCGACTGGTGTTGACATTTCACGTGACGATGTGAAACCACCTCAGCTCAACACAGGAGGTAACAAACAAGCTGACAGGTGTTCAAGGTCGAAGTAAAGAGGCTGAGGCTGAAGAACCGACGCTCTGACAGATCCCAGCATCCCCCAAACGCCTCAGACCTTTCAGAGCTGATACAGACTCGCATCTCCAGTCTCATGTAAGCCTCTAAGCCCGTCAAGCATAGCAGCACTGATGTCTCAACGCTAGTGCCAATAAAAGCGTGAAGATCCATCCACTCTGGTGACAGGAGGGGGAGTGTGGAGCCGGCACACTTCGAACAAGCTTTGAAGGTCAGATCTCCCAGCAGCTCATGGGACTTTGGGGATTTCGAAATGAAATCAGCTATATGTGATTATTTCTGTCGTGAAGGATGTTGCAGAGATCAGACTCAGAGGAGGTGCAAGTGTCTCACCGGAGAAGCCAATAATAAGTGTGAGGCAGGAGACTGCAGCCCGATTTCTCACGTTCTTTCTTTTTCACAGCATCATGTGTGTCACAGTCGTAGAAATTAACGACAGAAGAACAAAAAAAGAAGCAGCCACTTCTTGATCACCGAGATCTCCAACACGACGACTTTCACAACACAGTGCTTTTTCTGTCTCTGACTCAATCTTTCAACGAGGAGTTTGAAGATTTGAAGTGAGGAGTTGTTAGCACCAAGAGAGCTAGAGAGCACCAGCGGCAGAGACAGTTTCGGTTTTTTTCACTGTCACTGTGGATAAAACTCCACCCGTCACGTCAGGTTCCTTCGATCATCACGGGCTTCGCAGAAGAAAAGACGCACAAAATCAGAAGAATGGCTTTGTTCACACTGCAGACATTAAACTTTCTCACACCAGATTTTCATTTCTTTGTCTCTTACTGTGCGTTTATTGGCTGTAAAACTGAGACAAACTCACTATTCTTAATCAAACTCCTTCCAGCAAGAGCATAAATTTTAATTTATTGAGTCCTGTCACAAATTTTCCAAACTTTTCTCGTTTAATACCTCAAAACTGTGCATATTTAACTTTTTTGACTTCTTTTCCACCTCTTTTTCTCTACATCAGCAGCAAATAACTCTAAAATAGAGCTTAAACCGTGTTTAAATGTGTGCTAAAATCCAATTTCAGAAAAAAAAACAAGCTCCGCATTTCATAAAACTCAGCTTGTGCTACAAATTATCGAATTGTTTTCTTGCTGTTTGTCAGGAGAGGCTTCAGACTCAGGCAGACGTGTTTATTATTACAATACGAGAGCACCTGTTGCAGGAAATGTGCATAAAATGACAGAAAAATACACTTCCTGATCAAAAGTCCTGACACCTGAATAAAAAAATGATGAAAATCTGATGTGAGATGAAAACACAAGTTGCAGTGTGAACGCAACCACGTGAAACGAAACAGAAAAACTGTCACAGAAAAATGTTCAGCCTTTGATTCAGCAGTGTTTGCACCGTTCTGATAGTGATGTAAGAATGAATCTGTTGTAGTTGCGGGTATGATAGCACCTTGTTGGGAGAGTTTAGCTTCATCACTTGAGAGAAAAGCTTTGGGACATTTAGGATAATTTATCAGAGCAGTTTAGAGTTTGAGAGGAGGAAGAGAGAGGACAGAGGGTCAAACATTTTCCTGATCACTGTGACATCAACCTCACTGACACGGCCTTATTTAAAACATGAAGTCTGCATTTGAAGAGACAAAAAGAAAAGAGAATGAGATAACATTTTTTCTGTGAGGGGGAGAAGCTGGTAGTGCTCATTGTTTGTGGTTTTTAATTATTGTTACGTGTACAGAAGTGTTATTTTCTCCAGTTTTTCCCATCTAGGGGGAGATAAACACGTCTTATACTCTTCTTTTAATCCATCAGACTGTTTGAAGCAGTTGTAAGAGCTTACAATTTTCACAAAACCAATTTAAAATAAGCGAGATTACAAGGATGTTTGTGCTGAAGATTGGATTCATAACATCAGATTTTAGATATGAAAGCTGGTTTTCCAGGACTTCAACGATTTGTAGTACTTAAATAGTAACAAAAACCAAAACAAAGACCACTCTGCACCAGCGAGGGGACTCAAAGAACAGATTTCACTCAAATAAGTGAGGAGAATATCTTTGAAGCTGCAGGAGGAGTTTCGTTTGAGCTGTTTTGTTATAAAAAGTTCATTTCATACACATGTGGTAGCTTCTCTTGTTGCAGGGCTCTTAAACATTGATTTAGAGATCTGCAAAGGCCAAAATGCTGGAGTTAAAGGTTTGTTTCTCACCTTTGAGTGTTTTCTTTTGTTTTGAATTTGAAATATGTGTTGTGATGATTACGAACCCTGCAGACAAGCGTACACATACATCAGGGTAAATAAACGCCACAGGACATCGAGGTAACACAACCCGAGGTCTGATCAGGGATCCAGTCGTGGTAACGTTAAAGACAGTTTAGCAGTTTGCTGTGAATGTTGCGAGTTTAAGACATTTAGCTGATAAAAGGGTTTTGCTGTATCACTGTTACAGCATG
This sequence comes from Thalassoma bifasciatum, assembly GCA_008086565.1. NCBI lineage: Eukaryota > Metazoa > Chordata > Actinopteri > Labriformes > Labridae > Thalassoma > Thalassoma bifasciatum. The sequence goes on along the minus strand of RPOG01000494.1, from coordinate 269,204 downwards.
AACGAGCAGAAACACACACATTAATGAGCACCAAGTGACCGGACAGCGGTCACTTTATCCAGATTTTCTTTATCAAAATGTTTAAAAAGAAACCCAGTTTCTGTGCCAAACCTGAATTTGCAAGTCATTTCACAAAAAAAAGAAAAGAAAAATAAACGTGTTTAGTTACGTTCATCCTGTGAAAAAAAAAACAGAATCTTTCACTGGTTTTGTGACAATTCAGCATCAACTTCCCACATTTGCAAATCCACCTGGCAGTGACACGTAACTGAAAATACCCGATTGAAACGACAAAATGAAGTCAGTAACCTGCACCTGTGTTAGTCCAGAAGTTCACCTCTTAACTGTCAATTCCTCAATGATTCATTTCATCTTTCTTAATCCATCCTGTTTTCCTAAATTGAAATATGGAGGTGGAATAAAATTGGAGCACCTTAAGATGAATGAGACCAAGTATGAAAACTCATTCTGCTGCAGGAGAGTGGGAGAGGTCAGAGGTGAAATTTCTACAGAATAAGAAAAAAAAAAAAAAAAAAAAAAAAAAAAAAAAAGGAAGGAAGCATGGTGTGAAAGAGCAGGATGTCAACATCTGCTCCAAACAGCTCAACATAAAAGCTGTAAACTCGTGGGTGTGTGAGCGCTCTGCTGAGACTCTGCAGAGACACCAGGAAGGAAATAAAAGAGTGCATGGTGTGATTAAAATCAATAAAAACACAAAAGTTCGCTGCTCAAATATTGCGTTTCCATGTCTTGTGGGTATTTTGAAACACGGGTGTTTATGTAGTATTATCTTTAAGACAATAATGGTTGATATTGACGTCCAAAGAGTGCAACAGAAATGTATCTGCACATCCTAAAAGGCGTTGGGATGAGGAGGATGGGAGGATGGATTGGAAGCTTTCTTCTTTTCTGCCTTAAATTCTCGTAATGTAACATACTTCAGACCCCACATCCACAAGACTGGCAGAGGATTTGATATATTTGTTTTGTGTCTTTCCCAGACAACATAAAGATGTTTTTATATATTTTGATACTGATAATGAGTCTGTTTTTAAAGATTCCTAATTTATCACCTCTTATCACCCAAAATATAGATAGCACTTCTGGGATCCACTCATTTCTTAACAGTCTAAAGTCTCTCTTTCAATCTCTCTCTTTCTCTCTGTAATGACATTTTATGTACAATATTGGTATATAGAACATAAATTACTACACAAAACATTTTTAAGCCTATTCACAATTAACAATCATCAAGAACCCAATAGTAAATTAGACAAAGTCAACGAAATGAAAAACAAAATAAAAAAAGGTTGAGAGACTTGATAAACAGCTTAAAGTTGATGCCTGTTATATAACTTTTCCATAAACTCTCTGTGCTCCCGAGATGTGTCGAGTGTATCGTGAAAGAAACAGAAAAAACACCTTTTATTAAAAAAAAGTTCTCCTCTCCTTTCAGTCTTTGTCTCAGGAGGAGAAAATCTGCATGAAGCTGAAAAAAGACGGTCATGTGATCCCCGACATCTTGTTTGCGTGTAAACAGAGCACCAGTAGTGTCTTGGTTCCATGTGTCTCTTCTGTACAAAAGTATAAATATATGCTCTCTCTCCATTTGTTTTTTTTTTTTTTTTCTTTTTTCTTTGTTCACATATCTAGGATGTTGCGGACAAAAAATGGTTGCTTCAGTTCTTAAAAACACACCAGTGTTGCAGTTATCTGTGCTGGAGGTTGCCAGTTTGTGTTGTATTCGTCCCCCCTTACCCGCTGTGAGATCCCGATGTTGCTGGCTTGTGTTGACTTTTACCGTCGGGAGTTTTGCTTGGTGTTGATTGATCGTCTTTGCATAAATAAAAAAAGGTGTCGGCACAGTCTGCAGCCACTGGGCCAAAATAATAAAAAAAACAAAAAACAAAAGAACAACCGTTGAGTCCGTTTTCGCTACAGCAGATCCATCTTGGGTCTGTAATGGAGCAGGAGGGGGGATTTCTGCAGAGGGAAACAAAAACACATCTTTAGCACGAGCTTCTGCAATCAGCCTCTGGAGGCGCTGAGCTTATGATGTAGAAAACAGTTTGGATGAGTGTCTCATCCCACTGTGTAAATCTTTAAGTTTCATCTTATGACCCACATTGGTGGTGCAGAGCGAGTTGATAACTCCTTTGACTGGGTTTTTATGTTGGATTGTTAGATTGCTGGTTTCTGAGCTTTTTAACCTGTTCTTTAAAATGTTGTTGAATATTTCTGGGTTGGGACTTTCATTTTTGCTTGATTGACTGAGCACTTAGTAAACCTGTGATTTTAACCCTGTAAAGTCCAAGCTATCAAAAAATAGTCTGAAAATTCCTTTTATTTTGGAACTGAGATGTTTATTAACCCTTTTAACAAAATCATCACTGTTACAACATCCAAACTTCCAACTCTCTCCATCTCTCTGACTGCATGTCTCTCTGTCTCTCTAACTTCAACATAATCTCAGCAGATGTCTGTCTCACCTGAGTCTGAAGTTTGTCCTTTGTCACTTTAACTTTCTAAATCTCTCTGAAGTCTCTACTCATAACTGGATAAGATGAGATCAGATTCTTTATCTTGTCTTGATGTTGGGTCTCTGTTAATGATTTATCAGCTGGTTTCTGATCTTTATTTACCTGTTAATGTTTTTGGAAATAGTGTTGAGAATGTTTATTGAGATTTGGTGCTATATGAATAAAGATTGATTGATTGGCTGGAAAAGCATGCATCATAAAACATGACCCAATGGGGATTGTCTTAATCTTTAGTGCACAGGATGTTGAGCTTGTTCTCATCCTGACATATTTGACTCATATAAAGCTTTACATACCCTTTTCTTTTTGCAAAACTACAGGTCAAACTCTACATGACTTTTTTGTTTGATTGTTTTGTATCAATAACATCTGTCGTCATAATGTTCTGAGGATGATTTCAAGGGTTTAGTTTTTCATACTAAATGAATCCTGATGCTTAAATAGTTGCAGCTCCTGTCTGTGGGTCCTGGAATTAAAGACTAAATTATAAAAACTAACTCTGGTGCTGCAGTCATCATGATTGAGCTCTTAAAAGATCAGCCTGGGTCTGGGAAAAGCTCCCACTCCAAACCTGAAAGAACTGATTGACTCTGAGCGGCAGCACCATAATTTGTTCATGAGTGGGCCAAGTGTTAAAATCATAAGTTCACTAATAACAAACCTTAGATGACCTCGCACGGTAATATTCAATTTGACTTTCCACAGGAAACACATTTCTGAAAATTACCTTAAATCTCCATCTTGTCACAACAACAAATTTCAAAGTGTGGTCCTTTCCCAAGATCTCCTCGTTGCATAAAATATCGAGCTGTTAAAGACAACGGAGAGAGAGAGAATCAGTGAGTAACGTCCAACAGCAGAGAGCTTTCGCCACACACTCTGCCCCGTGCCCTTGTTTTTCAGCGTTAAAACACCTCCTTATCTTGAAGAGGATGTTTGTTTCACATTAAGAGGCCCCTGGCTCCTGAGCAGCAGCAGGGCATTTTGGGAAACAACAGACGGTTCGATACTGAACAAGAAGCCGGCGCGCTAAATCCACTGATCCATCTGTGAAGTCAGCATTGATATTCTGCTGAGCACCGCCTCACATCTGCATCTGCTGATCGATACTGGGAGACAGAGGGAGGGCGGGCAGGCTGGAGACAAACACTGCTACAGCGCCACCTGCTGGTACTGAGGGGGGTGACGCTCTGATGAGTGAAATGAGCAGCTTTGACCTGGAAACTGCTGTAAACCAGAGGCGTGAGTAAAGAGCTGGCATCCCCTTCAGGAAATCAGTAAGAGATTTAACAAATAAATGAGAGAAATTTAAGGATTAAAACAAAAAAAGAGCCTTCTTCCTGCTGAGAAACACCAAAGACTTCTTTAATCTTTTAATATGTGTCAGCCTTTAGATAAGTGACAGGACTTCATCAGAGGAATTACCAGCAAGAGCAGCGAGTAAACATCCCCCAGCTGTTGATAAAGAGAAGTAAAGTATGAAATAAAGCTCTGTGGTTGGCCGACAGCTAAAAACAGAATCTGCAGCTTTTCACAGTCATGAGAAAAGACAACAATGGCGGCTGGGGAGAGCCAAAGTTGTGCTTTGTACGCTGATTGAGCCTTCCTACTCATCTCCGTGACAGCTGGTGAGAAAAAGATGAAGAATCAAAATAATATAAGACACAGGGGCGTCTGTGATGGTTATATACAGCATTCCTGAAAATCCATCTGTCAAATTATCGCCCACAGTCCTTCCTGCTGCTTTTACTGAGTGTTAAAGCCGTAAAAATAGGAATAAGACATCTCAAAGCCTTAATTTCCCGCTAAATATAACAAACTCTTTTCACAGGACATGTAAAATAAAGCGACTTTTAGTGTGTTAAACTAAACTTTATGAAACACAGCCCACATCGCCCAGCTGGTGCTCCAAACACATTGAAACAAAACGCCAAGAATTAAAAAGATTTGTTTCAAAATGCTGCAAATCCACTTCAGGAGACCAACATGAAGTCAAACATTTTTTTGTTAAGAATGGGAATTAGATGGCTGAGAACAATAATCTATACTCGCTCTAATTAAATCAAAAGTAAACACAGAAAAATTAATCTTGGACTCAAATTCCTTGGAATGAAAACCAAAAATTTGCCAACTTTTTTCTAATTTTATTCCTCAATCCTTAAAATATGCTTTGATTAGGAGAAATAAATGAGCTGTGAAGAGTCTTGAAGTGAATCAGAAGAAATGTATCAAATCCTGAGATCTCTGTGCTGTGTTAGTCTGAATTAAAACCAAAACTTTAAAGTCAAACACATTGCCCAAACCTCATTAAAAGATGTCAGGTTAAGCTTTTTGGCGATAAACTTCTTCAGGTGGAGGACTGTGGCTTGTGCTGAACAGCGGATCCACTTTCGCTTCAGACCTCGTAGCTTGCTGCTGTTGCACTCCAAGCAGATGCTGACCTGTTGGGGAGAAAAACAAAGAAAAAACGCACAGAAATGTAATTTACAGCCCTTTTTACGAGGTGGAATAAAGCAAATTTATTCATCAGCGTTGGAAAGATGCCACAGAATGAACAGATTGTCTGGAGAGGCACGAAGAGTTTATTTATATGACACAATTTCAGCAACAAGGCGGCTGAAAGTGCTTCATACACTCAAGACGGCGTATAGGAGAAGGAAAATGAAAAGGTTGTTTGTTGCTTTCTGGAGATAAATCTTTGAGATGAGGAGACAAAATTATTTAATGAGTGAGAGAAACATTGACAGCCTCCTTTTCAGCTTTATCCTGACAAAGTTCAAGATCAATCCTGTCTCTCTTCAGCTGTATCATTGTCCATGAAAGGCAAAAACTGACATCAAAAATAACACTGAGAAAAACAATGTGTCATGTTTTTGTGGCCAGGTGAGGCCTCTGATTTGAGCTCGTTAGGTGGTAACCTTGAATAGCAGCAGCTCTGAGTGCCAGCTCACAGCTGTGCAACACTCAACAACAACTTTTTGATGAGTGGACTCAAAACTGAGGGATTATAATCCTTGAAAAAGATATTTTAGACAATATTATGTACAAATATATGATGTGATTTTGTAAGATATGATAAGGGACAGCACAATTTGACACAAAGTAACAATGATAATGATCATTTATTTCAATGTCATATTTTGTTCAGTCATGTGAAGTTAGAATAAGATCTGCTCTGACTTGATTGGAGTAAATTTTATTTAGTACAATAACATATGATTTGATTCTACAGATATGGGGCAATTATGCAATTAAAACACACTGTTGTAGTGTTACAACATCATTTAGGCATCTGTGAAATAAAAACCACAATTGTTGTTTTCTCGAAGACCATAATTACATGGTCAGTGGGTCCTATTGTTAAAGCCTGCAGTACTGTTGGATGGAAAATGTATTTATAGATCTGGCCACTGGGTCACAAACTCACACAATCTGCAAACTTTTCTTCTGTATCGGGGTCTTACAAGGTTATTTACAACATGATATGTCAGCGATGTGAGGTTTAAGTGAGATTATTGAAGAACATATTTGAGTAAAGGTTGTTTGACAATCCAGTCTATTCTGCGCTGTTGAAATTGCATCCTTAAAAGAACTGCTTTTGAACTAGTTTTGAGTCCAGTTTTAAATCACCAAAACTGATCCTTGTTCATTTTTTTTCCACACTAACCTTATATTTGGAAAGACTTGAGGATTATACACTGTCACTGATATCACAGCTGGTTAAATGAGCCTGTCTCTGGTGCTGATAACCATTTCTCCTCATGCAGCACATCCTTCTGATCCACTATTGTCTCCGTCTGTTTTTGCTCATTGGCTTCTTTCATGCATCCATGTGTCGCTGCTTTTGGCCTATGCTTTTATTTTTGCCCCCAGGGCGACACGGTGGGTGGTTCTGGCACTTGACGGCTGCAGGAGTCAGAATGTATGACTGCCACTGAGCTCTCGCCCCCACCAATCAGAGGAAGAAGAGAGAAGCCGTGTGCGTCTTTATTCGTGGGCGTCTCTCTCTCTCTCTCACACGTCTTTTTTTATCCCTCTCTCCTGAGACGTGAAGAATAAACATTACACTCATTTCTACTTAAACTTTGAAACCATCTCTGTTCTTTAATAAACACTGGCGGCTCTGCAGTGCACCCCTGCCCTTCTATAAGCAAAGAGAAACACGGTAATATATCCGTTTCCTGTGGGGACGGCAGTGAGGGAGGCTCATAATGTGGAGGAGCGCTGTGGTGGAGATCTGGACTCCACAGCAGATCTCATTGAATTACAGAACATTCGTGACGTCTTTATGGAGCCTGTTTCAGGTTCACACACACATACACACATACACACACTCTAACTGATGCAACAAGGAGGCACATCAAGAAAACATCACATTCGTGTGTTGTTGTTGTCACATAGAGAAAGCACATCACTATTTCAGGGATTCATTACTGAGAGCCTGCAGAGGTCTGAACAACAACGGCTGGTTTTGTTTCTTAGACTTAGTGTGTGTGTGTGTGTGTGTGTGTGTGTGTGTGTGTGTGTGTGTGTATACAGCTGTGTGTAAAAGAAAAGCTTAGTTTCTCTGAGCAAGTATTGACTTTGGATGAATCAGGTTTTGAGAATTCATGGTGTGATTAATAATTCAGAGGGAGGCAGCCTTCTCTAATTTCTCTGAAAAAGACTCTTTGGGCCTGAAAATAGATGCAGTCTATTAAATTTACACAAACTTTTCCTGCAAAGGTCTCATCAAACTTTAATGACAGCCTGACTATGACCCTCACTCAGACCTTGTCTGAAAGTTTCTTGACTTCGATTGCAGTTGCTGAAATACACTGTGGCTCTGTTGCAGAGCAGTTTTGTTCTTCTGGCTCTTTCTTTCACAAAAAGGTTAAAACAGAGAGAATGACCAGACGACAGCAGGAGAGAGGTCACGTGGTCGACCAGATTCATATCTTTGGTAAACTTCTTCTCCCTTCTTTGCGACCTCACTTTCATTCCTTTCCTTTTTCTGATTTATCTAGTTTGTCATTTAAGTCCTCCTTCCTCACAGCCTCCTTTGCTCTCTTCAGATAAGTCTTGTTGCTTTATTGCACACATAAAACAGCTCTAAGCATCATTACTGCCTGTGGGAAGTTTTTAACTGGGGTTGAAATGGACTGAAATTGATACTAAGGCATCTTTTATTGGCTATAAAAGGAAAACAGATGATCAACGATTACACTGGAAATTTCTGCAGTGTAGTTCTCAAAGTCTAAAAGAGCTGAAAATAAATCAAAGTGCTGAAAGAAAGCAGGAGGATTTTTGTTTTCAGAAAATAATTTCAGTGCATGTTTAGGAAAAGTTCCATGAAGTGATGAGCTAATAATCTTTCCAACAGGGGGCGCCAAAGTTGACACGAATCACTAAAGACATTAAACTAAATTATCTAGGGACTGAAGATGGGTATTGATAAGATATTATTGATATTAAAGCTGTTATTAATTCCAAGATCTATTCCATTCTTTATTAAACCCTCCTTTGGATTATCTGTGGACAAAAAGTGGGTTTACAGGTTTTTTGTGTCAACAACAACTGATTGAGTTTATCTGTAAATAAATAAGAAACTGGCCACAAGATCTAGATATCTCTAAGTGTGGATAAATAAAAATAAGTTAAAACCTTTGCACCTTTATCTCTGGAGGTAAATAAATAAAAATAAAAATAACACAGTATGTGACGTCAATGTAAGGTGCAGCTCCCCCAAGCGTAACGTGAAGAATTGACAAGAAAATCATTCAGCATAACGGCCAATGATGAGGGTAGATTGAACCTTTTCTAATTAATTCTCAACAGGAACCAGTTATGGATACTCATTGCAACAAAACATGCTTTTAAACTAGAACTAGTAGTACTCTTCCAGGGAAGAAAGCTTCCTGTGGTCCACTGTTGTTCCATGATGATTTTGTTAATCAGGCCAGAGAATAAAAAAAAGTAACTGCAGTACAACACCACACCAGTAGAGGGCATCAAGACTGAAGATTGACTTTAGATGGTGTAAATATGCTGTTACAATTAGTGCACTACTACCTTCAGCCTGTCAGCATGAAAACAGATTTGTGAAATTTTTTTTTAGTTTCTCATAAAACCTGAAATTTTTGGTCTAAATCTTGGTCACACTTAATAAGAACTGAATTTTGGGATTGCTGCGCTTTGTTTTCACAAGTGTTTATGTTCTGGCCTTTTTTATCTTATTTTCTGCATCTAGACTGTAGATGTTTCATTGTTTTGCAGAAATAGAAAATGCACATCAGAAAAAGCAAAAAGCCCAGGTATAGTTTCTACATCTATACGTCCACTTCATCGTCCTCACATTAAGCCGTGTTCTCTGACGTTCATGTTTTTTATGGTTTTCCTCACTAAGACGACCCCTTAGTCATTTACTCTCATGACTCCCATTCCACTCTTTTGAAACCTCATCACCCTGCAAGGTGACTTAATGTCATAAGAAAGGATTTTTCCCTCACTCTCTAAATCTCTCATTTTCATCACTTATCTCATATCCCTCAGCACTTTCCCTCCTTCCTCCTCCTCCTCCTCCTCTTCCTCCTCCTCAGTGGCATTTGACATGACTGCATTCAGCGCACACAGGCTGATGTATTAGAGATTCAGGGTGCATTTCTGCACCGCTGCTGAAAATCCAAAGGGCAAGATATTCACCTTCAGCAGGGCAGCGTGCCATGTCGATGTGGAGAAGAGAGCGGGGTGTTTGAAGACCAGAGGCTTTGTTTTCAAAATCTGACAGTTGTTTTTGTACATTTTGGAGGAAGAACCAAATAAATCTTCAGTCTGTGCAACACAGTAAGAGAGAGAGTTTTTTTTTCTGTCCAGCACAATGACTCTACTCTCTACATTATTAATTTCACTTTCCACAGCTTAAAACTGTGACAGAATACCAATGAAATCAACAAAAGCTCACATCCACTTAGAACTTATTCAGACGTGTGGTGTCCTCACAACTCAAAAAGCCCCAACAGCAAAGACAAAGGGGGCGTTAATTGTAAAACAGCCCGCTGAACCACATGGGGGGCTCTTTTATAAAGCCAATAATTGATGTGCAGGCTTTTAAGGCAATTGTACCCACAATTATCACCAACAGTATTTCTCCCTTTTGTTCCTGGCAGTCTGCTCTGTAACCTATAATTATTTTATCCAGTTTACTTCCTCTAATCTCTGCTGAAAGAGAAAAATAATGTGCACCGCCTTCTTTCTTTCCTCGTAGATAATAAAGCTGGTTTGTTGTTTAAAGGGTGTCTGACCCAAATACACTAATACACTCCCAGTTGTTTACAGTCCTTCAAGAGAACTTCTGATGGCTACGTGTCCCACTTCTTAGTCACCTTAATTTGACATCTCTACTTGAAACAACAAGATTCTGGGGTTTAATTTGCAGATATCCTGCTTAATATACATATAATTAACTAACAAACGCTGGATCTTTCCAGCTAAAATCAGGTCCATAAATTAGGAGGGTGTTAAAAATTTAACTTAGCAGGAAAAGCCAGGCAATTTGTGTTTGGTAGCTTATTTCTTTGTTGTAACAAAGCTTTTTGGTAATCAACCTTGTACAGTTGGACTGCCTGTTTATTTCTTTTTTCAAATGGAGCCACATTTGTGACAAAGATGTATTTATGGGATGAGCAGCAGAAGTCAGTTTGAAGATTTGCCAAATCTTCTCTGCCAATGCCAAACAGCTCAATTCCACATTGATAAATAGATATTATACTAAATAAGACATTTCCAGCTTTTTGTGCTTAGTTCATTTAATGTTCATTGTAGAAAAACAGTATAAAGAGTGATATTAATTAACTGATTTGTTTTATAATTCAATTATGTCGCTATGGGGTGTAGCAACATTTGAAAGCTATAAATCTTTAGGGAAAAAGAAAAACAGAAATCGATTTTCTCTGATTTTATCTTTTTTTAAATAAAAAAATAAATAAGGAATGAGTGTTTACAGGTGCCCTCAAGCCTAAGAAAAATAGGAAAAATATTGGTGGTGGCACTACATTCAAAGGAACCACATATTTTAATATTTGGATATTTTTTTATTCCCTGTGGTCTCATTTACTGCTGCAATTTGAAGTTCAACACCTCTACGGGTTTAGGTAATATTCAAGGATTTTTGAAGTGTTAATACAGGGCATGTGTCCAGAGCAAACAAACAAATTATTTGTTTTCTGCAAATTTTCGAAGAGGACATGAGAATTAAGGTGATAATGATGACATTCTTTTGTCTTTTTTTGCTGTTTTATGGATGTTGCTGACGTCACTCTCTAAAAACCCAAGAAAAATTTAGAATCTGTCTATTTTTTGTTTTATTTTTGATTGGACAAACAGTTTGTAAATGTGAAAAAAGTGGGGGGGTTTGTTGTTATTGGTTTTTTTTCTTCTAACAACAAGTTTCCGAGCCCAGCTACAGGTGTGAATAGTAAAAACATGCTCTATCAGGTGTGTGACCTGGTTGAGAATAGTGGGGTCAGTTTTTAAAAATTAAACCTCAAGAAATAAAAGCTAGAGATAAGTCATTTTCTGCCAAGGACCTTTTTATCCCTGAGGTACACAAAGGAAAATTAATGAAGGAACAGAATTCTAGCTGTTCTCGGTTTCAAAACACTCCAAATTCCTCAAAAATCCAAAGAACTGTGGTTGAGTGTTAGTATTTTGAGAGGCTAAGATGTTGCTATTTGTAAATTTAGATTATAGTGGATAAAGCACCATGTTAATCAAAGTATATTTGAGTGTTAGTTGCCAGATGTTTGAGCTTTCATATCAACTATATCCACGTACTTTGTTGTTATAGTTAGAAGCGACATGTGTGTTTCTGTTCCTCCAAGTTAAAAAAATGACATTCATGGCGCTGAGAACTTAAAAAAAATGACATCTTAAAGAGATTGTAAAACAATAACTGCACTCTGAATGATCTTCGCCCCCCGCTGCCAACAGCAGGGGCTGAGCACACACTGAGGTCTGACAACTCTCGTATTCAAATTTCTGCCCAGATTAAACCAAATTCAACACTTTGACAGCCTGAATTTGTATCTGCGGGATGTCTCTGAGTCACGACCACCGCTGTGACAGAGGAGGCAGAAGATTTTTGATTAGCTCCTCTCGCCTGATGGAAAATAGTCTTTGAGGAGAGTCAATGTTTTTTTTTTTCTGTATCAATTATTTTCCAAGATCTTTTCCCAGACGTTAATTTCACATCTCAAACAATCGTCAGAGAAAACCAAACGAATACAGTTTCTCATCATGAAGAACAATTTCTGTTTTTCTAACTCAGTAAAAACCAGTTGGTTTGTAACGAGAAGCCCTGCACAGAAGACAGAAGAAGCAGAAATTGTTCTGCATCGGGTGAGAGCTTACCTGCTCGTCGCTACGATGATAGTCATTGTCCTCCTCTGGTTTCTCCTCTCCTGCCTCCTTATTGGTCGTTTCCTCTGACTTTGTATCACCTGTGCAGGACACAAAAGAGACCAGAGCTTAACTGTCTTGTTACCAACAAACATTTGTTCCTGTTTAAGAGTAAAAACTTGCACACGTTTTCTCTCTTAAACCACATTAGTATGTTTGTATTCCTGCTGCAGGCAATTCACTGATGGAGCAGCATGTTTCTCTTATCTATCTCATTAACTTAAGTGAAGAGGCTTCAGCGTAATTGACGTCCATTCTCCACAACAGGACTTGTTCGAAGCCGAGGAAACAGGCGTGTTTGTCTGCTGGCGGACTTTACAGCGCCTGTGCCCGCTGGAGCGTAAAAAACACCTCCTGCAGAGGTCCATTTATAAAGCAATTACATGTCCGAGGGTGTCAGAGCATCCTTTACACAACTTATCAGCTGTCCGGACACGTCTCTAATTCACAGCAACTTCTAACCAGAGAGAAAGAAAAGCAGTCTGTTTCCACACTGATTAGCCTACACGAAGGCTGGAATCTGCTTTACCTTAATGAGTTTGGGTTTTTTCAGGGGAATAAAAGCATATGGAGGAGAGAGAAGCGTTCTCCTGTGAGCAGTAGGGCTGGGCAATTAATTGCAATTAGATTTAATCACAACGTGACCTGCAGCAATATTTTAATCGAGAGCAATGCAATATTCCTTCAACCTGAAATGTGTCAGGATACCAGTTAACTTTTTTGCAGTAGATGTTTTATGCTCAGTGTAACTCAACTGTGCTCAACCAAAAGGAGAAACATGTTGGAAAAAACCTTTGCAAGAGCAACTATCTAAGTGGTAAATATGCGGAAAACAGCAAAGAGTAGCAAGAAAAATAAATAGAAATTAGTCTAAGATGGCAAAAACTGCAAAAAGCAGCAAAATTGGGGGAGAAAACTTGAAAAATAGTCAGAAGTAAGGAAAAATATGGTGAAAAAAGTGACAAAAAAGAGCAACAAGTGATTAAAATGGTGAAAAAAGGCAACAACACAATGGCAAATAATTGGGATAAAACTTGAAAAATAGTCAGAGAGAAGCACAAAATGGACCAACACTGGCAAAGAAAGAGTGAAAAGTGATTAAAACGGACGAATAGCAACAAAAAATGGCAAGAAAATTGGGATAAAGCTTGCAAAATAGCATGATGGGCGCAAAAATGGTGAAAAAAATGACAAAATAAATGGTGGTAATTGATAAAAAAGGCAAGACAATCGGGAGAAAACTTGGAAATAATGCAAAAGTTGTGAAAAGGTTGAAAAAAAGTCAGAAAAGGTGAAAAGTGGTAATATAGCCAAAGACATCAAAGAACGGCAAGAGAGATGGGATAAAAAATGAACAAAATAATCAGAAAGAAGCAAATAATGGTCTTAAAGTGGCAAAAAGTATTGAAAAATGATTAAAATAAGCAAAAATAGTCAAAAGGGGAAAAGAAATGTCATGGTTTGTTGTCATGCAGTTATTAATGTAGAGTTCATTTCCTGCAATTTGTTTGTTTAAAAACTCATAAGATAGGGGAGTTAGAGCTAATCACACAAAAAAAATCGCATTCCCAATTTAGGTAAAAATAATCATAGTTCAATCACAGTCAATCAATCAAACTGTTTGAGATAGAAAAATCAACTGCGTCACATAAAACGTCTCAGAGCAAAGATTTCTCTCCCTCTGTGAAGAAGCTGCTCATTGGTTTTCCTGGACAGATGTGTTCATACATTTCTCTATTGTTTTTACTTTCTGCCTGTGAAACCACAGCAGTATTGAATCTTTAGATATGAAACACAGTTATCTCAGGCTAAATTGCTGTGCTGTGACAATCCTGCTGCACAGATGGGTATTGCTTTTCTGTAACCTTTAAAAAACAAAGAAAATGGGTCTGCTCTTCCTGGATGCAGCTGATGTAATAACACAGTGTGTGTTTTTGTGTGAGAGTGCGTGAGTGTGTGTGTGTAAAAACAGCTGATTTCAGCTCAGACTGTGGATTGGATTGTGTGACCGTTTTCCAGTCAGGTTAACCATCACCATTTCCTCAGAGTATTACCACGAGAGCTGTGAGCCAAATCTGATGTCTCCAGAGTCTCTCGCTGATTGCTGATAAAAAGAGGAAGACTTATGTTGTTGTTCATCACCTTCAAACAACCTTAGAGACGCCAAACAGACATGAAGACTATGTTTGTGTTTGAGGAAATGGGATGATAGCTCCGGTCAGGGGGTTTAAGAACCAGACAGTTTTTGTCGCATTCACTTGTCAGAAAGTGATCTCCACATTGTGAGAGCATTGGAATAAGCTTTATGATCCATTATAAAAAGAATTAAAAGCACATTAGGTGTTAAAGTATCTTATGCAAGGTGACAGAAATGCAATAATATAAGCTGAATGTTTCCAGAATTGACATTCTGTCCCTAAATTCAGCTCAAAAGGATTAAAAACAAACTTCTCAGTTTTCTGTGCCAGAAAAAGATTCATTTAACTCAGCCGGTGAGAGACGACCCAGGAGAAAGTTTTAATTTCTAAAGGGATTCTGTATAAATGAGCCTTTAATTAAGTGTAATGCAGTTCAGCATGGCTGGCAGGGGCAACATTACCAGAGCGCCCGGTGTCGCCTGTAGTTAGCGTTGTGTGATCTCTGTTTTAGCATGTGTTAACTTTGGTTTGCCATTCTTAAATGAGAGCTAATGAGGTGCATCCTTTTCAAAGCGCCCAGAGTCAAAGAGGATGTAAACACGCAAGAGTCTGACTGTTATTTTACTGAATAAAGTTACTTTTAAACCCCTGCAGTGAGTCTGAAATACACAAAATTGTCACAAAGGCCCGTTTGAAATAGAATTAAAAAGAGGTTTCGGTCTGGTTAGAGAAAGTGCCAGGGCTCAAAAAAAACAACAACAAACACTACAAAGCTCTTTCTTCTGAGTCTTCAGAAAGAAAATACACAATAGTGCCAGCTAGCACTTCAATCAAGCTTCCTTCAGTTCAATAAATAAGTTTTAATTAACCGTTAATCCCCCAAGTTTCACACAGGACACCCGGACTACAAGAGTAAGAAATACCTTGAAAGCTCATCTTCTTTTCTTTTAAGCTGTTTGACTTTTACTGTTGAAGAGTTATAGTAATGAAAGTACCTTGCTGTGACTATTGCCTGCGACAGGAACATCATTGCACGTGGATTCCAGTGCAGTACCGTTACACCGTGATATCACCATTAAGTTTGTTTTTTTCTTCTTAAAGGAGCTGTTTAAATTTTCTCGCTAGCTCAGATGGTTGAGAAATTACGGTAAATATAAGAGCATAAAGACATTTAGAGGCAGAGTCTGTACCATTTCCATCATCTCTCAGGCACCGAGCGCTTAGTATGAGGAACAGAAAGTGGCCCAGAAAATTGAGTAATTCCCTCAGCTTCACTCGAGTTTGACGGCCACCTTCACGATTCACAAAACTCACCGAATCCATCATCAATACAGAGAAAAATCTGTCAACAAGCTGTTCAGAAAGAAAGCTCCAAACACACAAAACTCTATTGATCCTTGAGACAAAGATTCCTGGTCAATGAGCCTCCAAATGAAATGAAACCACATTGATTTTTTTAAACTCGCTCCTGTGCAGCAAACATGAAAAAGTATCTGTAATATGTCCCCCGGCTGGAGATGTCTTATTTATGTGTTTTTTATTTTGGAGGGATGATTATGCAAATCAGTCAGGTTTCTATTTCTGTGGGTGTCTTTGCAAATGATCCTTGAAAAGTGTGTATGTATCTGAACATGTGAGTGTGTGTTGTAGCTAAACCTGTCTTCAAGCAACAGGGCCCGGGAAGGCAGAAAGCTCTTCCACTTCCATTTGAGCCTTAATTACCAAAATCAGAGAGAGGAGGGGGATTAAGCGAGCGATTAGGCCTGCCAGCGTGACAGCCCTCTGGGCACACATTCACACCAGCGCCTTGGAAGCAGGCTGCTCCTGAAAAGCCGTCGTGCACAACAAGCAAGCCGGGGACTCGTTCTGATTGGCTAAATTACCTTAATTTCAACTGCTTAATGGCTTCCGATGTTGCATGTGCATTCGCCTCTAATGTTACTAATCCTGAGCTGGGGGTTTCATTCGTCCTAAAGCACAATCAGTGACACAGCTGAGGAGTTTGTGACACTGCATTTAAAAAGCCTGATCCAAAATGTTAAAGAGGTTGGTTTTTCCACAGGCATGATTTAGCTCTGATTGTGCAGATCTGTGTAAAGTCATGTAACATTGGTTTCAGATTCTTCCTGCAGGATTTAATGAAGCAAACTTGTCATAGTCTCTGTCAACAAAACAAACCAAAGCTGTCAATAAAGAGCCTGAAGTGTTTTGGCTAAACTTGATTTCCTGGTGACTTAGGCGAATGTCTTCTTTCACTAGTTTTGCAACTACCACAGAAATCTTTTTGTTTGCACATGAAATGATCCTACTTTCCAGTGACACTTTGTTTTACCTTGCTTTATAGTTTCAAAGCTTATCTTCATGAAGATTAATGTCCAAATTTGTGTTTTCCTAAACATTTTAACATCTTAATAATGAAAACAAAGGCTGCAAAATTACAAGTTGTGCTTATTTTGATTCTAGTACATGTCTATTGAAGCATTTCTCAAAGCAACAGCATGATAATTAAGTTAGTCTACAGTAAGAGGAGCTACACATCCGTATAAAAACTGCACATTGCTGAAAATAGTTTAAACCTTTTATTCCTCTGGGTAATCCTACTTTTTTTTTTTTATAAATAGCACCCATGTGGCAATTAGTGTTACTTCTCTCTGTTACTTCTGCCTCTTTTGAAGACATTTGTCATTATTTGAGGGACTATGCATTATTTTATTATTATTATTATTATTATTATTATTTTTGGAGTGAAGCCCAAGACCTATGTTCTTTTTTTGAGCATATTTTTTATGTTCTCATTCTAACATTGATTTCATTGAGCAAAAAGATTTTCATTCAGCAAGTTTTTTTTTTGGTCCATGTCATAAAATCAATACATTCGACATGTGATTCTGCTGTTGTCTAATGTTTAACTTTATATTTGTCAGTGCCTTACAGTATGCTCTATAATTTAATATTTGGTGTTTTACACATTTAAAAATACTGTGAGATCAGAAGATTTATGTCTTCATCAACAAACGTTACCTGTCGAATTGTATGGTGTCAAATTCTGTCATTTGTACACTGTATAGAATCGTATCTAATTGCTCCGTTTTAAAATTCCTTATTTCTGAATTGTATCATAAGCCATGCATCTAGATGCACATTGAATCATCTATCACAAAGAGATGTGCAACCCTACATAGAACTGGTGGCAGACTTGCATTATGTGAAATTATTTTTGCTTTAGGACAGTGAGGTTAATAATGTGCTCTGCTTTTGCCATGAGAGAAAAAAAATCAGGGGAAAAGGAGATTTGTGTGCGTGCAGGTCGTACCATTTCGTTGATCTAGATGAGTCTTCATGTTACAAAGCTCTCCTTTAATATCTCCTGGCACCTCCATCCCCAACTTCTGATAGAAATCTCTCTGCTTCTTTATCTCCGCTGCACAAGAAAGAGGGAGAAAATAAGACAGAGAACAGTCTTTTTCTCAAAGTCACAGCTGTCACTGGAACTTTTACATCAGATAGTGTGTGGGAATAGTCTCTATCAGGTCTGATAAAGATGGGAAACTATCTGAATCTACAGAAACAAAACGTAAAACTCACCCTCTTGAAGTCCCGGTACCAACTTATAGACAATGTCTTGCATTGTTCTGTCATGGCTGAAACAGAGAAATTGAGAAGTTGATCAGAAAGGAAATTCTCACAAAATGTAAGAGATAATGGAGACACCTAGTGAAAAATTGGCTTGGGATTGTCATCTCCTCTTCAATTCACTTTCAGTGGATAAAAACAGTGAGTAGAGGATTTAATAGATGAGAATGACATCACGTATTGATTCAAACCAGTGAAATCTGAAGAATTAAAAGCACTGAAAAGACACTGAAGGTAAAGACGCATGGATTTGACACCATAGAAACACCTGAATGCAGCAGTCTGAAAATAGATAATCACACCTCCATCAAACTGTTGACACGTGCAACCTTAGATGTGAAGCATCAAACAGGTGACACAAAAACATTTTGAAGCCTGTTTTCTGTGAGAAAACTGTGAGAAATGTTTCCTCTGAAAAATATCAGCCTCACACACTTACATATCAGAGATAAAAAAATATTGTGAACGGACTGAAAGTGAAATCCCTGTCCTCTCGTAGGCTTGTGTTTCAGCATATGCTCGGTCGGCCTGAGTGTCAAACAGTCTTTCACGGTCAGGTGTTGGAGGTGCCGCAGGTGCACAGTGTGTGCTCCTCAGCCCTAACGCCAACATGATGGTTGTGTTTTGTCAACCAGCCGAGGATGCCAGTTATCAGTCACGACATGGAGAGTTTGTTGGTGGAGCTTTTTTTCTTCACCGGCTGATAGTTGCTGCACAGAGAAGCAAAACACTGACCCCTGCTGGACAGAGGTGGTAGTGCATGTTCACAGCATTTTGTAGAGGAGGTAGCAAGGTTTGTTTTGGATTTCTTTGGAGCTGATCAGAGGATAGTTAGGCCTGGTTTTGTTTTCTTACGTTCATTTGTTTGGCAAAACCAATTTGTATAACCCTCTCTGCCCACCATGTTGATTCAGCTCAGCTTTTTTATTGTTAAAAAATAAACTTTTTCTTCCCCTTATCAGCTTCAACACTTAGACTATGGATTTTTTGGTTGTATTTTACGGTTCCACTGTACCAGAGACAAACAAACAAGATTTTACTCAGCTGAAAGAAGGATGAAGGTGATTCAGATTAGTGTGCAAGATCCACTTTCATCCAGCCTCAGTTTTCATCTTACAGTGTATTAACAATGGCACTCAGATTAATCATGTTCTAAATCATGTGCAAATTTAGATTTTCTGTTAAGTGTACAAACGCAATCAAAGTATGTCTGGTAACGTCTCACAAAACTACATTTTGATTGTGCACAGGCTGTTTGTATGAAGCCAAAGCTCTGTGCATTCTGCTGAAACTCAACAACTCTTACAGCTGACGCATTTAGAGTACTGTATTGAACATTGGATGTGGAAATGTGAGAGTTCAAAAAGATACATTAGAGGTAAAAAAAATAGACTTAAGTTATAAAATGGTGCATGCAAACAGATCAGAATGCAGGCTAAGAAATACTTTGGAGTGAAAATGTTGTTTTCAGGACAAAAAAGTCTGAAAATGAAAAGCAATAACGTTACTATTTAAACTCTGATCCTGACATTTTCTTCATATTGTCCCTACTGGAGAACTTTTTCCTTGGTCAGAGACAGACTTTGGTGATGTTTATGCAGCACGTAAAACTGCAGAAAACTGACCATTTATTATCTGGTATCAAGAGACAAGAGTTACTGAATTCATCATTGAGAGGTTCTGGCCCTCACACTCATGTATTTTCCAAAAACTTTTGAAATTAATCCCAAATTTTAAAGTGGAGGTACCTCTAAGGGGTAAAATGTTGAAAAAAGGCCTGACTTTAATAAACTTGTATTAGAAAGAAGCATAAAAAAGAGAACATTTCTGTTATTTTGCAGTTTGAAATGGTAATGTTGTACTGTTTGACCTTTAGCAGCTGGCTTCACTGAAGTGATCAAACTCTGTGAAGGTTTCATTCCCCTGATCAGGCCTCAAACTAACTGTCACTGCAGCAACTCTCCTCCATACTAAAACTAGCACAGTCTCATGTTGATGCTTTTCTTTGCAGCCAAATCAAACTAAGTCTGATGCTGTGCTGGTTGTCTTCTCAACCAAAGTTCTTTCAAGTAAAAAATTGGATTAAATCCATCAAGGAAATTCAAACTCATCAGTACACAAGTTTTGATTAGTTCTGCTCAGCTGATTCTCTGTGAGGAGACGTCACATTGTGATTGGAGTTCAGTCTCAAACATCAGCTTTGATCAATCTTCCTGATGGGCAGACGAGTTTATCTCTCATCTGTTGGTTGTTTTGCCTTCAAATCAACTGCGATGTTTCCATCAGCTCCAATTTCCTGCGAACAATGAGGCAAAAAGCAGCTGCTGTGTAAGGAGCTAATGTGTTTGAAATGGAGCCTTTGCTGCAAAACAATGAGTGTGCAGACAGCGCAGTTTAGACGCTAATGACTAAATTGCTGGTACACATTAAGTTTGTGCGTCGCATTAATCAGACATTAATGCATGAGCGCTTTGAGGGGGGAGGAGGAACAACAAAAGACTGAGTCTGACAAAGTGAACTTCCTGAAACAATAAGACGCAGACTTCACTCAAAAAACAAAACCTCTCCATTTTCACCGAGGAGGAAATCACTTCAGATGCTTTTAATTCAAAACAGATACTTCACTTTGCAAGATGCCAGAGATTTAAAAAGGAAGGTGCAACACTGATGTAAGTGTTGGCAAGATTTGTTTGTGTTAGTGCTCTGTTTCTATAAAATCTGGGTATGTGTGGTTAAATTTATTTACTGCTTACCCTTAAAAACAAAGTGGAGTAAAGACAGACCATTATTGGGTTCTTAAAGTTTTGTTACCTTTCTTTTATGGCTTTTCTTTTACAAGTTACAAGCAAAATTCTGGGTTTTTAATGCTTCAGATGGAAAGTTGACTGGCTTTACTCTATTAGTACACTGAGTGCATAAATACAAATTATCTGACAGTTTTACAGGAGTGAGATGAAACCAGGGACAAAAGACAAGGATATTACTGACTGATCTGAAGATGTTATTGGTTCATTTATTAAATATAATCACCTTCAGATGAACTGGAGGTCTAAAATACAACACTTCTTTGACTGCAGGGTGTGTTATCAGGCAGAGAAAAGACCAAAAGAGACTACATTGCACTTGTTTTTCCATTTGAATAATCACTAAATTGATCTAAAGGTGTAGTAGTACTTTTCTAAAGTCATTGAATAGAGAAGGGGAGCAGAAGCATGTGTCTGCAGACAGCAAGGCTCATTCACAACTGCTTTTCTGGGAACCAGGAATCCAAAGATGTTTTGTTCCGACGGTGGATGCATCAATCAATCGAGTAACGATAAATCGATTGTTTTTAACTGGCTTGAAACATGGATGTTTGTTTTCAATTTTCTTTTAGCAAAGAAAAAAAGAGAAGAAACACGTTTTCATATTATATTCAGCTTTCACAGAGGTGTTTGAAGTCAAAAGCATTTCCACATTCAGTAGTTTGAGCCTTGACTTTAAAAGACTTGTGCTTTTTATGTTATTTTTTTGTGAGCCTACTCTGTACATCATTTACATCTTTGCACCCATCATGTTGGTCTCCAATACTAAGGTTTTTTTAAGTATCTATTTAGCTTTTTATCCAATCAATTTGTTTTTTTTCTTGGATTTAGTATCTCAACATTTTAAGCAGTAGACTACATTTTAAGTGCCAGACTGAACTCTGTGATGTTTGTTTCTTATCTTTGTCTACAGTTGTTTACACTCTTTCTGTTCTAAGTGCTTTTAATTGCCCCTCCGGCATAAATACAAATTCGTCTTTCGATTCAAGTGGATTGGACCTTTAGTACCTTCATCTATATCCATAGTGTCAGTGTTGATGATATTAATTGGCGGAAAAAGCATTACTCTTTTTTGGGGGGTTTTTGATTAAAAAAAATTCAGATTTTGGATACAAGTACAAGTGGACAGCACCACCTGGCGCACACTAAACCACATTTTCAGAGTTGAACTAACAAAACACGAGTCCCAGAAGTGTGTGTGTGGCCCTGAAACTGCAGCCTACAGCTCTGCAGACACACACTATTAGAGGTCCAATCAAAGAAATCCAGGCCACTTATAAAAAGGTTATCATTTCTGCACAACAAGCTAAAGCCTTATCTTACAGTAATACATCCAAAGATTATGTCTATTTTTATCGAACATTTATAATTGTTCTCTCTGAAGCTCTTTTTAAAAAGTAGAGTGTTTAAAGTCTCATCTTTTGATCCATTATTGTTCTTTAGTTTTCAACACTGTGAGTTGTGTGGTCCCCTGTGTTTTTTCTATTACTTTATTGATCTCAATTGTTTTTAGCATTTATATTTACTGCTTTTAATAAACCCTGCTATAGTTAATTTTCTTGATGTTTTTGTTTTTATAATTTTTGCAGAACTTCATAAAATGTGCTATTTGAATAAAGTGGATTCAATGGATGCGATAAAAAATGGGAGAAAAATGCAACAACAATAAATATGTATCTGCTTTCATATGCAGCATATATTCATGAAATATTCTTGTGTTTATGTTTTTATTCATAAGAAAATGCTCTGAAGCAGAGGACCCAGGGAGGATTATTTGGAGCTTTCTTTCTTTGGGAGGAGCATAAATAAAAAGCACAAAGGCCAACAGCACTTTGTTCCTGGAGAGTTTATCCTTCACCGTCAGAGCTCGGCTGATGCTCCCAGAGGCAGCCAGCAGCTCCCTGCACACTGATGGGCCTCAGACAAACAACAGTGTGTGTGCGTGTGTGTGCGTGTGCATGTGTGTGTGTGTGTGTGTGCGTGTGTGTGTGCGTGTGTCTGTGATTTACTGCAGCTCCCTCACTCACCCGATATACTGCAGTGGATGGCTCTGATGAATAACAATCCTACACGTGGGGCACGTGTTGTTTTCCTCCAGATACTTCACTAGGCAGCTTCTACAGACTGGAGACACACACACACACACACACACACACACATACATAAAACACAAGACAAACACATACAAACGAACACACAGGGGAGAAAAGGTTACTATCCAGCGACAAATTTATAGATAAAATCAGTATACAACATATACTGCTTGATGTATGAAACATTTTTTGCTGTAGATGTTAATTGTGCTGAGAAGCTCTTAAACAAAAATCTGCATTAACTGATCGACATTCAGGTCACAATCACTCTTCTTCTGAGGAAAGATGATCTGATATTCAACACGAGGCTTTTGAAATCTTTCAGCATCTCAAATTCAAATGTAAAGCAAGCAAACATCACCACTCTTCAACCTTAAAAAGCACCTGATGGATGAGATAACAGCTGATACAGACTTAAAGACAGATATCAACTCATAGATTTATCGCTTATGAAGACCTGGATTTATATAATTTTCAAAGTGATTAATAAACAGACGCTGCAGTACCTGGTTTCTCCACTAGAGGGTGCAAACATGTTCATTTTTTTACACAAAATGTTCTGATTTAATTTTTAATGTAATGACCCTTTAAAAAATAATATAGGTAGGTTTTAAAAGACACCATGAGAAATCATTTGTGTCTGATTTCAAACCACAATCTTTTTTCATTCATCCATACAAGATGTTACAGGCAATATCCTATAAAAATGTTGCAACTTATATTTTGTTCCAGCTGTAGTTTTATATACATAAAATCTGGCTAAAAGTGCATTTTTTTGGTCTAGTTGTTGCCAAAAGCATCAAATCTTCCCGTTTGACAGTCTTTAGGTAAGATATATTTTAGATTTTTGAAAAACTGGACAGTCGAAAGAAAGCAATACACACTTGTAGTGTTTCTGCAAATGTTTGAGTCTTGATCTTACACTAAAAGTTCATCTCTAACATTAATACCTCTATGTTTTACCTGAGGAAACCTTTCTGTGCATCAGGCTGGACATTTTCATCCTTATTCACTTCACAGTGACCCCCATTAAATTCACAGTCCTGACATTTTTTTTATTGCAGTCTCGTCTGAGCAGCTGCAGCAGTGACGTGATGAGAATCTCTTCTTTGTCTCCATTCACCAACGTAAGAGCCCAGGTTTTCTTTTTTTTTTTATAGAGAAGAGATCAGAACATCTCTTCAAGTGTGAGACAAAAGCTTTAATCTGTGAGGAGGCATCGCCCTCTGGTGGACAGACAGGTAATTTCACTGTCTGGATTTCACCCTCAAAACCCTTCAAACTTTATTTTTCAAACATGTTGGAAAATACATGTTCAGAGCAAACAGTTACTGCATACTGAAAATAAATAAGCCTTTCCCCCTTCTCTCTCAGACGACCCAGAGGGAGACTGATTGGACCAAACCCCAGTTTGATTATTCCAGATGACCCAAATGCACCACAGCAGGACAAATGCTCCAATCACAGCAGGGGAGGGATGCCCTAAGCTCAAAATCTAAAGATTGCTTTCACTCCCCTACAGAGCCATGAGTTTCAGCAAAACTGTGAGCATCAAAGAGTGTAAAAAGGTTCAAACTGAGGTGACCAGGCCCAGGGTTTTTCAGTGACTGCTATAGCTTTAAAATGTGGTAAGAAAAACAAAGTTTCACCAGACAGACATTAAAGCGCCTGTGTTTTATCAGGTTGGAGACTCTTGTGTTTTAACAGTGTTTGGTGTATCTTGTTACTGTTCTTTTATCACCTCCTGCCTCTGTAAAAGCCACTGAGGCTCTTTAAAAGGGCGGTAAAATAATAAAGCTTCTCTTCATCTCTGGATGTGATTTGGCATGAAAACAAAGAATGACTTTTAAAAGCAGAACAGCCTTTAGAAAACTCGCTCTCTGAATAAACTCGCTGCTGCTTTGACTTCAAAACTAATTAAAACACCTTTCATTGTCATGTTTATTTTCCAATTAATGTTTATAAATTAGCTGATCCATAAAAAGACTGAAAATAGGCCCATGTGTGGACTCAATCAGGCCTTCCCTTGTTGATTTTTTTTTATCAGCTCAAACTGAGGCAGAATTTCATTTGGTTCCCTGTTGAAAAGGCTGAATGATTTCCAGGCTTGTTAAGACTTGAAAAAGTGAACAAACAACAAGAACTGAAGTATTTTCAGCATTGTTTTCTGATTGATGTCACAGCCTGTGTGATGAGAGCAAGCTTACATCTTACAATATGAAACTAATCATGTTTCATATTACTTGTGCATTTGCATTTTCTGTCAAGTGCACAAACAAAGCCAAAATATCCAGTAATGTTTCACAAAACTACATTTGGCCTAAAGCTCTGTGCAATCTGAGGAAACTCTTAAAGCTGACGTCTTTAAATTAATGTATTTATCATGAAGTGATAAAAAGACCAGAGTAAAGATAAGAAATGGTGCAAAAAACGTATTCAGGGTGAATGATAAGAAATATTTTGGGGCAAATGTATTGTTTACAGGTCATAAAAAATCCAGATTAGCCAAAATGATCCAATTGTGATTATTTTCCCCTATATTCTGATTTTTTTGTGTCATTATTTTCAGGTTTCCTACATCATGAGTTGTGGATATTTGTTGCGAATAAGAAATACACACACACGAGGGAGAAAACAAGGATTTTTGTACAATATACCCACAAAAGAGACTTTGTTTGCATATACAGTCACATCTCATAAATTTAAATATAATAATATTTGTGGTCGCTCAGTTCATTAGATGACACCTAGATACTACATAGACTTGTTATAAATAATGTGAATAATTTCAAGTCTTTATTTCTTGAAATGTTGATGATTATGGCTTACAGACAGTGAAAACCCATAATTCAGTGTCTCAGAAAATTAGAATATCATATAAGATCAATAAAAAAGGATAGTTTAAAAAGAAATATCAGGCCTCTGAAAAGTGTTGCTACTTCCTGAACAAGTTTTCTCCCAACTTGGACCCATTTTACCTGTTTTTTGATCATTTTTGCCACCTTAATCTTACTTTTATGACTTCTTCTTTCTGTTTTTGCCATTTTTCACCACTTGGACTGTAATACAAACCGCATAACGATTGAATCTCATTCGCAATTAATTGGCCAGTGGCATCAACAGACACATGAGGAACAGGTGAGGTTTGATTTGATAAGTCTATGATGATGGCACAAGGATGTTTGACCACACATAGTGACTGATTTTTGCAGAGATCACACAAAGGAAGAGCCAAAAGAAGAGCACTCATATGTTACCTTAATGACTAATAAATGTCAGTAAGTGCTGCTAACCTTGATCATTTTTACAAAATTAGGAGCCGCCCTCTGTCCATGCGTCTGATTTTGAATTTATTCTAGAGGTCAATGTTCAGCATGGTGCTAGGTGTTTATAATACCCTCCCTATCTCCAAAATTGAGTAATGACAAGAAAATATGAAGTTATTTTGGAGAGTAACCTGCATATGATTGAGTTTCATACACTGAGGTTGTTTTGATGAACTCTGAGAGCTCTCAGCCTTTACAAATGTTCCTGCAGAATGACAGCGAGGCTTTGCTCAGACAGTATAATGACTGTCAGAGAAGCTCCAGACAGACTCTGTCATCCATCTTTATGCAAACACCTGGCTAATGATGTAGCACTGTGTGAATGAGAGGTGACATCTTCTCACCTTCAAATAAATGTGCAGATTACTTGACGCTGACAGGATTCTCATTTTAGCTGCTGAGTGTGTGGTTATTTCAGGTCTAACAGTATTTTTCACAGTTTATAACACGATATTTATATAAAGACAGTTTGTATTATTGATGTTATTAAGCTACAAAGATAAAGAAAACAGGATACAATGAATTTGGTGTCTGAGGTGCTTGAAATACCTTGAATTAACCATTAAATACATGAAGCACGTCTTAGCTGCAGGTGTGATGAACGACACAAACTGCAGCAGTGCTTTAAGTCACAACATCAACAAAGAAGGAGCTGTGCTGATCACAGAGGCATCAGTCTGCCTCAGGTTTCTTCCATCGGGCATAAATCCTGAAGGCAACACCTTTTGATCCAGGAGAAACCCCCGGAGGAAACCTCAGCCAGTGTCACACAAACTAAGAATGAGGAAGAGAAACGCCCCAAGACGAAACACGAGGAGAGCTGACAAGAAAAACAAGAGGGAAGTGTGTGTTAGGAGGGACCTACATGTGTGTAAGCACTCGGTGACGGTGGTCGCGTCGATCAGGTAGCCCTCACACAGACGACATGTGATGTGGGCATTGATGTGACACAGCTTTATCTTCCTCGTCAGCATGTCGGGGTTCTGCAGGAGAAGAAGAAGAAACAAAATAAAGGGTTGGAAATTTCAGAGAAAGTTAAAGTCAAATATTCAGGTGACACAGGTCGTTTCACTGCAGTCGGGGTTTTCACACTTTGATATGATGAAATCCTCCATTTATGTTTTCAAGCTCTCAGTGCAAAGTTCTCCCCATTACAACAAAGATTTCACTTTACAACACTACAAAGCATTATTCTATAATTTCAGGTTGTTCTAAAACCAATGTGAGCTACCTCTTTGTTCAATCATAGCAAACCTTTCAACGCTTACAAAAATCATTCCTTTGAGCTGTTCCAGGAAACTCAACCCAGCATCTAAGAGCAGATTTAACAGAGAAATGCTGATAATCAAAGTCAAACAAACATGAAAGCATGACTACTTTAGTCTGTGATTTTATATTTTCCATGGATTGCAGCATATTGCAGACGCTTCTTGTTAGACATAAAAGACAGAATGTACAAAAAACTGTACTTTTTGTGTTATATAAACTATTACGTGAGGTTTGGGAGAAACTGATTGGACTGTTATCGGCTGTTTTTTCTTTGTGCATCCAGACAGTTTATAAAAAATTATTCATGACATGTCTTAAACTGCAGGAAGTCACAAAGGTTGTTGATTTTGTTGCTTAATTGCAGTGACTAATCTCTCTGTTGGGGTTTAACACTCTGATTCTCGTGTCTTCTTTAAAAATTCGCAGAAATAGATCATTTTCTGTGACTAAATGCTGCAAAAACCAAATAATTCTACGCTTACTGCTGCTTTCAGCAAGCCATAAATGAAGAACATACACCCTGTACTTGAGCTTCAAAAATCTTTTGAGTTTTGTGTCCCATGGTTTTGTTTTGCAGACATAAAATTTCTGCTCCAAGTTGCTCAGCACTTCGTCTCATTATTGACAGAAACTGCCTTTAGGTTGACACTTTGCCTCTGCTATGTCGAGTACAAATTGTCTAAATAACAAATAATACATATTTGTAACAGTAGTGACCGTTAAGACTACACAGCTTGTAGTAATGATGTTATAATTTTTTAATTTGATTATGTGATAGTGCTTTGGGGACATTATTGAGTTACCTTTGGCTTTAGCCATCATTGTCCTGAACCCATGAAGGTGAAGAACTTCATATTGCGGTGATAAATGAGACCACAGTGAGTAAAAAATACACTTTTGTACAAGTTGTTAAAACCGCCGAACAAGAACTTTAATCATCAAAATAATTGAGAATAAAGATTAGTGCCTGCAGGGGAATTTTTCTCAGCCACGTTCTCTGAAACCTCCCATCAGAGAAACATCAAGCCTCCTTTATAAACTCTCCAAGAATGTTAAATCATCGTCTCATGGGGAAAAAAGACACTACATCATTAACACTCCAGCAACCTGTAAGATAAAACGTTCAACAAGAAGTTTTCAGATATTAAATTACTATAAGAAACCACAATCGAGAGACATAAGCGTGCGATGTCTTGATCTATTTTTGTGAATCAGTCTGTTCCTGTTGTCTCTCTTGATGCTGCGACGTCTGAGATTGTTCTTTCGCTAAAACGCCAGGAGCACCAGGGGAATCCCTTCACCAACATTTTAATTTTAATCCCTTCATCCACTAATCCGTTCTACCGGTCAGTGGGCAACACCACCTCCCACTTCCTGCTTACTCACAGCTTAAGGGTGAGTTACATAACACCAGAGATGATTCTTAGAGCACGAAGCGATAAAGAGAGCAGATATGAAATAAAAGTGTAACTGAGCTTCCTTTAACCCTGAAGCAGGAAACACACATTAAGGTTCAATAAAGCGGAGAAAAGTGATGGTTTACGGCTGATTTTGTTACTGATACTGATTCTGTTCTCTATGTGAGAAGCAGAGAGTTCAACATGTCCTGTAAAAGGTGCAAATATCTGTGTCGCTGCCATGCAAAGTTTTAATTCAAGGTTACTTATAAAGCTGTTTGCATGTCTGTTTTTGACCTATCAGCCACATTCACACTTGCAAAAAATCAAAAACTAAGGAGTTTTCCAAATTCTTGTACCCAAACAAACAAATTTTAACCCCAACTTTATCTTAGTTTCTTCTTCCTAACACAAAGCTGGGTGATAATTCATAAGTGTAACTTGACAGAGTGAATTATTCAACATAAACATTAAACAGGGTAGAGCTGAACAATTTATCGTTTTCTGATCAAACTCTTAATTCCACATATCGTGATCATGTGATCCCCAAAGCTGTGATTTTTTTTTCCCCTGACTGACCCAGGATCTGTTGTGTCAGCTGTTTTTCACAAGTCTTGGGTGTAAAACTGTTAGAAAAGATCCTTTTTTCCTCCGTCGAGGACTTTAAAGATTTGACATGCATTTTTTTTTTTTTTTGAAACTAACTCAAAACTTCATCATTTTGTCTCACAACTCAAACTTTTTACCTTAAAAAAAATGACTTTTTATCTCAGAACTTCACCTTTCTAGCTCAAAATTTTGTGTCTGAATCTCATAACTGACTTGTTGGCTCAAATGTTCGTCTCTTTGACTCAAAATTTTGACTTTAATCTCTCAATAATTTGACTTTTTATTTCCAAAATTTGACTTTCATCTCATAACCGCAACTATTTATCCCAAAATTTTGTCTCTTGATCTAATAAGTTTTGTATTTTTATCTCAGAATTTTGATGAATATATCTCAACGTTTTGACTGTATTATTTAGAAATATTGACTTTTTGTCTACAATTTTGAATTTTTCTAGCTCAAGTTTTTCTTTCAGCTTGAAACTTGACTTTCTCTTATAAGAAAACATCTTTTTATTTCAATATATGTGCTTTTGTCTCAAAACTTCAACACTAATTCCTCAAAGTTTTTACCATGAAATCAAATATTAACTTTTATCTAAAAATTTTGATTTTAATATCTTAAAATTCAGACTATTAAATCAAAATATCAACTTTTTAACTCAAAATTGTTAATAAATACATTTGGAAACAAGCTTACCTTCAGTTTTTATCCTTGCATTAGTGTAAAAGCTTTGATGTTTTGATGTTTTGATGTAATTTTCTGTCAAGTTTGTAAATGTTTCTGTACATTGTGAAAACTTCACCGTAGCTTGATTTGAAGAAAACTGTGAATCGTATTGAGATAGCAATGTTTGACAGAAAAATCAAAATTGAATCTTTTTCTAGAACTGTTCAGCCTTAAAACAGGAGCTTCTGCAGCATCATGAATAAATCTAGAAAGTAGGAAATGTGCACCAACAGGAACAGATATGCTTACAGAAACTTTACACCAATCCTCAAATATACAGACTTTAATCAAAGCTGGCAGAAATGACTTCACAATCTCAACAACTTTGCTTCCAGATGCTTCTGTTTGATGATGTCCTTCAACAATAAACCCACTTGAGCACAAGGGAGCGTTTTCCTGGATGTGACTGCGGCATTTTATGTCCACCAGCTTTACTCTGTGTGTTCTGCACCTGGTCTTATTGCACCCAAAGAGCCACCTGTCATAACTTCCTTCCTCCCAACAACTATTACTGTATCTCCTGTTTGTTTCTGCAGCTTTTTAGAAAATAGATTTTGCTCAAAAACTTCCCACTCAACAGTGATATCAAAATGCCTCTGTGATAATTAGAGTTTTGTCTGTGTGCAGATGTCACTCAAGGCTGCATGACAAAACAAATCCATGTATCACAACTATCAAGCATGCAGTTAAATCAGCATATGAACACTCAATCAACCAGATGAAGCTCTGGACAACATATGGCTCATTAAATCACAGCAGAGTTGCACCAGTGAGCCATCAGCGACACTCAGATTATTGTCAAACTGTTGAATGTGAGGTTAGCTATCACACATAAGGATATAAGGGGCATAAATGTGGCTGGTGAACGTCTCACTCTCATGTCTCAAAAATAGCCAAATTAGGAGGAAACCTTGTTAGAAGCAGAGGCTCAGAGAGTAAGAACACCACGTCCTCGGTTCAACATGAACCTTCCAGACATAAGGAGGAGCCAGGGAGCTCAGCTGCTGATTCATAGTGTGGTAAATGTACGCAAGCACTATGTTGAAAGCAGTAATTTGCTGTTCAGAGGTTTATTGGGTAACTGAATGACTAATTTTGTCTTCGCACTGTGAGTAGCATCCTTAACAAATCAGCAGGAGTCCTCTCTGTTCTCACGGAGCCGGGCGAGGGAACAGAGACATCCAGCTGGTTCCTCTGTGTCCCTATTTCAATCACTTTTAACACGTTTTATCACTTTTTACTCATAACACACCTCTAAAAGATCTATTTTTCGTTATATTCATGAGTATAATACCAATCTAAAGTTCAGAAGGGAGAGTTTTATGGACGTTAAAAGATTGTCTGTCATCCTTAGTGGGTGGCAGACAGCAGGCAGATGAAACTGGATTGTATGAAATTTTTAACACCAAACGATAGTGAAACATTGCAAGACTGTGAGACGTTTATAACACTTAAAGAAGTGTTTAAAGAACAAAAGATAACTCATGCTGATTTGGCCAAAAGGGGCGCCAAAATCAACTCATGAAATGTTACAGACGGGAGCTTTGAACAAGGTTAATCTGTTTTGACTATCTGTTGTGATTTTAGTCACAAAAACCTTCATCGTTTATTTTTCTGTGGTAGTTTCTAGGTTTTTTAAGGCAGTGGGTCCCCAACTTTTCACCACCTGGTATAGTTATAGTAGAGTATGAAAGGTCTTATAACTAATGATGAAGAAACTTTTCGGGAAAAAGGGACTTTAACACAAAGCGGCTCAGAAATAATTCATTTAAACACAGCATACGAATGTGAGACACATTTCTACACCGTGTGTTTATTTTTCAAAGTTTCATTACAGCCACAGTCAAATAAAAGGTGAGACGAGAGTTTTTGGTCATTCCACAACCAATCACCAGGGGGAGCAGTTTTCATGGAGGGTTCACTTCAAGCCAATATTAAGACCATTTCATTACAGTCTATGCCAAAAACAGACAAGATCAACGATTAAAGGGCCTGAAATACGTAATTTAGCTGATTAGTAAGTATTAGATGAATGTTTCCTTAAAGAAAAATCTGTTGCCGTGGCTATTCTTAGCTTCCGAACTTGATTCAACAAAAGAAATGTTTAAAACAGATTAAAAAATTTGCTGTTTGCATGGGTTGATACAAAACTTAGCTCTTTTTTATCATACTTTTAAAATAGTAGAGGAAATGTGCAATCATAAAAAGGTTTTTGACCTCATTGCATCATGGTTTTTCATGTTTGAACAGAGAGTGTTACCATCTGTAATTTCTTTGAAGTATTTAGTCAATCATTGTCAGAGTTAAAAGTAATTTCATGAGTAAAACAAACTGCTAAATTCATTTTTATCTCCTAATATTTCAGTTTTTACTTATCAAATTTCTTCCACGTAAATCTGGAAGATGCAACAGTTCATCACCAGGGCACACAGTTAAAAACACTTTGGTGTTCATCTTACAGAGAAGTTTCTTTCCCCTCCAAAAATCAAGGACAGAAAGGTTAGTAAAATTAAGAGTGTTAAAATGAGAAAAAAAATGTGACCCCTCGATGAACCAGTCATCTCTTTTTGAGTCAAATTGTTGGAAAGGGTCCTCAGCTTTAAGAGCACAAGTGAACATTTCTGCCCTGAGGTTTCCTTCTCAGGCTTCACAGAGGTCTTCCCTGTCTGATGCAGAAAATACGCAGTGATGAAACAGTAGCATCTCTTTTCCTGAAAAATACTATTTCTCAATTTTTGAATCTGACGTGTTGAGGAGTGAGACATCTCGCATCCTCACTATCTCTGCTGAGTGTAGCATACGCATAACAGTGGCAAGGATAAAGGTTAAAAGAAAAAATACAGCGCCATTACAAAAAAGCTGAAGCTGAAAAGGAAAAAGAGCTGTCTGCAAAATCTGAAAAACCTAAACTGGCTTTTCATGGGCTCACGTCAGTTTGATGGAAAGTGACATCCAACTTAACGGTCTGAGAACAGAGACACACTTGGTGACTTTTACATTTCTGTCACGACCTTGAAGCTCTTCAGCTTTTCTCTGCGTCTTATTTTATTTTCCAGCTCTGTGACTGTGAAACAGTGGAGTAGTTTAAAGTGGTAAATTGAGCCAATATTGATGACTAGTCGAGTGGTATAAAGGTCATTAATTACAGCCCTGATTTAAAGCTTCTTCAATAAAGAATATTAAATGTAAGTTACTGAAAATATGAGTGTGAAAAAACAAGATTACAGAATTTTTTCCCTGATTTTATTTAAATGCCCATCTTTATCTTGACATGATGTCAATAGTCGATGGTAAATTCAAGTTTTGGACGGCTCTTCCTTTTGAACGGTTTAGCACTGCTGCTAACTGACAGACTTTTTTATTAGACAGAATATCTGCTCATCTCTGTCAGGAAGAACTTAAAACTCTAAGAAACTCAAAGAGCGTCTGGGCTGCGTTTTTAGAAAGAACTTTTCTTCTGATGAAAGCCGACAGCCCTCTGGTACGAACCCGAGTACAGAGAGACGCCCCGAGGAGACGGCTCCGCTGTCAGGCTCCGCTCCTTCTGCTTTCTCTGACTCAGTTCACATTAAAGAGATATCTATCTGTCAGAACATCTTTTCACTTTATTTCACTTTTTTTTTTTTTTTTTTTTTTTTTTTTTTTTTTTTTTGTCAAATATGATCTGGGAATCAGTCTCAATCTGGTTGTTGTGTCTCCAGCTGCTGTCAGATCTGCTCAGTCACACACAGATGTTTTTTTGTTTTTTTTCAGGGGTTTATAGCAGCCTTGTTACTGAGTGTTACAGGAAATGTTCTTACTCTGAGCAATCATCTTTTACCCAATTAAAGGTTTAATTATGCAACATTAAAACCCTCTGTGTAATCTTGCACTTGAAGCAGCATGCCAACCAGTGTGTTTAAACAATGGGATGAAAAGCAATCAAGGAGGAGTTTAAGTTGTTTTTAAACTGTGACCTTATTTTCACATTGTAGGCTGTGAATGTAAGGAGCAAAAGTATTTTCCTTTTTTAAATTGGCTGTAGATATCTTGCTCTGACGGGGTAATCTATCAGCGCTTGTTGTGAATGAAGTCTGGTGGCTCTTTAAAGAGTAGAGATAAAAAAGGATGTCTCTGCACCTTCTCTTATGTCTACCTCTTGGGGGAACTTCCCATGGTGTTTCCAGACACTATGAATGAATATCTGAAAGTTTTACACATCTCCCCCCACTCTGCATGCTTTATTTGACATCCAGGAGTAAAAACAAACCTCTGACCGATCAGTTCTGCAGACTTCTACAGCAAACAGAGTCCGCAAAGTCGTCAGATCTGACTGACAGCCAGAAACCGCTCACTACCACAGCCGCTAATAGCCGGTTGTGTCTGGTGAGTTGGACGCTAAGAAAGCTGACATCCATCATTTCGAGGCTCTGGCTTGATCTAAAACTCCCTGATTTCTCAAAGAGTGAAAGTGTTTGGACACCGAGGTAGAAATAAAAGGAATGACTCAAAACAAACAGAAAATAGTTTGAGATGTGTGGCGATCCCTGCCTTTTCAGGAATTGAGAAAACTTCTTTCAGAGTGTTTTTGACTCAGCTAAGAAACAATCTAGGTCAGGGGGGCGCTGGTTAGCATTGTGGTTTATTCACTCTTTGGTTGGCACATAAATAAATATGACCTTTTGCTGCTCATCGCCTTCCTCTTCTACTCTCCACATTTCCCATCTCTCTTAAGCTGTCCTTTCTCTTTTTTGACTGGATGCAACATTTACGCATGTATAACTTTAAAGCCAGATGTGACATGTAGAGCATTTTAGATGGTGTTAACACTTTTAAGACGTGTAATTCGCCAAAATTCATGCTGGTTCTTTGGCAGCAAAGATGGATGACACCATCTGAAATGACCTACACTCTGCATCCTGCTTCCAAAACATATAAATGTCGCCTTCAGTCTAATTGGGCTTAATAATCACTGAGATCATCCTTGTACATACCCACCAACATTTCACTTGAACAAAACAGGAAATGACTTAGTTTGGGGAACTTAAAAATTAGAGGTTCAGGGGGGGAATAGGGCCAAAAAGTGTGCGACTCTCAGAAATCAGGAGGGTTGGCAGGTGTGTGAAAATTACAGGAGATTCCCAGATGAGAAATTTTAATGGGCGTGCAATGTAAACGCACTGATAGTTCTGCTGAATTTTGTTTTGGGTTTCACTTTTTTGACCTTGTAAGGCTACCATAGGTCAATCAGTGAGAAGCAGTGTGCGGGAAAACTGCAAAAAGAGGCTCCATTTATTTCAATGTGTTATTCGTGCAATCTGCCATCAATAACCAGTTCCTGTACAGGCAAAAAACACCACAACAGTGATGCTAATTTTGTTAACCTGGTAAAGGGACTTAACATTACGTGTTTGCATTAAGCTAACAGACTTTTTACTAACTTGTTGATAAGTTAGATTCAATTAAGTTTCCCTAAATAGCCATATCAAGAAGAGGGGACTCTCATTTTTACAAAGGATTGTTTATTCTATCTGCTGAACTAAAATCATACCTCTAGGCTGGGCAGAATAAGAGGAAACGTTCAAGAAACTAAATATTTTTACATCATTTAAGACT
Organism: Thalassoma bifasciatum; assembly: GCA_008086565.1. Lineage (NCBI taxonomy): Eukaryota > Metazoa > Chordata > Actinopteri > Labriformes > Labridae > Thalassoma > Thalassoma bifasciatum. The sequence continues at coordinate 233,638 of RPOG01000494.1, read as the reverse complement.
CGTTTCTATGAAAAAAATCTGAGTTTTGGGGAAATTTATGATGCTGAAAGAACAAAACTCCTGGATGACAAATGCTTGTTATAGTTTATGTTGTGATGCATTGTGTTGACACTGTAAAAGGGACTTGCTTGAAACTATTCATGAGAGATTATACTTGGTATTTGCATCTGCATTTGTATCTACTGCACTTTATTTTATTTAGCTATAACCGTGTCCATGAGCCGCACTACAGCAGCAACATCTATAGACAAACACACACAGATATTTTGTTACCAGAACCTTAGTAGAAATATATTTCTTTCCAACACCCAGACACTCAAACATAAGCTGCAGAGAGAAACATCACAGCATCGACCCACGGCCATTAAACGCATAAATCTGCTGCTAACACATTTTCCTTTTGTTTTCCAGGTTCAGAAAATAATTCAGGACCCCTCAGGGATTCTCAGAGCTGATAATGAGAGAGGCATTAAACCCCATAGAGCAGTTCTTCTTCTTCTTACCCCTAATACCGCCATGCGTCGACTGTGGATGGTGCAGCAGCCACGTCTCGTCCTGTGGTTGTGCAGCCGACAGTGTTAGCTCCTCATCATGGAGAGCCTCTCATTGGAGCCTGAAACAGAGACAGAAGATAGTTTTAAGAGAGAAAGGCTTCAATTTGACTCATAAAAGTCACTAAATACATAAAGAATATTGTGTCTAAACAACATCTTATGATCAAAGTATTTGCACACTAGCGCCATTCTTCAAGGGGTGCGTTTTAATTTTGGTTTAGTTTTACTCAGCAACCTCAAAATTTAATCTGGTTTGAGTCACACCGCAGTGGGAAACACTTCAGTTTACCTCCCACAGAGTTTGATTGACAGGCCAAATGCTGCAGAGACAAAGTGCCTGGCAGCAGAGATCAAACTAAGAGACGTATCGCCACTTAAACACTCGAGCTAAATCCTCCACAGTGTCTCTGAAAGTTGTAGTTTTCTCCCACTGAGGCAGCAGTGACCTGTCCTAACATCACTTAGTGTGATTCACAGCGTAATTGTAGGAGTCCAACCACTCCAGTCACGATGAGAGAGGGAATGCCAAGCGAGCTCCCACCATCATTTTAACCTCCTTCAAACGCTCACGCACACACACATTTTAAGAAACATAGCCTTAAAAGTCTCCGGTGACAGCGGTGACTCTGCCCGCCTGCCTCTGTCTGCTCATCAGACTGTGAAATTAGCCCAGTTAGACGATGGCGACGAGATGTGGTGTGTGGGGCTGCTGAGGACACACACACACACAAACACACACACTGTACGGCTGCCTGTCACTGAGTCATCACACGCTGATGAGCTTCGCACAGATGTTATCGTCACATGACGCCAGAGACTCCTCTGTGATGTAATGTTTTATTTGTGCTGCAGTAGTGGGGTTGATATCAGGTCACAGTGAGCAGAGATAGAGATAAGTGAGGAGTGATTCCCTAGAAAAGGCTGGAGAACAGGAAACTCTCTGAAAAGATTAAACTACCCAAATGTCCAAAGCAGTGGGTGCAAAATTTAACATCTGCTTTCAAACCATCATAAATATGCAAAGAAAATTCAAAATGCAAACTCTGGCATTTCATCTTCTGACATTTCTTTCAATATTTCGCAGCAGTCATAGATTAACTGTTAAATGTCAAAATGTACAGAAGAGCTCCCAAAGACTTCTACTTTCTTTGTGCTCCTTTCATGCAACTGTGAGTAAAAACAGACTCTTATTTCACAATCAGAAATGACCAAAAAAGCAGACTTGTATGTTATGAGGAGGAATCAGCAAATATCTTTAAGTTTTGTCTCTAAAAAGACACCAGACATCTACTGAACATCAAAATTCGAGAAAAGAATTGATTTCAGTTGATTCGACACAATGCTTTATCACTGCAGAAAAAGATGTGAAAGCATTTGAAGGATGATGACGCAAAGTACTAAAACTAAGGATGCCAAATTTATTATTATTTAAAAAGAAACTCAAGCATCAAAGGTCAGAAAACACTTTTGTGCATATGTGCGCACAATGTCGTGATCACACCACTCCTAACAAGAGCTACGTTTGTTTTGAAAAATGATCAGAGGATGGAGACCAGATCTTCTTTTTAACACTACTTTTCTTTGTTCAAGTCATTTTTCTTTTACCAGATACAACGAGAAGAGGTTATGTATTTATTAACAGTTATGGAGGGTTGTTGTTTGAAAACATGACAACAAACAAACTTTGTAAACTCAATTGGTTTTGCAGTTTAGTAACCAGCTACATTTAGCACTACTTACAGCCCCTGGTCATGTCCTACCAGTGCTCATCTACTAAGCAGAGCAAACATGACTTCACTCTTTCTTTTACTGGTAGACTCTCAGGTTTTAACAGATCACTGCAGAATAACTGCCGCATGTGGGTTACAGTTAACATTTTCACAAACAGCTAAACAGTGTTCTAGCCTTTAACTTGTGTTTCAGCCTTTAGCTCGTGCTCTATCACTCTCCTGTGTAGCTTTCGTCTGCTCTTCTGTCCCTTTTCTGACAGGCAGTCTGAATTCAGTGTCCAATTTTACCCATAAACTCAAGAAATTGATTTCAACACAGTAAAACACACATCAGGAAGCTAATAAACAGCATTTTGTAAAAAAAAAAAAAAAAACTCATAATCATCTCATTTCAAGTTGTAGTTTACAAGAAGGCATATATCTAGAAGCGAGACTTTTTTAAGATCAATAAGAAAGTCTTCAGGGGCCCTTTAAAATAAAAGCATAATCAAATCAGACCGGAGCCCTTCAAGCCAAATCAGAGAACTAACACTGGGGCCATTGTGAAAGTTTTTTTTAGCACAATTTATTTAACACAGTGAAATTTCTGAGTTTGAAAAAATGTGTTTGCATTTGTCGCTAAAGTTAGCAGAGCTAGCACCACCAACCCTCAATCCTCCTTGCGGGTAAACGGCCGTGAGCTGTGTTGGAAACACACAACTACAACTCCATTATTTTAATCAAAAAACAAGACACAAAGATAAACATTTCCTCTTTTTGACCATGAATAGCTGTTGGGAAATGTAAATCTGCATAAATTAGGTCATAAACAGACGCTCAGTCAGCTAATGGACATACTCTGTTTCATTAGGTTTTGGAAAGAGAATGCCAGGAAGGAGAAGGAGGGATGTTACTGGTACTGATGAATATTTTTGCATAAATTTCAATTCCAAGATTGTGATAGTTGTGTGTTTTCTGCGTGGTCAAACTTAACGTGTGAGCAGGGTTTTCTGCATGCCACACTCACGTAAACATATATAACAAAACTTATGACACAGACCTATGTTTTTCTCCATTTAGTTTGCAGTTGATGAATAAACACATGTAGCTCATAAGCTGGTTTGTGTCTTTTTCTTTATGACAAGTAGAAGTTGACTTTTAACAAATGGAGGCTCATCCAGACAAACTCCTAAGTCTGTTTCCTTAAATCAGACTCCTTCTCCTCATATTGTTTCTCCACTTGTGACTCTCGCTCTTGGAGCTCATTAGAGACTGAAGCTGCAGACCTTCTGTCTCTGCAGCAGTCTCCACGTCTCTGCAGGCCTTGTCTCTCTCTGCTGTGAGAGATGTAACACAGGACAGAAGCTTCTTCCCTGTTTGAGCTCAATAACACAAGGGTGCATCTCTCAGCTTGAAAAGACAGCAGTGGATTTGAGTGTAACCTTGGTGCTGACAGAGGAAAGGATAGTGATGGACAGGCAGGTGAAAAAGCTGCTATTTCTTGGCTTGATGTGGCATCTAAGACTTTGTAGCAGCAGGTTTAACTTATCCACATGTGACCAACAGAGCTGCTCAGTAAACTTCATGCTCATGTGGAGTTTTTCTCAACTCTCAGTGATATAAAAATGTGACAAAGTCAACTTTCCACCCTGGTTTGAACAAAAGTAAAATAAAACACAGTTGGGATTTCACCCTCAGTGCTGTATGCTGGGTTCGTCTGATGTTCTGGTTGAATGTTTGGCTTGGATTTAATAAAACGCCGTGCAGATCTTTGCTTTAGTAAAGATATTTGTTCTGTTTATGTCCTCTGTAGGAGCCGTGGTACTGAGCTTGAACTACTGTTGGATGACCGGAGGGATCACTGGAGGCACTTCATGTATAAAAGATAAAACATCAGACAACATAATACCACGGAGTTCACTTCAGTTCAGCTCTGCACTCAGACTGCTGCATTCAGGGTCATTCGAGGATAACGGTGCTTTGAAAGTCGGGAGGCAGACACGAGACAGACAGCCTGCATCTGCGACACCAGAGAGCCTCCTTTTCTCATCACACAGGAACCGCAGCTATCTCTGTTATCAGACAGATATCACTGCACCATGATGGTCAAATCCCTGAGTGTGTGAATATGAAAGAAGAGGCTTCTGCCATCCATCTGTCTGTCAGTCAGTCTGTCTGCATGAAAACCTTTTAGTGAGTCATTGCTCCTTTTAACTACTCACATCCAGGATTGGTCTTTTCTCTCTTTTTTCAATGAAAGCCTCAGGGAGAAGATTTGAGGAGTCAAGATACACCAACTCATATTTACCACACCGTTGTGAACCAAATCTGTTTACCTATCTTTACACTAAAATCTGTTTGTCTACGAGACAAGCAGCAACTGGTTGAAAACTAAACCAGCATTCAGAACTTCTGACCACAAAATCCTAATGATCGGAAATTCTGTTTTTTCTCACACTCTTTGTTGATGTAATGTTCTCTGGTGAACATTGGGGGCTGTGCTGTGCAATGTTGCCAGCAGAGCAGAAAAATACAATGAAAATACACACAGTGTGTGTGATTGCCCCCGATTGTATGAAAGACTTGTATCTGAGATTTTGGATGCAGGTCGATATCAGATATTGGACTGATATTTGATATCAACAGCCCTACAGCTCAGTGGAGATCACATGGGGAACAGCATGTCAATTTGATAGACAAAACAAAAAAGGCAGCATGATGCTGTTTGGATGTGTTAGGGAAGCATATGAGAGCCTTTAGGTTGAAAAGTTAAAACTTTAGACATTAAGAAACCAGTTCAGGGGGCACAATCACACCAGCAAACCGGACTGTACCCAAGCACACCTGAACCCTAAAGTCTTGTTTGTTTGTCCAAGTATGGTACACTTCTTTGGCTTTGGCACACTTTGAAAGGTCTGCTTCAGCACATTACGCTTCAAGCAAATGCACAATCATGTGAATATGATGAGAACATGATGAACGATCACTCCAACCACTTCTCTCAACATTCATTTTGACTATGGCGGGGAGTTAGAAGGCTGTGCAGGACCAAAACAACATAATGTAAGCCAAACAACAGTGACTTAAGTGGTAGCCATGTTCTCTGTGTTCTGCATTTGTGGACCCTGCTTAGACAAGACCTTATTGGTGTCTGAACTAGTGGACCCCTTAACTAAGGCGAATAAGCAGGATGATCGCCAAAACAGACTCATTATCTCTCATAGCAACAAATCTGTGGCTAAATTTAGAAAACCACATTCCTCATGATTTATTGGTTTTTTTGAATATTATGTGAAACCAGGACATTAAAATTCATTCATGACACTTCTACCATGTTAACAAAATAGCCAGTTTGTACAAAACATATCTGTGACTAAACCGCTGAGTAACCGCTGAGTTAATGTTACAGATAGTTTCCTTGTCACACTGTGATGATTCATGAGAGAACTGTGGGTTCACCGTCACGCTTCATCCTCCCACTGAAACCTGTTGGACTTCAACTGCTGCACAAGAAAACCCACTCACACACTCTCCATTCACTCCACCGAAATGAAACCAGTCGCTCTGGTTTTATCAATCAAGTTCTACAACTGCAAATATTGAGTCACAAGCACCTCATTTCCTTGAGAGTCATTTTCACACAAAGAAAGAAAAATCAGCTGTGATATTGAGAAAATCCTTTCGAGAGATCTGTTTCTGGAAAGGTGAAGTCCAAGTGGTTGCCCACGAGGTTTCACTTCCTTTGCCCTTTTTCATAACAAGTTGTTAATTTTAGGTTTCAGAAAGTTTAGTTTTGACAAGGAAACAGTCCTGCTGTCTGAAACAGCTTCCAGGGCATTGATCACCTCTGAGGAGTCTCCTGGAAGCAGCTCATTTTGAGGATTAACAACATTTTCAGTCAATCATGAGCTCAACAACTGTCCCAGGGAATCACACACACACTCACACACACACACACACACACTCTGGCATCACAAAGAGCCCCTGTTGGCCGGCCTGTGGGTATTGGAGTGTTTGGCCCCGGGATAAATTGGCTGCCAGCTGGAGCGACGGACACTGAAGGCCTGCATCGGTGGACGGGGGCAGGAGGAGAGGCCTCTGCTTGTTGTGGACGCTTTGGCTTCACTTCAAAACACACACATACACACTGTGAGGCCACACACACACACAAAAACACACACACCGCAAGAACTCACACACAAAAACTTCAACACGCTCTGGCCCATCTGTGAGTATTCAAACATGCACGAGCACACAGACACGCCCGCCGTCACACACACAGTTATTGTCTCCTCTTAATTCTGTTTGATGGCCCTCAATCCTGCCGCCAGGATCCGCTGCCTGGGGAAATCAAGCAGACAATAGACGTGATTCCAAAGAGAAGCAGACTGTGGAGAGCCAGGAGGCCGAACACGCCGCTGCCAAGAAGCAGCAACACTTGAATAATTGAGCTTTGAGTTTAGGTTGTGAAGGCCAGGAGTGAAGTTAGTGAAGCTAATGTGTAATACGCCTCGCAGGTCAGACACAAGGAGACGAGAACAGAGCTGAAAACTGAAACTCTGCCTCTGCACTAAGTCTTCAAAGTCTATCTCCTTTAAGATACAAGTTTAAACTCAACTTCTGCTTAATGAACATCCATAAACCAAGGATAACTCAGAGGCAATGCAGGACTTCAGCAACACTTTCTGGTGTGATAATGTACTGGGTGATACAGAACAGTGTGTATCAGTGTGAGCAGCGAGGAGGAAGAGATGGTACATCGAGTACTTTCTTAGAGTCAGCGAGTCTCCTCCAGAGGAAGAAGAGGAGAGTTCACATATCTGATCACACTCACAAAACAGAAAACTCAACCAGCAGAGAAAGAGGAACATGTTTTTAGATAAGTCTACCTTGCCCTCTTACTTTTTTGAGGTAACACCTCATCGATCGCAGGAAAATTTATGGGGAGGAGAAAATCAATGTGTTTAGTGCTTCAGACTCCCAAACTCATAATTTCCTGTTTAATTCACCTGCCGATGTCAGAAAGGGGACAAGTTCATTTTCTATCTTTACTGAACCACTTTGAGTCACAGCAAATGTGGCTGGCTCTTGATACAAAAATAAACCCTTAGTGATTTTTCAGACCTAAAAAACAAGGGTTAGTGTCGAGTTTAATGTTTCGTAGATGAAACTAAAAGATGAATGAGGGATGATTGAGCAGCTTAAAGAAACATCCAAAGCACATTTAAATGCAAGGAGCTCAATGAGGCAACTTAATTGGATTACTGTCCCTGTCACTGGATTCAGGCGCCAGGCAAGAACTGAGGGATCAACAAACGTATGTCCACCAACACTGGGTGGTAAAGCGCCTCTTTCCAGCTAAGTTGCAACTCAACTTGTCAACAACTTAGCAAGAGGTAATCCAGCTGTGTGTTAAGTTTTACATCAATGCACAGAGCACCAATGAAGTTTGGAGACATTAAAGGTTTACATGTGCATATTTTTACGTTGGTTTGTCGCCATTCATTTACAAGAAAGCAGAATTTTTGGCATCTGAAACCTAGGACTGGGTACTCGTTATTTATGACAGTGACCAAACTGCTTCCAAAGAACCATGCATCAAAATATGCTTTGTATTTTGGTGCCAAGTTTTGGTGCCTTAAGGGTTCATCATGTCATCAAGACCTGATGATGCTTCAGGTGATTGGCTGCTACGTTACATGTAGTTTTGGTATGCAGGACAGTGTGGTCAACAAAGCGACTTTTCAGACCCCCCCAGCACCTTTCCTCCAAAAAATACCAAGCGACAAATCTAGAGACTTTTATGGAGTTTGGAGACTGACTGAAGAGAGTCCATTTATAGTTATAAACACATTTACCGTGCACTCTGAACTGACTTATCACTTGTTTGTAACTGTTTTTATGCACTGGCATTTATTTGTTGTTGATTTTTATGTAAGAAAAATGCTCTAAATTGAGGCATACTAAGTAAAATTCAAGATTTGTACTGTAATATCCAATGTAACTTCTTTTTTATTAGAACTGATATTATAAAATTGATGTCAAATCAAAAGTATTGTCCAGAAACTGGTATCCAAGTGAAGGTATTGATACCAAAAATGCAAGTCTTTGGCTATGGATTCAAGAGAAGTTTTCCTTGGATTATGCAAAGTCCATTGCTGAGTATGTGAGCACATTACCAGTTGAACTGATAGTTTTCAGTCACATTACCTGCCCAGGAACCTGGTGGCCACACAGAGCTCTGGAAACCTTCGTCTGAAACTCTGTGAAGGGGCTGCTAAAGGCTTGTTGGATTCAATCTTTTCAAGGTGACAGATATCTACATATCCTGTCAAGCGCAGAAAAATAGAGATATGCAGGGTAACTGACAGTTTTTGGCACTTGCGACCCACACACAGCCTCTGTGACACTTTTTTTATTCGCTTAGAAACACGGAGTCTTGCCTGAAGTTCTTATCCTGCCTTTAGGATGAAAGCCTACAAAAATTATGTACAGGTGTAAATATGTTTGATCTGACGGGTCAATAACGCAATAGTTTGAGAGGCTGGGGTTGAGAAATTCTTTACCTACAAAGCTAAAATGGTGAAATCATTCATATTGATGGATTAAATGAACCATACATTGATGTATATACTCAGGTTTATATTGCCTAACCATTATGATTTTAAGTGTTTGTTGTTTTGGTTCCTCATATTGTGTAGGATGTTTGTTGCCTTTTGAACAACCAGTGAAAATGTGAAAATTTAAAAAGCCCAACAAAACACTCATGCAACAGGGTCACATTAAAGCAATTTTATACACTATATGTATCAATTAACGCCTTTATTGGCACATCATGAGTGTATACTTCAACCAATGCTTTGGGCTTTAAAGAGACAAAGTGAATTTTTCTGTTTGGGTCTGAAGTTTAACAACCTCTTTCAGGTTAAACCACTTAATTAAAATACAGATCACCGTTCTGGTCAAGAGTTATGAAAGCAGGTTGAATCACTCTCATTTACCAACTCCAGTCAATTTTACTGCTTTATGGCTGAAACTGCTCCGAGCATAGAGCTACCTAATGTGGACTGATGTTTTTATACCTTGTAAAAGCAGAAACAGACAGGCATCCAAGGACACACTAATGACGTTTGTGTTCGGCTGCTCTGCTTGAGTAACCGTGGATGATTCTGTTATTGATCCAGACTCCTTGTCCTCTGATGAGAGGGAATGTTGAGCTTCTGTTTGCGTACTTAGAGGATGAATTCAATGAGGCAGAGACAGGAAAGGAGAACAACCAGAAAATTCAGTCATAGCTTTCTATGCAGGGGGATAAATTCTAAAAAAATAAAAAAAACTCTTACTAGACTCAAACTGGTTGGATTGGAGAGCAGACCTATCTGGGTTAGTAGTTTGTCTCTGTCACTAGCATGGTGCTAAAAGGGTTAGTGATTCCCCTGCAGAGCCACAAGCACAGAAATGATGCACTCCTGACACTGTAAGCAGCTTTGGATAAATGTTCCCATCACACAGCATAGGCCATCAGCACCGCCAAATAGGCTTGTTACCCCGCTCCTTCAAGTTATTACCCGCAGAGTGTAGTGTAGTCTTATTTTTCCTTATTGTGCATACAAACAGCAACAGGACTGACATTCACATGAGAATAAGATATCAAAGAGACAACGGTGCTAGCACCCAGAGAATCAGGACACACCGACTGCCCTCATGGCAGGAAGACAAAAGACATCAGCTTCAAACGAGGAGAAGAGGCTCTGAGGAGGTCGGTTCAAACATCTCCTCGCCTTTATTCTTCTCTTTAGAGCCATCTGCTTAAAAACAACACAAAGCAGTGATGAGCCTTATCTCGAAATTGTCAGGTTCAGATAAGCAGATGTCATTTAATAAATATTTTGGATACAAAACTTGTGAAATCCTGCATTTAATCAACATTTTCCCCGAATAAATGGGATGACAAATAAGCTATTTGCACTGATCAACACCCCTCTGTCGCCACTATTTCATGAAAAGGTTTGGATTTTAAATGAAAATTTATCACTTCATGTTGCAGAGGATGTGTGTTAAATCCTGACCTAAAAGTTGCTCTTCCTGGGAAAAACCCACAATGGCCCCAAAGTGCAAAACACAACCTTAAATCAACATACGAAAAAGACACAACAACAAAAACAAGAAAAGAAAAACACCATCAAATGTAGAAAACAGAACTATGGAGAGAAAAACAAAACAAAACAAAACAAGAGCTAAAATTGAATCAAAAGTGGGAAAGAAAACAACCTGTTTCCGTTTTGTTTTTTGAGTTTGATTTTTCTGACAATTTGTGTTGGGTTTTTTTGTTTTCTGCTGAGTTGTGTTTCTGATGTGTTGTTGTGATTTCAGCTTTCAGTTCAATTCACTTCAATTAAAACAACTTAATTTATCCTCAAGCTGCAATCATAGGCCCACAGAGCGGTAAAAAATGTAAACATCTGTCGACAAAGATGAGAAACAAACAGAACAGAGCTCGGTGTTGCACTTTTAATTCAGTCTAGTGCTTAAAATGCTACATCTAGTAAAATGAAAATTCAAAATAAATTGCTCGGATACAAAGACTCTAAAATTTCTTAACAATAAAATGCTGAATACTAAAAAGTCTGAACAGTATGAGGTGAAGTGAAGGTTAACTGCTTTTGTTGTTAAGTTTTCTGACTTGTTTAATGTTTGCACTTAAAGCCACCATAGCTCCCGGAGGCAAAAGGATCTCAACTGTGTTCTTGCATGACTTTCATGACTTTCACACATTCACTAATTTGTAGTTTCTGTGCAGATGTGTAGTGCTCTTCAATACCATCTGTTACATCTGTTATCGCCACACTACCAACTTCCTTTCTTGAAGCTGAGCTCAGCCTGTGGTTGTGCCCATAGTCATAAAGGATGGACAAACCCAGCACCCAGGACCAATCCAAGACTAGCACTACCCACTTTTTCGACTCGCTTGTTGTCTTAAACTGGCTTACTTTTCAAATAATACAATCAAAAAGCATAAAAAATGCTGTTGCAACCAGAAAGTGGTGATCCCAAGAAAGTCCATGTTAATGAAGTAATAAAATTGATGAGTAATAAGTGGCTGACTGTTACTCCCCCATTGAGGCAACACAGCACAATAACAAGCAGTAAAATCAGTTATTTTTTTATACACTAATCCTTTATCATCAGGGGGAATGAAAAACATCTCTCTCAGCTGTCAAATTATTGAATAAAGCTGTCATGAAAGCGCAGCCTTTTCCCAAAATACAGCTCTGTAAACTATGAAAAAATGAAGCTTCACACATGTTTAGTTTGTCTGATATCATTGTGCTCCAAATTATCATCACTTCCACGTGTCAGAGTTGAGTCTTTATCTTTGCACAACGGATGGCAGATAGCAGCAACTAAAAAAAAGCCAATCTAAAAACATGAATGAAGTTGGAACAACTCCACAAACGACTGTCTGAAGGTCGATGGCGAAGAGAGGATTAAATAAAAGGCTGTCAGAGGACAGACTCTCACTCTCTTATTTCCAGTCCCGGTAGCGAGCCAGACTTTGGTGCAACAGTTGTAATCTTTGCTGTGTGTTGACAAGATGCAAAGCAGCTCTTCTCTATCCTAGATAATCATCCTCAGGACCACCAGCAGCTGGCCAAATGGTGCCTCATTTTGTTGTGGCTGGTGCATCGGCTACGTAACAAACTGGCCTCTTTTCTGCTCCAAAAATCCTCTTGTCTGGTGGAAGATTTTGGCAGGAAATGAAGTCAATTTATAAAACTTATTAGGTGGTTGAATACAGTGCTGTTTTTAGAAAACTTTGGCAAAAGAAAATCAATGCAGTATGTGAATCCAAGAGTTTTACAGCATGTCAAACATCCAATTAAAAACGAACAATGGTCGAAATTCTGATATTGGAAAGACTCTGGTCAGAGCATATTACAGCAGACTGCCAGTCGATGTGAGATATCAGATCTTAGACCTCTTGGCTCTCCCCTTTATTCACAACCAGGCCTGTCTGGTGCATGAGCATCATTAAAGAAAGCTCCAGAGCCATGTCATTGAATAATACTCAATGAGCCCGAAACATTTTTTTTGTGTCTCAAGGTTTTTTGCACTTGCAGGACAACCTGCAAAGTTGAGTATGTGAGTCAACTTATTCTGCTTCCACTCACTCAGGCAATCAAACATTCAGCAACAGACCCAATGGCAGGTGTCACAGTAGGAGACATTTCCCAGGAGGCCATTGATAACTTTTGGAGACAGACAGGTCCTGTATTATCATCTAGAAACCAATAAAAAAGGCTAAACTACTCATGGGAGAGATATATTCATTGTGTTTGTGTTGAGAAGGTTGATAAAAAGCTTCAGTTACAAGCCAAAGTCCTGAGGACCCAGTGCAAACATGATAAACCACATCTGGTTGCCATCAGCATCAACAAGTCTGAAGTTCAGACTTGGCTCATATTATAAGAGAAATAAAACGGCCTTTTTACCGTCTTGACCAAGAGTGTCTCTGTTAGTTTGGTGCTACAGTTTTTACATTTTATCATTCAGCAAAATGTTCCCCGACCATTTTTATCTCGGCTATTACAGACAAGTTAATGAGGAGAAGCTCCAGAAGTTAATGTTATTTTAACTTGAGCCCTTTGGAAATCACCAAAGTACAAAAAGTACACAGCCAAGAGCGAGTGTCAGGCTAACTTTGACTAAAGTTAGAGATGCTACAGATAACATTATATTTCTTTCCAGCAAAGCGACAACATGCCGCTTCAAATATGATGCTCACTTGCCTTCGAACTGACGTAGACATCTTTTTTAGTCTTATTCACGTTAAGGTAATGCTGTGGTCTGCCACACAACTTTATCCAAAGAATACACTTTCATGGGTTGTGATATGGCTTAGGAAAGGGTTAAAAAATACACTCTCTTGTCCACCCTCTCAGGATACCAAGTGTCTGAGTTGCATGTACCCAACTAACTTTTTTTTTTCTATTTTCAGACTTAAAATCTCAGCAAAACCTTATGAAATGAAACGAACACTGATTTTCTGCAATGCATTCCAATAGGTATTTGAGCTACAGGCACTGTGATTGGCTCATCATGTTTGAGGGCGGGACTTAGCCGTAGGTCAATTGAAGCCTAAAGAAATGAGACATAATAGCGATTCAATACCTTTTGATAAACAGGTTTTTTCAGCTTTTTTATAGACTCATACACAGCCACAACAACAACCTGGGACTTCCTCTTCATGATGGTCAATGTTGTATTATGGTTTTAAATAACACTAGCTCGAAGTTGTCATATTTCCCAGGCCAAATAAAAGTTAGTCAAACATGGCATGCCAATTCTTGGAGCAGACACCTTCTGACCACCACAGTAAGGCAGAAACTCTAAATAAGCTGTTTGCAGACACCACAGAACTTCAACTTCTTGTCGTGCTAAAAACAGTGAACAGACAAGCTCCACATTACCAGCACCTGAGGAAAAATCAGACACTATCCTGAGCTGGACGGGATAATACCGAGTCAAAACTCACTGAGCACCACAAAGGAAGTCTCTTCTATCCTGGTGTAGTTACCTGATTCTTCAGGGTTTTTGAGACACGAGGATCATGACAGCCTTGGCAGTAACTCAGACAGTTTTAGCTCAGTGTCTTCTCTCTGACTTCTGCTGGGTGCACTTCTACAGCCCCAAAAACACACTTAAATTAAAACCATCTGCCAAAAGTTTGATGTTCACAGGCTGTTCTCTCTCTCTGTGACAGCGTCCCGAGGCTCCGTGCTTCCCCGCCTCCCTGCCATGCTCAAAATAATCAGCATGAAAGCATGATTAGCACTGAAATAAGCCTTTGTACGGTGGAGAAAAAAAAAACAGGGATTGGCTTTTATTAAGATGTCTGGATGTAGTTTCAACTGAGTGTACGACTTTGTGACTGCTGGCTAAATGTTATGTTGAAATGTCACTGAGGTTAGGGACGGGTTAAGCTTTATTTCTGTGGAGGAAAAAAAAGACTTTGAGGTGTAAATTCAGGCGGTTTTGTTACCAGAGATTGGAGTTGTGTTCATAAACAGGTACTTCCTCCTTCAGTAGGTGAGCCAGTCTTTGTTTTTTGGTATTAATTTACATTTTTTACCCCTGACAGCCTCCACTTCCAGTTCTGGTTTGAGTCACAAACTGTCATTTAAATGTTAAAGGCTAAATCTGTGTAATAACCAACCACATTTAACCTCCTGAAAGGATCTCAGAGGTAAAATTCACTTAACTTGTCCTGCCTGTCAGTAATGTCACCTCTGTAATGAACTTAGAGCTGACAGAGCACCTACCTGCCACTTATCCTGACAACATTGCACTGCTCACTGTATTTTAAACCTTTATATTTACACAGGGAGGGGGTGCTGACTGTGCATGTGTCTTCATCACTATGCTTTAAATTCTTAGTTACACCCAGTAGACGCCGTCATCTCAGCAGCCCCACATGTGAGAATGGGAGTTTTACTCTGTGCTTAAAACAGAAGTAGATCTTTGTTTCTGCTCGGCTGTAGGAAGGCGTTCATAATGAGCACTTTGGTCAAACGTTTCAATCAATAACCATGGGCCATTAAGGCCACAGTCTCCAAATGCAATATTAATGCTTTCCCCTAAGACCTTAACTTCCTGCTTCCTAAGACAATGTTGGCCCTCATTTCTCGTGTTGTGTTGCACAACTGATTTTACAGGAGCAAAGAAAGCTTCTGTTCCCAGAGTGTTAGTGATCTTGCTTGTTCATAATCCACAATTTAAAGTCATATTATCAGTGCCCAAATCTGTTATTTCTAAGAGCTATTTTTCAGTATCACTGGTCAGGAATCCATTTAACATTTCTTGGATTTTTTTTGTAGAAAAAAAGAGGACACAAGAGCTGAACTGGCAAAAAGAAAAAAGACATCAGAGCTGAGGAAAGCTAAACAGGAGAATGATAGAGCACAGTCTAAAACATGGGTCAAGCTTTTGGTGACATTCAGTCCCACCTACATGCAGCAGTTATACTGGAGTCGAACAATAAAATGAAGAGCCAGGTGACATTTGCTTTGCCTGGTGAGGTTGGAGTTGGTAGATGAGCACTGGTAGGACATAAACGGGGAATCACTAACATTACACATCACAGACACGTCTCAGGGCATCTGATGTAGGGCTTTGCAATTAATCAAAAAAGTAAGTGGGAAAATACACTACTGACTCTGTAGTTACACGACAAGCAGCCAAGTGTTGCAAAGCTTGAAGGCTGCCAGTGAACCAGCAGGAGAAGAAGAAGTAGTCACATGGCTGTGTCCCATACAGTCAGCTTCACAGAAGTGTCATGGAGGAAAACTCAAACACTCAGCCAACAATACCCAAAAAGAATTCACTGTCAGTTGTTTGGGCACTCTGTGGCTACAATGAGGGTGTGAGCTTATTGTGCATTAACCAAAATTAAGGTACAAGGTTCAATTTATGGTGGTCTTGATTTTTGCCATTACGCCCAGCCCTTATCTGATGCATATGCGACATGGATGTATTTAGTAACGACACAATGTTGTCAATCAAGCTGGTTCTTGTACAGATCTTAAGTTGGATCAACTCTGTGGTAGCTTCAGGGCCACTTGAGTAAGGCAAGGCAAGTTTATTTACAGCTAATTTCAGCAGCCAGGCAAGGCAATTCAAAGGGCTTCACATTCAAATGCTCATTGAAAAGGTCAGCAAAGCAAAACGCATTAAAAGAAAACAATTAAAAATCAATTAGAAGAAAACATTTTGGTTCAAGCAAAGAATAAAACAAAACAAAAGTGGCAAAAAGGAAGGTTAAAATATATCAAAACAGATTTTAAAATATGAGCATGACAGTTGTGGTGAGTCTTTCACCTTGAATTTAAAGGGTCTGAGAGTTTCAGCAGACCTGATATTTTCTGGGTGTTTGTTCTAGATATTTGGCTCTTAAAAGCTGCCTCTCCATGTTTGGTTCAGACTCTGGGGGACCGAGAGCAGACCTGTTCCAGATGACCTGTATAGACTCCACTTCTTGAACAAGCTGTAGTGGGATTTGTTTGGGATCAGGGGCTGAGCAAACTATAGTAAAACAACCACCTGACAGCAGGGAAGTCTTGTTTTCATCATTTAAGCATCCAGCCCCAAAAGCAACTCATTTAAAATGGGCATGTTACTCAGAAATAAAGAGATCTACTAACTTATCTCAATGTCCAGGGCCACTTTAATGAATAGAAAGCTTCACATATTTGATTATTCTTGTATTCTAAGAGCACTGTGGCTCTGAGTTAAATATAATGAATAACAGCTGAGCGTTTTTAGCACAGTAAAAGTGATTCAGAATGAATCTGGCAACACAAAATACATTTTACTCAATCCAGAACTGACTCTCTACCTGCCACCCTACATTTACACCTGTCACTGGGGCCAAACCAAACTAGCATAAAGAGACGACTCCTGGGGTCAAAGTCGCCTCCTCTGAAGCCCTCGGCCTACTGACCTCTGTGTTAATGACACTAGAGACCAGGAGGGGGGAGGAGAGGATTCAGGGGGGAGGGGAAAGGTCCTGGACCACCAACACCACACACTTCTGCAACGCGAGCTCAGCTCTGTGAAGAGGCGAGGTCACTGAAGGTCAACTTAAATGTTCAGGCTGGAGGGAAACGGCAAAGATGTTTATGGAGTTGACAGAGGGTAAAACATAACAGCGGGAAAGGTTTCCGATCAGCTCTGATTTATGATCACGATTTCACAATTTATGGCACTTTCAAAACCAACAACAAACCATCAGAAAGAACAAGGAAGAACAGAAATGGCAAACATAGGTCTTTACAAGCCAAGAATTGAGTCTTGAAAATCAGCTGTGTTGTCCCAAGAAAACTTATTTTATATGCAGCATGAAAAGTGTACACTAGTTACATGACAGAGCTTTAAAAGAGTCATTGGAAATATTAAGTGCTGAAGTTAAAAACATCCTGAGAAAGGTCGTTAAAAAACATGAAGCATCTGAAATGAAATTAAAAGAAATCCTCCGTTTTTGAACAAAAGAGAAAATGCAAAAATGCTGCCAAATATCCTGCGGCATAAAACTTTCCAGAGAATCAAACTTGCAAATCTTTCCGTTTTACCGCAGAATGTGATTAATAAACAAGTCGTAAATCTAACCTTAAACACCAAAAAATAGCTTAAGATAACAAACTGTCATCTCTTCTTAGCTCCAGTGTTGTTATTATTAAGTATCATTTTCAGCAACCATCTGTCAACACAACCATCAATACAGACACCAAACCAAAGCTAATAATTCCCTCTTCCATCTCTCAGAGCAAAAATATTCAAATGTTTTCATTTATTCTGTGGTAAAGCTGCAGCTCAGAGGATTCAATGAGCCATTACGTGGGTTCGTTGGTTAACATGCTCAGCAGTGTTGCGCTGTCTCGCTTTTCCAGTTTGAACCACAGACTCTGGGCTTGTGGCTTCGTCAAAGACAGGTTGAGTCTCACACCAACCCGGAGATGACAGTTATCACCCATGTACTGTACAAGCCGCGCTCAAGTACAAGCCGATGAGTAATTAATTCATCATTTGGCCCACCGACGTTCATTTACAAAAGGCTCTCTGGGTTCATTAAACTGACAGAGATGCTAAATGGTGCTGTCACTTGTGAAACGCTCTGTTGCAGACTTTCATGGGAAGTTAGAGCAATAAGCGGGCCCTCAGTGACCCCTGAGCACGCTTAATCAAACAGCTGACAGACCAATAAATAAAGCTGACCTGCTTTATTGTATGTTAGAAGAGCTTCAGCACAGAATAACCCAGCTTCAGAGGAAATTTGTAAAACCTGCTACACAACAGTGGAGGTGACACAGCACCAACAAATCTCAATTCAGTTTTCTGAATCCCCCTTTTTCAGGTCATCTTTTTGAAGTGGCTGAGTATCCTGTGAATCATTCAGCTGACAGATGAGTCGGAGGAAGGACGCCAGCAATCACGGTTCAAAAAAATACATCAAAAGCTTTTATTTACTAAAATCATCCTCACACTAACAAAGACTAAGTTGTCAAGAGCAAAAAACACAAAAAAAGAGATTAAGTAGTACAGCCTGAAGATTAGATACAGCTCTCAGAAGATTTAGTGACAAATTGATAAAAGTACAAGGAACTGCAAAACAAAATCCTTCAGTAATTTGTCTTTTACCTTCAGCAGGAGATGGGGCAGTTATATTTGGCACCTTTGACAGAGATATGGCTTCAATAATAACGATTTGATAGTTGAAACTAACTTCCTAGTAATGAAGCTGGTCTTAAGGAATGTATATTTAGTTTCTGAACACAGAGAATCTGGCTGAATAAGGGATATAATCCTCATTAACCCCAAGATTTGAGTTTGTGCATCACTACTTGACCTGTGTGAAACTTTTTCAAGACTTGACTGGCACTCACTGATGACTGAGGATCTCATGAGGACTAAATGAAAACAAAAAAGTAAATGAAATCAGCCTGGAGTTGGTACTGAAACCCAACACTTCACCAAAACAACATGATGGAGGTTAAAACCAGGGCTGTGTTTACTTGAAAGCATTTGACTAGTAAACAAGATCCAGACGCATCTTAAGATGTCTGTTTGGTTGATGTTTAAGTCTTAATGTTGAAAAGCTGCTTTAAATATAGTGGATGCTGCCACTCAAAGATCTACATACTCTAAAACTTATAGGTCCTCTGACTGCTTTTCTTATCTTTGACATTTCTCTGAAAAAACAGTCTTTGTTCTCCTTTACTTTTGGATTTCAATTAAGATTAAGCTTACATAAAAGTTAGTTTTATACTTAAGTGAGTAGTTTTCCAATTGTTCTTGCATCTATATGATGTTCCCAAGCTTTGGGCCTGACCTTCAATACATTACAGACAAACTTGGCAGCCATGTACAAACAAGTGGGGATACATGTGGAACAAGCTCAACACTGTTAGTAGTGAAATACGGTTACTCTCTTCAGTTTTGCCCATTTTGTGGATGAAATTTGGTGGAAGTCTCCATTATTCCTGTTAAACAGTAGGAAACATCACTTTAGAGGACCAAAACCAAAGTTTTGAGGATCAATGTTTACCTAACCTGAATCTGCCCAGCTCCTGATTATTCATCTTTATGCACTTCAGAAGAGCCAAGCTGAAATGTATCACACAGAAGTAAAAGTGGCTTCACAAATGAGGCTAAACACTGACTAAAATGTGTGTGTGATAGATTTCATTTGTGTAATGAAAAGGTGTTTCATCCTTTGATAAAAAGAGGCCTTAAAGAATAAAAGCAGACAGGACATCAAACTCAGAAACAGAACAGAGAGGCTTCTGAAACACAGTCAGCAAGTGTCTGAGTGTCTATAACGGTGTAATTCAGACCAACACATAGAAAAGTCAAGTCATCCAACTTTCACCCAACCTGTTGACGACCAGTTACTCAAGATGGGGATAAAAGAAGAAGATAGAATCTGTGAAAGCACAACAGGCCGTGAATAATATCGAAATGTGGAGATCAATGCCTAACATGTCCTCCTTTGGACTGTTGGGAAGTGATTTAAGCGTTTGTATTTTGATTTTTTTATTGCAGTCAATGAATCCATTCTTGTTTGTGTAGAATCAGACCATCACCATTGTTTTTTTGAACATCATATCAGCCTTTTAATTCATTTTTCTGCTGATATTGGCAGTCTGTGTTGCGCAATTGCAGCACATCCCCCTCTAGATGAAGTTCAACAGATCAAATTTGTGCAACAAAATGAGATTAGAGGCAGTAAATTCATATCTTTGTACTTGGTGTTATCTACAGATCTCCACAGAAGTTGCTGTTTTGAATGGTTGAATGGTTGTACTTCTAACCCTTTAGGGTATGTTCAGACCAACATTAGTGCCGCAAGAGAGAACACAGTGACCCCCATTCACTTTAACAAGACCTTGGTGTATAGACAGTATTGAAATAGACAAGTCAGATGACACAATTTGTTGTACAAGGACAAATTATGTGTGACTATTACCCAACTTTCTTACTAGACCAGGATGCATTAGATGCTTGGTTAACAGCAGTGAGACAACCTGATCATGACACCTCAAATAAGTCCACAAAGTGTAGTCCTAGCATCTTTCACCTGCCTGTTGATAATCAGGGCAAAAACAGCTATAGAACCACTGACCAAGAACTTGGGTCTTAATTTTGACCTAGGGTGATAAAGTTTCCCCTGAAAATTGCTCTGCCCTAGGATTAGTAGTTTCCAGATGTCCAGGAACTTTTGGGGGCAGGGCCTGCTAGCTCAAGTGCTGTTGGCACTACAATGATTTTAGGATGAAACGCAAATGTTTTGATGTGTTTCAGCCTGTCATTTACTAGGAAATGGCTTTTTAGCCGACCAAGCATGGATATTTTTGAGTTGCCCTGTAAACAGCAAGCCAGAGTTTTCAGTGGCAACACTTTGCGAATGTGCATTACACTTTCATTGAGGCATGGTGTGGCTATGCGCGAACCCGACAAAAACAACAACAACCGTAACAATGGTGGACTGCCATGTTGTGCTTGTACCGCTGAATCTACTGACTGCACCAAACCTAAGGTGCAACAATTGCGCCATTTCTGCAATCAGCAAAGAAGCATACAACATATACGCCAGGGGATCAGCCCACCTTGACTTTGGCCTCCAACCCATTGTCATGTTTTTGGCCCTTACACTGTGTTTTCTGCATTTTCCAGTGAAACGTGATAAGATGTCACGTAAACGGGGGCTCTTTCAGTTTTTAAGAGTGACCATGAAAACTTGGCACCTAAGGCTGAAGGTGTTTTTGCAACAGCTGTTGAAAACACAGAAACTCTTGAACACTGGGATGCATTCTAGTCATCACATAAGTATTTCCCTGATTATCATCTCAAACTGCCTCTTGTGGAAAGTCATCATTCAACAGACTCAATTTTAAACCCTAACACTGGTCGATCCCGACAGCCTAAGTTTTCCTGAGAGTTTGCTTTGGTTTATGAACATATACTACTTGGGATCTTCCACTTTAAAGCAAGACTCTGCTTGCATGACCTCCCATTCATGAACCTTTACACTCGTGAAAACTCATGAATGCTTTAAGATGTCTACAAACACCACATCTTTCTTTGATGCAATGCAGATATGTCTGTATTTTTCAACAGTTTAAGCTTTTCTTTAGTGAGCTGATCTTATTAAAGAGACATGTTTGTGAAATGCTATTAATTTTTGCAGAGTGCTCTTGACACAAACTGAGCTTTGTCTCATGCCTACATAACAACAAACACACACACTCCTGCTTGGTTTCTTTCATAAGTGAACATGGCAGCTGTAATGTTCGACCAACAAATGCCAAGAAGAAAGACTGAAACAATTGTTGCTGTAATAATTTAACAGAGCTGTAAAGTCTTGTTTCATACATGTCTGCACAGAGCTTTCACACCTCTCTCCTCTTTTAGAGCCATATAAACACACTCTCCGCTCTAAAATTTCTCTATGTGGTGTTATCGCCCGTAGGTAACCCAAAACTTTTTACACATCAGTGAGTTTTATCTGAATCACACTGGGATGAAAATCACAGAGCGGACCTATCTTGCCCACTTTAACTCTCACGCTTTCTGTGATCTCTTATTTTTCCTGTAAAGTTCATTTCCCCAGTTCTCTTCCTGAACATTGATAGAAACAAATGTGTTCAGTGGGAGAAAAAGGGAGCAGCACTGAAGATTTTTGCAGGTTCCCAAACTGCACCTTGACTTGTAGGGGGTGGGGGTGTCCACGGTTGCTCAGTGGCTCATTGAGGAAGCTGCCTTCGATAGCTTCCTGTCTGAGAAAGAAAGAAAATTGCATCTTCGAGCACTTAAAGCGACTACAGAGAGCTTTTTTTTCCTGTTATCAAGTCCAGAAGAGGCCACATCCTGCTTGCCTGTGCTTTCACTCTGATGGTCTTATCTGACTGCCCAGTGGGACCGTTAACATTGTAAGGGATGCATGTTTGAGGGTAACAGGTCAAATGAAGTGTCCTGTGTAGCCATGCATTAGAAATCTTACAGCAACATTAAAAATAAGCTGTGATATGATGTTCAATTTCAGGTCAGAGGTCAGCTGGGCAGGGGCGCTGCGGTTAGTTTGAGGTCCTCCAGCAAAGTCAGCAGAAAACTAACATGAAAGTTGATGCTTGAGGTGTATGTGTGGTCTTACATAAGAGCCATATCATATGGTACCTCTGAGCAGAGGCCAAGAAAGATTGAGCTGGATGTGAGCCATAAGTGAGGTCAGGGAGGTCCTTTGGTGGGCTTTAAAAGGAGACAGAAGGTAAGAAAATACAACTGCTTTCATTTGACTTAAAGCAGCAAGAGAAGCAGGATACAAGTTTCTGGTCTCAAGCTGTGACACGTTTTGCAAAGTATCTTAAAAAATAAAGTTGAAAGAAAAGCCAAAAGACTCCTTTGAGAAAAATCTGGACTCGCCAACGTTAGATCTCCTTCTCCTCTGATGGTAAAAAGCATCAGAGAGTCTCGGCTCTTTAACCCAAACACGCAGCTACAGCGAGAGCCGACTGAAGCTCACAGCAGCACATGAACACATGCACAGTGTGTGCTGCTTCCAGAAACACAAAATGATCAATTAACAGACAACATGTGAGTCAAGCGCTGACAGCAAGCACCCTGTTAGTCAGGTTTTGGAGGTTCAAATGTTGACAGTTCACTCCCACTAGTGTTAGTAGCTGATGATGATGAAGCCCGGGGCAGCTGCAGTGTCAATAATACACACAGGGTGCCCTCGCCTGAACTCGGCACCAAGATGATTAACGCTCTTTTGTTTTACTGCAGTGTGCTCACTATAGCATAGGTCTGTGGCTTATAGAGCTGCGCTGATTTCTGTTACCTGCAGATCAAAGATTTTCCCACGTATTATGCTAAAAAATGTCAGTTATGAGTCAGATGGTGGTTAAAGTGAGTGTTTAACCTACTACAAACACAACCAAACCCACTTTTCAACTGTTTCTATGCGCTTCAATGTTATAATATTGGGACTACAGAGCAAAAACACTGTTTGATTCCCATTCTTGTGGGGTGTTTTTTTTCTCTATCAAGGTATTTGCAACCTGTTTCTAACATGCAGAGGAGGAATTTTAGATGTTGGTGTAATAAATCTATATAAGAAAAGTGAAGTAGCCTGTTGTAACAGGATATAGCTGGCTCAAGTTGTTGTCACATACATTTCAGAGACTTTCAGCACTTTCACACCCAAAAATGTTCAATTTATGTCTTATTTAATTGACTTTTTACTGAAAACTGGCCCCCTCTTCTCCTGGTTTTCAAGGTTTCAAGCTAAACTTGACAGAACACAAGCCACTTGACACAAACTCCATCACCCACTGTGACTTTTTTCGAAGCTTTCCTGCAGAGTTCTCACATGAGCTCACCTCAACTTCACCGTGAAATTACAACACCAGGCCGGTATGAAACACTACAGGTGAAATCAGGGCAGAAAAATTCAGCTGGGGGTCATTTCAGGAACTCAGCAGGATCTTCAACCATCCTCATATTTCTGAGATCAGTGAAATCCAGACTTTCAGGTCTAGAAACACACACTTGGAATGAAAAGTAAACTTCCAAGTGTTTGTACACCTGAGGCTTCACATCACACACACAAAGGTGATACAAAAAGAGATGAAATCCTGCTTTATTCTACATCAGTGGAGACAAACTTTCCTGCCTTGTGTTGCATGAGAAATGTGAAGCAGCTGCTGTGTGAAAGAGGGGACCTGACACATCTAAGGTGTAGCTGGAGCAAAGGTGAGATAAAGAAAGTTGAGAGGTTAAAAAAATCACGATGCAACCACAAGTGCTCCAGTTTTAACCCACAGACACCTACATCTTTAGTCTGAGGATCAGTCACACCATGCTTCCTGAGCTGCAGAGAGCCCTGCCAGAAAAGTTGAGTAAGCCCCTGAATTTAAAAGGCAATAGAGACGTTACTCAAACCCAGAAAAGGAATGGGTTGCTATCTTTTGGTTGCATCTGTTTCCAGGATAAGTGCACAGACTTGTTGGCTGCTCTGCACGCTTTCTCCCCTACAATGTCACACAGGGCTGCAGCAGCAGCAGCAGCAGCAGCTTCAGTCTGGTGAGGGGCGACATCCACCCAGAAGAGGAAAAAAATGCACCAACTTTGTGTCTTGATTTAATCTAAACCTCATGCTGATCCTCCACACAAACACACTCTCTCACACACACATAGTGAACTTTGGACGGCGGCTGGAGGAGGTTAGCTTAATGGAGGAGCAGGAGGTTTTTTCAAGAGCATTCCTTCTCCTCAATGGGAAAAAGGAGAATTGGTGTAAGGGAGCTGAGAGGAACAACAGCGGTGAAACATGACGAGACAGGCGGAGACGCGGCTGCCTGAGTCTCCTCTCCGGTTCGGTTAACCGAGTGTATCCTGGTTCGCTTTAAAGCAGCCGTTACAATGCACGTTTCCCCTGAAAAACCCCCCATCCCCGGTGTGCAACTGCAGGGCCCGGCGCCGCCATACACCACCACATAGACACATAAAACAACACGTATAGCATGCCCCGTAGCAGCCAGCGGAAAGAGACATGCGAAAAATGAAGAGGAGGGGGACAAACCGGGACCATAAACCGGCCACAGAGCCTTTAAGGACGGAACAGTAAGATAAGAAGTCCAGTTAGGCGAACTAACCTGTTTGGGAGCAGCACGGTCCGCTGGATATTGGGTTGAATCCGAGTTAAATCCACTATCAGTAAAACAAAGAGGCGAAAATGACCGAGCGGCCGCGGAACAGGCCGAAACAGCACTCCTGGAGATACGTGTGCGCATGCGCAGAGCACAGCCGGAGGTGGTGTGGGGGAGAGCGGGTGGAGAGAAAGAGCGAGAGAGTGAGAGCAACTAATTTTTAGCATCGATTCACCCAGTATGACATTTATTATTCATTTCAAGGAAGCAGACTGACTCCGGAGCTTCTTTTCCCAACATAAATACTCCAACTTATGGAAGTCCGTAAAAAAAAAAAAAAAAAAAGAATAAAAAAGTAAACTTGACCTTGTTGATATCTTTTGGGCCCATTAAGACAAGATTTTGAGGTAAAATGTCAAAACGTTGAGGAAAAAAAAGCCAAAATTTTAGGATGCGTCAATTATAGTTCAGTCGAAATTTTTGAGATGAGTCATAATAATGAGACAAAAACTCAAATTTTTGAGATAAAGAGTCTAAATGTTGAGATTCAGTCAAAATAATGACAATACATTGACAAGAAGTTGGAATTTGAAGAAATGTGAAATCTTGTGACAAAGGTCAAAATTTTAAGATAAGTCAGTCATAGTTCAGTCAGTTTTTTTTTTTAGATAAGTCATATTAATGAGACAAAAACCTCAAAACATTTGATAAAAAGTCAAAATGTTGAGATAATTAAGTCAAAATTATGACAAAAAAATGAAATTTTGAGACAAAAAGTTGGAATTTAAAGATGCCAGTCATAGTTCAGTCAAATTTTTTGAGTTGAGTCAAAGAAATTAGACAAAAACTCAAAATTTTGAGACAGGAGTCCAAATGTTGAGATAATTAAGTCAAAAGTATGACACAACATTGACAAGAAGTTTGAATTTGAAGATAAGTCAAATTATGAGATAAAAATGTGAAATCTTGAGGAAAAAATGGAAATTTTTAAAATTTGGGGTTAATTTAGGGAAAGTAAGTTGATATTTTGAGACAGAAAGTCAAAAATAGGAATGATTCAGTCAAAATTTTGACTTACATGGGTTAAATAAATTTTAAAAATCATTTTTTTATTCTGTTTTTTTAACTGGCGGAAATGAGCTTTTTTTTGGCAACCAATCCTTATAACTCACAATGAAAAAGAAAAACATTTTACCTGTTTGGAGACACAAACGATGATAGTCCTAGGTTGTCAACAAATCAAAAACATATGGGAAAAAACTTAATGAAAATACACATCATTTATAAATGAGCATAAAACATGATGAGTTGTTTTAATAAAGAGATTGAGCCTATTTGATTTCCACAGTTGACAACAAGCTTCAAACCACAGCCTACCTGTTGAAATAACGTTGCCTTCTGGGACATTTCACTTGATTCATCTTCACTCATAGATAAAATGAAAAAGAAAAAAGGCTCTCACAGTTATTTTTTTTAATTGAATGTGTTCATTAATAAATATCCTTGTGCCTTGGAGGCTTCTTATAACAGCACAATAACAAGAAACAGGACTCTGATACTGTGAAGGCAGTAAAACTAAGTCAACAAAGACTTGAAACATGCACATTGAACCACATACGACACTTAATGCTGGAGTGACAAATAAGCAGACAGTAAGTAGATCTGAATCAATGGATAAGTGTTTTATGAATCATTTATTATGGAGTAATTTCTGGAAGATAAAGAACTGAATAGCTGAGTGAGATTTTTGAGAAACTGACCAAGTTGAAATTCTCTACATCATATTAAATATTTCAGTAAAATTTCAGTTTTTGGTCCATGAATTACTCAGATAAGTGATAATATCTGGTATACGTTATAACATTGCACATGTAAACAATGACCTACAAATCTTTCTGTCCCATGTTTTTTTAAGTAGAAAAGATTAGACTTTTTTTTAACATATAACAGTATTTATGTGGCTTTCAATGTAAACACAGTTTTAACTTAGAATTGGTTTATTTTCTGACTTTTGGCCTCTGAAGGAGATCATCATGCCTGTGAGTCCAGCCTCACAGACACTGATATAATATTTATTATCTATGAAGTGATCAAAGACATGTTTCTATCATTTAAACAAAGTTTATCACAATGCTTTGGTCTGTCTGTTACTGATGTACTTGAACAAGTCAGAAATAAAGTTTGCAATAAGTTGTAAAATACTGAAGAAAAAAATGTCTGAACTCACCCGTGGATTAAACAGGAAAATAGAAATACCTCTGGAGCAATTTCTGCCTGTTGTTGTTGCAAAAGTAATGAGCTCAGCAGGTTTAAAGTCCAGAAATGTTATTCCCAGTGGAATTAAAACTTATTTAGTTCACTAACAGCTCTCTGAAATTATTATCTGTATCACACAAAGTGTTGAAAAGCTGAAATATGACGATCTGATTTTGGTTAAAGTAACCGTGTAGGTGTGATCATGACGTGATTGAACTTGTGTTTGGAAATATTATTCACTGCTAACTGTAAACAATCACATTTTGGTCTCACCTAGATTCTGTATGACACAAAAACCACAAGCTACTGAAATACACGTATGAATCAGCCCTTCTGATATAGTCATGTTTCTGAGCAGGATGAAGAGATAGCAGCTCAATTTCAGGTTTTTCGAGAGCTGTGTGGTGAAGATGAATTTAATAAAGTCTGTGTCACTTTCAAGAGACTCCTAACCAAGATCATCAGATTTCTTTTTATTAACTTTTGAATGGGTCTGTTGAAGGTGTCTTGGGGGGATTACTTCCTAAAGTATTATCTCTGGAGGTATAAAACTCTGTATTATTTTATCATGTGCAATTTGAAAGCGCATCAATAAGCATTTCCTTCAATATCCTATCTTACTGCCCTAAAGAAGTATTTTTTTTACATGTTGTAAACTAGGATCCTTAAGTTAAAGGCGAATTTTTAACTCATAAAATTTCTGGTTTGGATTTTCTTTTATTTTCATCACCTTCAGCTGATGGTATTTACTTATCTATAATTAGAGTTTCAAAACACCACCTGACAAACTTTAACACCTGTTGTTTCTGCCCTAAAAACTTAAATAACTTTCAAAAAGATTTACAGTGTATGACAAGTTTCTGTTTCTAGTTTCAGTTCCTCTAATCAGAACTTTTAGCTGAAACTGTCTGCACATGTTTGAAAAATATAGCTACTTAGTTTTCAAAACAGGAAACAAAACACATGAAAGCAGACACTTGTGGTTCTTATATGTTCAAGGATGCTTTCTTTAGTTTCACTTTCTGTACCTGTGGTGTTTTCTGAATAAAAACTGAACACTAAAGGGTTAAAGGGAGGGAGGGAGGGAGGGGGTGTGGTGTGTTGTTCTTCTCTGTGCGCACAGAGAGAGGGAATAAGTGAAGACATCTCACTCCTTTGTTATTGGTGGGTAAAGAGGAAAAATCACAGGCAGGAAAAAAGTTTGAATGTGCAAAACTAAAAGACACAGTGATTGTTTTGATTGATTGTAGGGCTCTTTGCATTAACATATTTATAGCACTGTGATAAAGGTGTTATCTTGTCCCTTTTGGCACAGCATCATTAATCAATCTCAATCGTTCCTGCTGCTGTAATGATGGAAAATTATGATACCACTGAGAGTTTGCACGGCACATTTCTCTCCCAAACACTTCACCTGACATATCAAGAGTGTAATATACACAATGTTTATTCTATTTTGTTTTATCTGGTGCAGAATTGCTAATTTATATTGTTATTATATCATAAACATACTGTGCTATATCTTAGCTTTAATGTGCAATATCTGTTTTACACAGTTCATCCTACTACAACCACAGTTTATACAATATAAATACCTCTTAACCTTTGGTACTTACTGCTTATTTTGTACTCATTGTTTATCGTTCTGCTTATTTTATTACTTCTTCTCCATTTATTTCTTCACTGCTGAATTGTATTAGGAGCTATAGTAACAGTGAATTTCCCACAGGGATTTGTGAGATGTTTTTGATTTTGATTCTGAAAAGATTGAAATAGTCTGAAAGTTATGTTATAATTATCAGTGTTATTGCAGATAAATACTCTGTTTTTGTTTTTGGTTTTTTTTTACTGAAAGGGGTGTTCAATGTCCTGATATCACTAAAAGATGATGTGGGCAGCTTCTGTAAAAATGGTTAAGAGGTGAGAGTTGTAAAACATGAGGTTTCATCAATCAATCGATCAATCAAACTTTATTTATAAAGCACTTATTCATACAGTAAAATGTAGCACAAAGTGCTTTACATCCTGTTAAAAACATTCCCACAATGTTTCATGGATCTGAGAGGGAGAAATGACTCTTAGAAAAGAGTTTTAACCTCTTAAGACCTGGCGCCAACAAATACAGACACTACATAAAAAAAAAAATCATGAAACCCATGAAAGATACTTTATTGATCCCGAAGGAAAGTTATAGTATCCAGGTTACAAAGACATACAAGACATAGCATGCAACATTATTACAAAATTTCAAATTACCTGCAGCCAATACCCCCCTCCCACATGCCTATATATCAATTATGAAAAGAAAATAGACTTTAAAAGGAAGTATACATAACCCGTGCATGTATAAATTCTAAAATATAAAATTTTGCGTGAAATTATGAAACCATATTTCCAAAAACTTTTATCTGTTACCCACTTATAGAGACACTTCCCATGTCATCTTAAGGGGAAATCACAACTTTACATTGATTTCCAGTGAGAACAAAAGTGTAATAACACCTATAACTAAAAACTAAGTAGCTATCTAATAACACTTAAACATAACTTCCCGCACAAAGACTAAGCTTGTTTTTATACTTATTAACCCTAATAACAAAGATAAATTAAAAAAAAGAAAAGAAAAAAAAACACCAGACAAACGCTCAGGTCTTAAGAGGTTAAAAGTCTTGAAGTAATGAGAACTGTGCACTTAGAAAAAAAAAAAAAAAAAAAAAACCTCAGAGTGGTGTGTTGTTGTTATAGAGGATCTTGGGTCCAGTACAGTGACACTCCCGGCGCTGACCCACATGATGAAGGAGTGTTTTCCCGACTTCTTCCAGCCGTCAAACAGCTCTCCAAAGGTTTATTGTGACTTCAAATGACTTTATAATCTACCAAAAAACAACTGAATGGATTGACAGCTGTAATAAAAAGGACAACCTTGTTTTTTTTGTATTTTAAAGACTTTGTAAGCGCCGGTATAAACTTTGTGATGTCTCGGATCCTTGTACTTTGTTGAGGAGCTTCACCGGTAAAAACCTCAGTGAACCAATGGAGGCTGCAGCAGAAACACCAGGGTTTCAGAC
Organism: Thalassoma bifasciatum; assembly: GCA_008086565.1. Lineage (NCBI taxonomy): Eukaryota > Metazoa > Chordata > Actinopteri > Labriformes > Labridae > Thalassoma > Thalassoma bifasciatum. The sequence continues at coordinate 203,348 of RPOG01000494.1, read as the reverse complement.
TGTTTACTCTGCTGTTAAAGTGCTGAAAGGATCAAACCCAGAACTAAGGAAACTACTGTATTTTAAAGTTTACAAGAGGAGGTGGTTCGTCCTGCTGGTGCTGTGTCTCCTCAACTGCTCCAACGCAACGGTGAGTGCACAAAGTGTTCCCGGAAATCAAAACAATGCACCACGGTTTCCAAGGGTGGGCACCCAGGTGTTATTATGGAGCCAATAATTATTAGTCATATCAATTAAAGTGGGAACAGTGCAGTTTGTTAAGTTTGGAAGCCTAATAATGTCAAATAAAAATAAAGAAAGAGGAGAGTTAAAAAAAAAAATCAGTGAAGTTGGGCAAAAAAAATACTAACCTAAATAAGAATACTGAAAATGCAAAGTATTAATGTTGCTTTCATCTAAATATTGCATATTGAACATTGAATGGTCTTTACTGCTAAAGCTCCTGTCAAGAGTTTTGATTAAGTGTTGAATCTGACGCCCCCTGTGGATGAAGTTGCATGTCTAACCCAAGTGACAGTGAGCACAGAAAGTGGTATCTGGCAAGCCACTTGTGGCTGAGTGGCATATGCCAGTTCCCTTCCAGCTTTCAAACTGCTCTGTTTTTAAAATTCTTAAGCACTTTGTTCTTACCATAATGAAAATAACACAGATTAGGGCGCAGATGGCCTTGTGGCTATGGCCGCTCACCATGACGTTCGCCCTTGAGCGGGTGGCCCGGGTTTGAGTTCCACCTGTGGCCTGTTTCCCGCATGTCATTCCCCACTCTCTCCCCCTTTCCTACTCTATCCACTGTCCTCCTCTATCCAATTAAAGGCAGAAAAGCCCCAAAAATATCTTAAAAAATAATAATAATACAGATTCCTTCGTTTGATTTAACACTTCAGGCACATATATAGTGAAAGCAAGCGTATAAGTTGTTGGCAGTCAGTGAAGAAGAAGTGACGCTCTGCATTTAGTCAGACTTGATACAATAGTGAGGCTAGATTAGACTAATGGCGTGATTCGCAACCTGTGGGTTGTGGCCCCCTGGTGGGCCACGGAGGTGTTTCAAATCATTTCCAGAGTAGTTTGATTTTTGGAGGGGGGTGTATTCATATAAAGATAAGAATGTTAATGTTCAATGTCAATGTTAAAAAAAAGTTTTGTTTAAAAGGATTTTGAAAATATCTATGTTAAAAGACGTGCTCTGAAAGGGCGCTATATTTGGCGTCCATGTTTGTGGGGTGGCAGGTGGGCTGTGAAAATTTTTGGGACCTAAAAGTGTGCCCAGAGTTGAAAAATGTTGTTAAGCACTTACTGTAATGTTGCTAATTACACCATACAAGAAAAGACAACTAAGGCAAAGGTTTGACATAAGAATGTTAATTGTTTTCTCTGACACATAAATGTAAACAATGCAAAAGACTACATAATACACATACATTTGTTTGCATTACTGTTAAAATTGTGCTGTCAACAAAAACAAAATATGTCACTCAGCCTCAGTCAAAATGTAGCTGTCTTAGACAAGTGGCATACTACCGATGGAAGTGGCATGTCAGTTTGAAAACTTGAATATGCCACAAGGGAACTGGTATCTTCCACTCAGCCACAAGTGTCATGTCAGATACCACTTTTCAACTCAGCAGATTTTTCATTTATCTACTATATTGCTTTACTTTGTTGTTGTGACCTAAACTCATAACAGTTGTTGATTGATTTATTTATTTTTGTTCGTATGTTTGAGAAATACATGGTTTGCAGTGTCATAGGCAGTAATAGCCTGTGGCCATTGTATTGAGATGGACCCATGTACCCAAAGATAAACTCCCAGAGGATGAGAGATAATTGTTTTAGTCATGGGGTCAGATGTAGTCCTGCCCACGTGTCAAATAATGGAGGTATACATTTAAACCACGTGTCACTACTCCTCTTATAAGTGAATAAAGCTGCCACTTTAAATGCTTCTATAAATTGACTTCTTGATGTATTTTTCCGAGATGTCAGACAAACTTAGCGTTAAACAGCAGATGTGCCGGTTTTGACACAAGGTGTCTCTTTATGTTCTCTGAAACTTGATATTACTCCCTGGAGATGTTGTCATTGTAAAGCAGAGTGTGCCTGGAGGCAAGTGTGCTCCTCTGTGTCATACAAAGCGACACACACACACACACACACACACACACACACACACACACACACACATTATCTGCTGCTCCCAGGGGTCCCTGGTCTCTTCTATGGGAGCTATTGTTTGCTCAGGGCTGGTGTTCACGCTCACAAAGGATCCTCAGCTGGCCGAGGCTCATTCATGATCCAGCTGACGAGCCTGTTAGACATCAATCTGTCGGATGTTAGGGGGGAATTAACAAAAAAATCCTGTAGTTGAGATTTGAGTTCCTCTTGTTGATTGAATTGGAGAACAATATGCGCACAATTTGATGATTTTCACCCACAAAGAGTTTGTTTTCATATGCAAAACGACTTCTAAAAATGCATCTTTAAAAAGGAGTTTTTCAATTCTCAAAAGAGCGAAAACACAACCGATCTGATTTGCATGAGAGCTTGACAGCAAACATCCATAACACAAGAAATACTTGTGAGTTTACCACCAAGTTTTAATAACTGTCATGCACACAAAGCTGGCATTGGATGCTGGGTCACATTCTTAACAGGGCTTACCAAGAAATATGTGTTTGGCCTCATGGCAAAAATAATTTTACCACACAATGGAAGCAAAGAACTAAAATCTCAGATTCTGCTGAGCCTAGATTACCTTTTTTTATCAGATAAGTCTAGATTTTTAAAATATTTCTGCTCACTGGTATGTATTTATGCAGAAAATAAGATTAGTCATGTTTTAGTTAGTAATGAGAATAACCCTGAATGTAGGTTAATGATAACTCACTGGTTTCATGAGGTGGTCATCAAGAGCCAACATGCTGGAAAGGGCTAAGGGATTTTCAACTGGAGGAATTTTCTCCTAATTTTCTTCATGTTTCAATGTTAAAAACACAAAAACACCAACAGCTGAATAAAGAACTAAAGTGCTGCAAACTCATAGTTGGTACAAAATATTCAAATCCAGAAAACACAGAAAAAAGAGTAGTGGATACATATTTTTCAGGCTCCACGTCTAATTTTTCCATTTATTTCATTCTTTCCAGTTATGGCTGAGCTTTGCTCCTGTAGCCGACCAGTCTGCCCAGTATATGGGGGTCTCTTTGGAGAATGTCAACTGGTTGTCCCTGGTCTGTATGGTGGTGGCTGTGCCGCTCAGTCTGGGGACCACATGGATGCTCGACACCCTCGGGCTGCGAATCACGGTACAATCCTCGCTCTGCTCTGACACCTGAGGCCTCACCTGGGGCTGCTTTGTTATAATGCTATAGGCACCAGTCTCAGTACACAGTATCTGTTTTTAATGCTACTTTCTTTTTATTCTGGAAGGTATCTGTCTTATATGACTGCAGCTGGTAAAGCAGGCTCCCTCAGTGGGGTGTATCATTTGATTTTTATGGCTCACAGCCATACCCATAATTATGTCTAATTATACATTACTCTAAGCTTTTATGTAATTGTTTTCTTGAGTTCTGCATTTTTCACTTGTCTCAATGAGAGGAAAAAGGTTGAGACTGAAATTGTTACAGTAATATGCAGTAAAATGTTAACATCTGTTTAAATAATGGGCATCTTGATATGGAAACAGCCACAGTAACGTCTCCCACTGGTCCCTGAACAGTGGTTTTGAAACAGCAGTAATTGTGTTGAGAATGCTGACTCGAGCGAGCCTTAAAATAATAAAAACCAACGAGTCTCAAAGGGATTGTGAGGACTTGATCTTGTGATCTTAAAAATGTCTCAGTTCTAGATATATGCCTGAGTCACAATACTTGGCGCGACAGAAGAGCAGAGGAAAGCGAAACAGGAGAGTGATAGGGCACAAGTTAAAGGCCAAAACACGAGTTAAGCTGTTGGTGATAATGTTCATTTGAACCCACATGCAGCAGTTGTACCGCAGTGATCGGTACATTTCCTTATCACGTTGTATCCAGTAAAAGTTGTCCTGAACAATTAAAAGTAGTGTTAAAAAGATCTGATTTCTATAAAGTTTCTAAAACAACTTGTTAAGAGTCATGTCATCATGCTAGTTTGCACCAATAGCTGCAATTCACTTCAAACAGATTCTCCTCACAGTCCTTTTGAGAAAAATCCTCCTGTTTATTATTAGTGAATAGATAAATGAGATTTTAAGATAGGACAACGTTTTGTTCCCAGCCTGTAAACATGTGTGACCTTGCTGTGAAAGATGGGAATTTTAATATGGAACCAAGTGACGTTACATTGGCTTCTGGAGCCAGCCTCAAGTGGACAACTGAGGAACTGCAGTTATATGCACTTCAGGATTGACTTCACTTTTTAACACCAGAGGATAGTGTCACACTAATTTTTTTCAACAAAAACCCCATTAAATATGTGGTGTCAAGTCTGCAGAGAAGAGACAGAGATGAAGTAAACTCCAAAGGTAAAATAAGTCAGATAGGTGCTTCTTTTGGAAGAAGTAACGTGTTTCACGAGTTTTGGTAAGCTCTAGGGAGGAGTTGGGCATTAAATAGTTAAGTCAGCAATCTGATGAATCTATCAGTAATTAGTTTGAGCTTATTTTCTAATTTAATGGTTGTGTTTATGGAGAATTTCACTTTGAATTCATCATTATGTCTCAAGTGCAAGTCGAATCTGCAGAAATAGAAACGTTTGGCTGCCTCCTCAAAAACCCCCAATAAAGATTCACTTGTGCCCCCTCTGGTTATTTTTTTCCAATCTAGTTTGTTCATTGTTCACTCAGATGCTTTGCCCTGACACTAATCATCTGCTGAAATGACTGTGCACTAAAAACCGTCATTAAGGGACTTCACCATAAACTGATCTCCTTTCCCTCCCTGCAGCTGATTCTTGGGTCCTGGCTCAACATGTTCGGGGCCCTTATGCGGTTTTGTGGGACCCCATTTGGTGTGCCCATGTCGGCCCGCTACCCTCTAGTGATGTTTGGTCAAACTCTCGCTGCCCTGGCTCAACCCCTCATCATCTTCACTCCCACAAAGCTGGCAGCGCTCTGGTTTCCAGAACACCAGCGGGCCACGGCAAACACCATCGCTTCAATGTGTGAGTGATTCACTTTTCATCAAAACTCAGGGTTCAGTGTGAATGAGTCCTAAACTGAGGGGTTCAGGTATTTTTAAGACAGGTGAGGAGACTTTAAAGAAGGATGTGTGTCTGTCAAAGAAGGAGCTGGTGGAAATATGGTGGGAAAGTCTAAAAATTAGACACAAAAAAAGGACATTTCTGGTGATACATCAGTCAAAACAACTTTGCGCATGAGTAACCTGAATCAGCACTTTGTGTTTTTACCATTTTTGTCCAAGAAATCCATTGTTGCAGCTTAAATGGGTATTACATTTTAACAAATGACGCTGTTAAAGCACCCTGTAACAAGATGTGGGATTATGTTCAGGGATTATGTCATTAAGAGGATTTCCAAAAGGTGTTCTTTTGTAGAAAATTAAAAAAGAGAGCCATAACAACGGCAGATATTATCAGCTTTACTTAATGGATGAATCAAACCTTTTATTCTCTTAAGGGGATTTTCTCACCTCAGAGCGGCTGAGGTGCAGCGGTAGAGAAGGTCGTCTCCTCATGATGTTGGGAGATCCCAGCTGACACACACCAAAGGACAAAACACTGAACCCCAAACTGCCTCAGATGATACAGTCAAAGATGTGTGAATGTGTTACTATTGCATACTTTGATATAAGTGTGCCATTGTCGTGTGGATCTCCTTAAAAGTGAATAGAACAGAAAAATCCTGCTCTGTTCTCTGCTTTTGGAGGATTATTTTTTGTTCATTTCAATATGTCATGTTTATTTTCTGAGTAAACGGACTCTATTTTCTAACATGGCAACAATGGAGGAGGCTTCTGGAAAGCTGGGTTTGCAAGCCTGTTAATCATGTGAAGCTGTGACAAAGTTATATAATAATGATAATAATAACTTTATTTATAGAGCACCTTTAAAAACAACAGTTTATAAAGTGCTTTACAGCAGAGATCCACAACAAAATCAACAAACAAACAAACAGTGAATCAAAAATACTGAACAACATTGAAATGAACAATATAAACAAACAAACGTACCAAACAGCAGCAGAAGAGAAGAGAACCCAGGCAGTGCAAGACCCTACGATAAGACCATGAGGACTAGAGGTGAGAAGGGGTAAAAAAGCAAACTGGAACAATAGAAAAGATAAAAACAACATACGTGAAATATAGCAGTGAATAACTAAGGTAATAAAGAGGATAAAACAGTCTAAAGTTAGAATGGGAATGATAACTGGAGTGCTAAACTTATTAAAAATAAGTAAATAAATAAGATAAACTCATGAGTGAATGAATAAATAGACAGATAAATAAGTAAGTTAAGTAAGAGGGCAGTAAAAACACAAACGAGGACAAGGTGGAAAGATAATAGCGATGATAAGAATAGGAATAAAAAGACGACATCACATAAAAGCAAGACGGTAAAAATATGTTTTAAGAAGAGATTTAAAAGATGACACTGAATCTGCAAGCCTTTTATCCTCAGCCTTATATAAAGCCTGAAAATCAGCCTCACACTTTATCTTTGAAGTTGTTGACAGAAAAATGGATCAGTTAAAGAGTCCATCTAAACTTTGACAACATGTAGACAAATGTTAAGTTGAAGAGCAACAATAAATCTGCTTCAAGCTTCGTCACTTTTGGTACGATATGATATTTAAACACTTAAATCAAGCCCCAGTTGAGATTGAAAGAAGAAGTGGTTAATGCAGGGCCTCAGGTCATGTGTTCAGCTCTCGAGAACTTAGTGTAAAAATATAAGTAGGAAATGGGTCAGTGTGAACACGTGCTTTCAGTTACAGGGAACCACGTCAGCAAATTCTCATGCATGTTCAGCAAAAAGAAAGCTATGTACAATAATAAGTGATCAATTCAAATGTTTTAACTGTAATCCATAGAGACGGTTAAGAATAATGTGAGCATCTTGTAAATACAGTTTACACTTTCCTGAATGATGAGAAAAAGACAACTGAAACAGGGAACAGAAAGTGTCGTGAGGTGGCTTTAATTCTTAACAGGACAAGAAACAGAACAAGCCTGAATCCCATTTCTCTTTTTCTTCTGCAGCAAACCCCCTGGGCATCCTCCTGGCCAACATCATCTCTCCCATGATTGTTCGAACATCTGCACAGATCCCAACGCTGGTGAGTGAAAGGCAGAGTGTGAAAACTACAGATCTGTGGCAGAGTCTGATGAAACAGTACAATTAAAGCACAAAATGGGGAAATTACAGGTTGATGTGCACATAAGAAAACTGAAGATTCAGTCTCACTCTGGAACTTTGTAGCATCTAAACCATTTCCTCTCCTCCCATCTTCTTGTGCAGACTCCATTAAAAAGACAGAAATGCCCCAATAATCTGAAAAAGATTTTTAATCTGTTGGCCTGCCATTAGAGGTCCCCCACAGGGCATTATGGGATGTCAGCTGTTAATAGAGAGAGCTGCAGCAGCTGAACTGAGCGTCTCTCTGGCTCAGGTTGCTCCACCTGCTAATGATGATAAATGGTGTCTGATTTAAGGTGCTGACATTCATTTCTCAACACATTATGTGTGTTTCTGCCCTCCTGCAGCTGCTGTGCTACGCAGTCCCAACGTGCATCATCTGTTTCCTAGCAACAGTGGGGATACGGAGCAGCACGCCGCCAACGCCACCGTCGGCCAGCGCTGAGGCTTCAACCTCAGAGCCGTTTTTTCAGGGGCTCAAACTGGTGAGAAATGTTACCCAAGGTTAAGAGTCCAAATAAAAACAGAAGTGGGGGAAAAAACAACCCTCAGTTACCTTTCAACTTGAACTTTTCAGCCTCATGAGGTTTTGATATTTCTGCTTTTTAAAATTTAGTTGATGCTCTTTTTCTGAGAGGACTGGGCTTTGAACAGAGCAGGGAACTGGAGTGACATTCATGTAGTGATAATTTCTGTAACTCAAAGAGAGAACAGCAGACACAACACCGGACACAACATGAGGTTGGCTCTTCATGGCTCTAATTACATTTACTGTGCAGGATGTAATCCCATCACTGATGGATATGATGACATAAAACCTGCTCACAGACACATAATCACCATGCATCTCGCTCTCCCAGACGCTCTCTGCTCACTCTGTGTGTGTCTGAGCAGCAGTGAGGTCTCCTCCTGCAGTGGTTGGCATTTTTATCTGCAGTTATGACGGCTCTAACTGGGCGGGTGATGAGTTTTGTTCCAGGTGATGACATTTCTACCTGCAGTGATGGTGTTGTCACGCGCACTCGTGACATTTCTACCTGAATGAGACGATCATACTTCATTTCTAGCTGCTGCTGCAAAATTTCTCTCCAAAGTCTTCCTCCTGTATCAGACTGTCTCAGGGCAAATATTGTATTACCAGCATTCAGCTGTGATATTTTATATGTAGAACTTTGCACTGATAGCATTTATATGACAGGTATTAGTGCACGACAGTTATGCAAAACAGGATAAAAGTCAGTAGACGTCCACATTCCATCTCCTGTGAATCCTTGATTGTTTAAGACCTTGTTAGGACCAAGACTTTGAACCAGAATCTTTTCCCAATTGGTTTGTTTCAAACAGAAACAGTGTTTTCACTTTTTTTTTTTGTAAGTTTGTTTAAGGTTCCACCCCAAAATTTATGTTCTCAATAAAGAGTTTCATGGTGTAACATAACATTTTCTGATAGACTCTCACAACAAACACTATAATTCACCAGGCCTGTGAATTATCAGGGGCTGACATTTAGGTAAATTTGCCGCAGACCCTGAGGGCAGATCTCTTGATAATTTTAAATATCAGACGCGAGTACAAATTCAGTCCTGAAAACAAACTGCCATGTCTTTTTAATATTGAACTTACTTTTCTGCATATGTTGGCATTTATTAGCAGATTTGGCAAAAGACTTAATCGTTATTTACACCGTATCCCCTTCAACTTTAGCACCCTTGCCTGTGTGACTGAAATTTCCTCTGCTTCTTGTTTACATTTTCAGCAACCTTGCCCAGCTTTTCATTGTATTTAATGTTCCAGTTCAACTCTGCATATTTACAAATTCAAAAGTTTTTGGTTTAGTTTTTGTTCCACTATCTGGTTTAAAGCCCTGGTTAAGACTTTATATGTCCAATACTGGTTATTTTAAAAAGCTTTTTCGCAGTTTCTGCCAAATTTTCCCAGAACAACACATTTTTATTTACGGCACGTAGAGCAAAAGTCCCTTCTGGCTGCTCTCAGTGGACACAGGCCCTTAATGTACTCCACTTTAAAAGGCTGCTCCTGAATTGCTTCTTTACTCTAAGGAGTTTCTCTCACAAATCCTTATTTTGTCTTTCTCTTCTTCAGTTAATGAAGAATAGATCTTACCTCACCCTGCTGTTGTGCTTTGGAGCCGGCATGGCCGTTTTCAGCAGCTTCTCCACTCTGCTGGAGCAGATCATGTGCGTGCAAGGCTACACTAATGTAAGTACACGCTGGTTTACATATGGAAAATGAGGGGTTAATAACACAGTGAGTGAAGTGTTAAAGTTGGAAAACTTGAGAGAAAGATGATGAATTTCCTAATAATTGTGGTACATGTAGTACAAAGGTCTTCTTAAATAACCGCTGGAACCAAAAGTGTAGAAAAAGCTGCTTTAATTAATCCTTTTTAACTGAATAAATCTTTAATCTCCTTTCTTCAGGACTTTGCTGGTGTTTGTGGCGCCCTTTTCATCGTGTTTGGCATTGTTGGTGCTGGTGTTCTGGGTGTGTACGTGGACAAAACAAAGCACTTTATTGAAGTCACGAAGATCAACTTGAGCCTGACTGCTTTGGCCTGTATCGCCTTCTCAGTGGTGAGAACACAGGATCATAAAAGTTTCACATCTGTTTGGATTTTAAATGCTCTCATATCCCCTGTTTAGTAACTGATTTTTCCCTATGTGCTCTCTTCCTCTCAGGTGTCTCTGTTACGGGAGCAGAAAGCCGCCATCGCTGCCGTCTGCTCTCTCTTTGGCTTTTTCGGTTACGCAATTTACCCAGTGGCCATGGAGCTTTCTGTGGAGTGTTCGTATCCTGTAGGAGAGGCCACGTCAGCCGGACTCCTCTTTATATCAGGGTAAAACAGCCTCAGCATACAACACAGACACACCTGGTCAAAATCTTAAGTCCAGTTGAAAAATAACACAAATTTACATTTTGCTCTTTTGGATCTTAAAAAGATCTAAGTAGTAGTAGTGGTGATATGATTTTGATTCTTTTAAAATTTCTAGCTACAATCAGGTGACTTAAAGTATCTCCTTTGTGTGAAAATCCTTTTCTTTTTGTTTTTTCCAGGCAGGTGCAGTCCGTTGTTTACGTCGTCCTGCTTCAGGGTTTGACCACACAACTCGCAGACTCTCCTCTGGCAACATGTGGAGACGCCGTCCTGAACTGGAGAGGTAGGTCACATGATCAAATACGACATGAAGTGAGACTCTGTCATGTTTACCGTCAGATTTATTGAGACTGAAGTTAAGTTCTCCATGTTTTTGTCTCCTTTTTCTGGAGTTGTAGTGTATTTAGCTCCAAAATGTATTGTTCAAGACAGAGGCAGAAAAAGACAAAACTACATTTCCATCAGATTTGAACCTTTATTTTTCCTCAGTTCCCCTCATGGTGATGGCCGGTCTCTTCAGTCTCTTCACCTGCATCTTTGTGCTCTTCTTCGACACGCGTTACAAACGTCTGGAGGCTGAAGAGGAGGCGATGTACGGGATCAAACCGGCCAGCGGCTCCACGACCACGGAGCACTCTCTGAGTATCAACACATAAACTCCTCAGGAACTGCTGACAGGACATGCACAGGGCATTATGGGGGATTTTCAAATCGATTTGTTTATGTCAAATCAGGGCCAAACTTTTCTTCTACCTTGTTCATGATGACTGGTGGTTACAGTGGTACTAGTAAAATAATAACATGTAAATACTTTTAGTTGTCTGATTTTGCACATCCAAAACGACACAGTTGGAAGAGAAGTGTTGTTTTTTTTGCCTTTCTGGCAAAAGTTTGTTCTCAAAACCCCATGAAGCTGGGACACTCAACATTCCCGTCTTTCTGTTTTATTCCTCATGTTTATTTTCAACTAACCTACGTAAAGTTTTCTCTTGGACATTACAGAAAATGGTTACAAACTAAATATCTGCTGTTTCATTGTTCAACCTTAAGTAACCTCTCATCGCATGACTGTGTATGTTTTAGCTGCGTGTCCTGTGTGGAAAACATGTTTTCTTAAACTTTCAGGTACTGACTGTTTTGGTTTGAGTGCCATCAGACTGCACTGAAGCTGCTTGAATTAATCTGATGTATGAAACTATTTGAAGGCACTGAGCAGAAGCTGCAGAAAAGACAGAGGAAGAGTTAAAATGTTTGAACTGACAGTTTAAACTTTGCACTGTAAAGACTCTGTTCCTTTCACTCAGCTGTGATAATCTGATTGTCAAACTTTGGATCAACCACTGACAACTTAGTTTATTGAATTTTCTCATGTCTAGTTTAGCTCTATAAGGCAGTTCCAATTTCCTCTAAATCAGCTAAATTAAGTGTCTAGAACCTTTTTCCTGTTTGTTTTTTTAATGGCCTGTAAATTTTGCCAGTCTCACTATTTTAGGAAATGTTTGGGAACCCTTTCTTAATCTAAAAGTATAATACAACACATTTTATAACTGTTTTCTGTCTTGAATTGTCATGAATATCTATTTTTTTCTCCTACAGTGCTCATCACTAGCATATCCTTCCATGGGTGACAAACAGTGTCAGATGATGAAAAGTGTTGAAACTGATTCTGATACCACTGATACTGGTTAACTTATAAGTTAGATGAAATAACCAGATGAGTGTGTTTGAACTCAGTCAGATAATCTGCACCATCAGTGTGAGATAAGGAAACCACAGGTGTAGTTTTCTCAGACACTTTCATCAGACAAAAAGAAAAGACAGGACGCTACAGAGCAGGCAGATAAAGACTCCACAGAGTTTTAATTCTTCCCCAATTCCACATAAAACAAATATAAAAAAGTAGAGCGCTCTCTAGATTCTGAATTAATCTGCAACAACCTGAAAACTTCCTCCTCTGTCCGTGTCAGCACTGTTTAAAAAGACCCATTCATAAGAACACGAGTAGGTTGGAAACTAAACGAAAACAGATCACTACAGCAAATATTTCAAACAGACTGAAGGTTAAATTCTTATTTTGAAAAATGTCCTCAGTTGTTGTTGCACAGAAACACTTTGAATGGCACCAAAACACAAAAAAAGGAAAATTTAAAAAAACATAAATGAGATTCTTGATGCAAGAGCTGGTGGTTTCTAATGTGTAAGATTAGCACAGGTACTGTGAGAGCATGAGTACACATTTCACTTCATCCAATTAGGTGTGTGTATGCGCGCAAGTGTGTGTGTGTGTGTATGTTTTAAGTGTGTGTGTTTCTCAGAGCTGCAGAGCACAGAACTGCTGGTAGACAGCCAGGATGTGGTGGTCGAGCTCTGCAGTGAAGAGCAGGTTTTCCAGGGTTCCCATGTACTGCTGGATGGTCACATGATGCTGCAGGAGGAGAAGAAACGTCATTCAGGGAGTACACACCATGTATGACTGTAGTTCGACTGTGTGTGTGTATGTGTGTGTGTGTGTTTTACCATGAGGAAGATCTGCTGCAGCCTCTCGATGCAGTTTTTGTACCAAGGAGTGCTGATGTCGACGCTGCCCGTCTCACAGCGGACCAGATGCTCCGTCAGCAGCATGATGAAACGCTGCGGGAGAGAAAACAACATTTAAAGCAGGAAACAGTTTAGTTAAAGCTTCTTATAACAGTCTGTGCATGCAACATCTCCCTCTCAGTTATGAAACAAATTCAGCCACGTCCATCTGATTCTTCCCTCATCTAAGTTACTCTTTTTCCACCTGAGATTTGCTTAACTGCTGAGGAAGCTCTTTCAAACTCAAAACCCGTGCTGTCAAAGCCTGAGACCTCTCCAATCGTCCTTTAGTACCTGAAAGATAACGAGGAACAGGTTCTTCTGCTCGCTCTGAGCCGACTCCACCTTCTCCTGTAGCCTCTCGATCTGCTCCTCCAGCTGACCCTCCTCATCCTCGCTGTTCTTGTCCATGTCCTCGTCGTCGCCGCTGTCTCTCTGCTGCGGAACAAAAAGACAAAAATTATTCCACCCTCATTCTTCAAAACCAATAGTTGCATTTACTTGAGGTAGCACAGTGGACATATTTACCCTTTTATGCTGCTGTTTCTCCAGTTTGTCTTTGGCCTCCTCCAGTTCTTTTTGGATCTTCTGGACGTGTTTGTTCATTTTTCGGATTGTAGAGTGAAGGATCTCCCAGATGAAAAGTCTGAGCAGGAGAGAATTTTACATTTGACGGAAGCAGCTAGAAACACTTAAAAAGCAACTCCCAATGCAACAAAGCGTTAAACTTATTTTCTTCAGTAAATGTTCAGAGATTTATTTGGGTTTTTGAGAGGCGGGGAACATGAGGACAGAGAGTATAAAGAATAGACTGTATAAAACATGGATTTAGTCTCCGCTGCTTCACCCGTCTATTCCTGATGCTGAAACATGAAGCTGATTGAGGGCGGGGACCTGACTGGTTATGACGCCGGCTTTGAGCTTCCTGTCTTACAGTTGCAGGGCACTTATCAGTCATATAAGTTAAGCTGAGCCTCTGAGTGGACAAACATGTGATCCTAGTATCTTCTAAACTGCTGAAAATATAGCAAAATTAGCATTTCAGACCCAAGCTGTACTTTGAACCAGGTAGTAGATAGTTTTTGATGCTGTAAGTTCTTTTTTTAAGCAACTTTTAGCACTTACACATAAGCTTCATTTTTCTAAACCGGATGTTGCCCCTCAGTATGACGTCACCAAACGACATGAGGTGAACTGGAGCTGAGTATGAACTCTGTGTCCGGAGCGTACACTCTACTACTTCACCTAAATTTATTATCTTGATGTCTCACCTGGTGAACTCATGAGCCATGTCCTGAGAAAAGAGCCAGTTGGCGACAGCAGCACAGTCTACAACCTGCGTCCGGATCATTTTGTCCACCAGCACGGAGAGCATCTATAAAACAGTACCTTCATGTCAAGTGAGCCAAACTTGAAAATACAACAGTGGTAACACTCACATAAAGAACACCTGAATTAAAGACATTCAGGTTGTGCACTTCTCTGTGTCTTTTGTACCTGTGGGTGATTCCTCCACACTTCATAAACCACCTTCAGGATGTGAAGTTTGCCCTCATCGCTGTCTGCCAGGGTCTTCAGGATTTCATGAAACCTGATGGGATTGGATTGAGATTAGACAAACAGGTTTGATTTCTATAGGTAATAAGCTGCAGTGGTCAAGAGAGAAAAAGGGAGTAATTTTATTCCTTTTTATTTAATCAGTTATTGGTTTAATATGGCTTCTCCAAAAGTGCCTTAACGTTTTGAGAAACTAAGTTTGGCAAATTCAACCCCATACTCCACATTTCTCTAAGTAGAATGAGAAGTAACCTTGAATTCATTCCATCCTAGATTTCACTATTTGAGGAAATTCTTTCAAACTCCTGAAGTGGAAGAAAAGGGTGCTTCTCATGCCGGGTAAACTTACTTGCCGAGGGCGCTGAAGGAGTGGCTGAAGGATTTTGCTGCCAGATTGAGCAGAGTTTGCAGGAACACGTCGATCTTCAGGGGGTTGAAACTCTCACCCTCGTCTGAGGAGAGAAAAACGAGAGAGGAATATAAAGAGGAGGTAAATACTGAGAACACGTTGAAATGGTATTTAGCTGAAGAACAAGACAGTCTGATAACAGCTTAATGTCAGATTCATTAAAATGCAGGAATCGGGAGCTTCTCAGGTTGTGTCGTCCACCTGCAGGGAACGGTGCCTTCAACACATTCAGACACACATAAAGGTTTTTCAAGGTGATCTTTGAAAAACTCATGAGTAGTTTCAATACTTATTAACTCTTGATCAAGCGTCATCTTTTATATAACGTGTTTGGAGGTGGTGGCATTCAGGGAAACATCCAGCATGACAACAAAGAACCCTAAAGAGAAATCAAAGGAGTCAAACCATCGTCGTCTTCTTGGTTGGGGTTGGGCACTTCTTTGAGGATGGTCAGGATCTCTTCGTTAGATGCTCGGTTCTTGATGGCGTTTGAGACGGTGATGGATGCTGGGTAGCCTGGTAATGCTGCTGTGGGGTAGAAAAGATATTAAGACTACGTACTCAACCCTGAAATTCTACTTTTACTTTACCCTGGAGATTTGACTCTTACTGATGTGTAATTAATAGCACATACTGAGCATGTTAAGCGTTCTTACCAGAACTTTCATCGACGTATTTAAAGATGAATAAAGGTTCAGCGGGGATGAGCGCTGAGAACGTCGGTGGAACGATGTCAACTATCCGTTGGTGATACGAAAGTCTGCCAGATGAGGAGGAGCAAACAGAAAAGAAAGAAAGAAAAAATGAAAATGAGAAATACAATTATATTCATCAACACAGCAGTAAATAAGAATTTAAAAACATTGAATAAATTGACTCAATGAAACATATTTTACATCCAACGCTGTGTGAATGACAGGAGCTACAAACAATAACAGTTACAAACATAAACTGAAGACCTGTCTGTTCAGTCAGTTTTTTGTAGGATTTTTTTAATTTTACAAATTTATGTAAGTTTAATCTGTTATTGTCTTGTTTCTTTATTATTTTAATATCTTATCATATTTTCTCTTAGGGTTTTTTATCTTTTTATTCATACTTCACTCTCATTCTTACCCTTTTAATTATTTATCTTGTCCTATTCATTGCTCTGTATTTATCCTATCTATTTACAATCTTATTTCTATTCAATATCTTGGTTTTCTATTATCTTTGAATTTTTAAAACATATCTTAGTGATGTGCATTGGTTTCTACTTTTTTCTCTCTAAGATTTTTGCCCTTTTTCTGTTTTGTATGTACTTTATGTAATGTTTGTTGAATCACTGTGAAGCACTTTGAACTGCATTTTATTTGAATGAAAGGTGCTGTATAAATTAAAGTTGAGTGATTGGAGTTGATTGATTGATTGAATGAGCCAAAGCAAACTTTGAACAATCAAGTTTGATTTTTCAGTTGTTCAAGTGTCTTCCTACCTCAGTTGCCTCATACTTCCTACGCTAAAGGAAATGCTACAAACAAAAGTATTAAGTGCTGAATGTGTAGATAACGTCAAAGATGAGTTAATACCTCATGCACTTCTCGAGAACCTCTTTGACAAACTTGGGTTTCGGTTTGTCCAGATCAACAGTCAGGCAGTCAGACCTGTCAAAAACAAAACACGGTCATATTGTAACTTGCATGTTTTTTTTTCTCTGCTCATCACAAAAAGTGTTTATAAAAGACCATGAAAGCCTCACCAGTCATCCCAGCTCCATCGAAACTGGAAGTTGCTCAGGTGGTGAGAAAACCAGTTGATCAGTCTGGAAATTAAAAAAGAGAAATGAAATAAACAGAACATCAAATTGCTACTTTAATTCAACTTTCTGACTGTGTGATCCATTTAAAGCATCAGGTGGAGCTGTAACAGTTACCTGTCTATGCAGGTGGTGTTCATGGTGTCCAGTCTCATGTACAGCATCTCTGTGGCTTGAGCCAACTGACACACAGCTGTTAAGGCAAAGTCTCTTCGAACACCAACATTGATCAGCAAAAGCCTTCCAACTTAATAAAATCAACACATTTTCATCTTCCTGTTTACTTCATTTTCTGAGACAAGGATACAACTTGTGGCAATGATCCTGGTTGCAGTTTGCAAAGTTCGATGAGCAGTGTGGTGTACATGACGTCGATGTGAGGCGGACACGGCAGCTGGAACAGCTCTCCAAAGATCACCTGAGGGAAACAGAGACATATTATTTATATTTTTTAAACATTTCCATACAGGAAATGTCTCTCAGGAACTAGTATTTTTATTTTCATACCTCTACGATGTGATAGTTCAGTGGAATCTTGTTTTTCCCTGGATAACTCAGTAACTGGGCAGCACTGAAGGGAGACAAAAGGAAAAGTTAAAACATTTCTGTCTAACGTGCACCTTTAAATACGATAAATCAAACTGAAACTGAATCTTTTTGCCCACCATGTTTTCCTCTCTTTCCAGTGAGTTTTAATGATACAGTGCAGATTTTCTTCAATGACATATCTCTCCACAGAATGGCTTCCAGGCATAACGGGACCCTGAGAGGTGCACAACGTTATTAATTCTGCACAGAAGAGCATTAACGGAAGAAGTCACTAGAATCACATCTTCCTTTAAGCTACCTCGGGTGCATCAGTGTAGTCAAACATGCGGAAGACCACCCGGGGCATGGGGTACTGGGCATCAGGCATGTGGCCTGGTGGAGTGAAGGGCGGCAGGTTGTGCTGCAGAGCCTCACAGAGCACGCTGTCGAAAGCGATGTACGGACGAAGGATGTGTCTCTCCTGCCAGCGGTCTTTCTTCAGCTTCTGGATCTGAGCCCAGAGGCAGTCCAGGTACTGAGACAAAAATGACCACACAGCGTTGGCATTGAGGATATGTTTCATCTGAGTTATTCTTGTGGCAATAAAGGAGTTCCTTCTCTGTGTTTCTCACCTCCTCCTGTGGGTGAGGCTTCTCTGCAGTCCACACTTGCAGCATGGGGACGTGTGTCTTTACTCGGCCCCTTGGAATTAAAGGAAAAGAAATGAAGTGCCCACTCACATGCATGAAATCATTTCAAAGAGGTGATCCAAGAGAAAAATATGAAAAAGAAAACACGATGTGGGTCTTACTTGAGGTAGCCTTCGATCTGGCTGAGAAGTCGGTCCATCTCCACATCCTTCTTCTCGTAAAGTTCCTTACCAACCCATGGGAGACAAGACAGAACCACGTACACAAACCAGTCTGACCGAACCTGAAGGGAAAATGAAACATGTAAATGTCATATCATGTGAACCATACGCCCCATTTTAATAACAAAAGAAAACCTTCATCGAACTAAAACACACACTTTGACAGCACCCTTCTCCCCCGTCGTTGGGCAATTTTCATCAACTGCACCAATAATTTATCACAGATGCTTTTATATAATCCTGATGGATTTCTGGAGGCTAAAGAGAGTGCAGTTAACGGACATAATCACTCCACCTTAACCCTTTTACCCACCTGAGGTACATCTTCCTCCTGTGTAACACTGACAAAATTTTCAAACATGGCCACCATTGAGGGAGCAGCAATCACGTGGCAGTTGACCAGGTCTGACAGGAAACGCACCTAGAGAAAAAGAGAAGATAATGTTGATAGAAAAATATAATGATTATTCAAAATGCTGCTGTTTGGCTTTTGATCTGCACTTGAATAAATGAGTACTTTATCTTCAACTGGTTATCAGTGAGTTTTGGAGTTGCTTTTAAAATTTTACTGCTTGTTTCTAAAGTTCTTATTGGTCAGGTTCATATTACTGATATAATTACGTCATACTGATGGCCAAAATGCAAAACCTCTTATCTGCAAAATCACTAGGGGAAAACTTTCTATGTGTACTTTGCAAGGCATTAATACTGGGTATATTCTAATAACAATGAAGTTAATTCATCCAAAGTCTGAGAACCTTGAACAAATACCATTTTGCAAGAAAACACTACTTTAGTATGAGCCTGATTGTTGCCTGGGATCTTTCAGCAGGGTCCTACCAGTGTTTTGAAATCCAGACTGATCACTAAAGGTGACCCAGCCTTTGTTGTTTGGGCTCCAAAGCTTTAAAACTCCTTAAGTGGGGATCTCAAGCAGGTCAACTCAGTTTGTTTTGAAAGGTGCTATACAAATAAAGCTGATGGATGGATTGATTGAAAGTCTGCCATTTAACGGCAAGCGTACCAAGTGAACAGCTTCATTGTACAAGTTATTCTTCAGTGTCTCCTTGAGTTGCCGAATCATGGCCTCCACAAACTCGCCCCCGAAGTTGTAGTTCCTGGCATTCAGCAGGCCGACTAAAGTGGTATACACGGTCAGCTTCTCAGGCAGGAGGCGAGCACTGGCAAGGAAAAACAATTCAGTGAACATCTACCACGCAAATACGGATCTTTTCAAGTGATAAAGATGAGTAAGTCTGAACTTACACAGCACATAAGATGCGCAGGATTTTGTTTTTGTAGTTTGGAAGGTCAGCCTCCAACACTCCTGCCAGACCCTCCAAGTTGCTTTCTAGAGATGATGTACTCTATAAGAAGAAGATGCACATTAAAATGAGTTAAATTTGACAAAGAAAGTTCTGAAAAAAGAGTTATCTGAATTAAATGTATCTGAAGCACTTACCTTTTCCCCGACACGACATATCAGTGACTCCAAACGGTCTTCGATTTCTATTGGCTCTGATGTTCTCCTCCTTTTGTGCGCCTGACCTCCTGGATAGTTGAGAGTTATAAGCATAATCAGAAAGTGAGTGGAATGACGAATAGGGATATATGATGTATAAAAAAAAAGATTGCTATTATTTTTTCCTGGCATTGAAATCGCAATTTATTGTGTGCTATTACTTTATAGGTTCCTCATTTTATGCGTTGTTGTTATCAATTGCTGTTACGAAGGGGAATATATTTATTAATTATTATCCTCATAGAAAAAGAAAAATACATAGATGAGGAAGAAAATTAGGATTTTTAAAAGCAAGGAAAAAATATTTACTAAAGAAACTCTGTTTACATACACAGGATACATCTAAATAAAAGAGAATATTGTGAAAATGTTTATACATACTTTGGTCACTCATGTCATAAAGTGAAACCCACATATCATATAGACTCAGACTGAATAATTTAGAGCCTTTATTTCTTGAAATGTTGATGATTAATGACTGATAATGAAAACCCAAAATGCAATGCAAAATTAGAACATTACATGGGATCAGTATAAATAAGATGTTTTAATCTGAAAGGTTTTCCTGCTGTCTGACTATTTCTCAATTTTCTTCAAACTTCTCACAATTTTTGCCCCAATTTATAAAGATTGTGCCTCTTGCAAAGGTAGTTTTCAGCAATTTTACTTATTGGTTGTTCAGGGTTGAGTAGCAGTATTGTAGAGAACAAAACACCTAAAGCAAACAAATGTGTGAGATTAAAGGTTAAATAAAAACTGCACTGTCTGTGATTGAAATATTGCAGCAGGCCATAGTGTGATTTAATCTAATTTACAATTCATTGCCCAGACCTGATTATACATAAGAAAGAGGAACGTCACCAGATTTGCACATCAGTATCTTACTGAAGCTAAAAGATGTATTTAAACAGAATAATGTAAGAATCCTGATTTGCATTGTGAAATATTTGCACATGTAAGGGATGCAGGATTGAAAACATGGTAGAACATCATCAGCTTTTCAGTACACACTGATAACAAGCCGGTGGTCCCCTCCACTCTTTGTAGCAGGGGATGTGACCTCAACGATTCCCAAAAATAACCTTTTTCTGGATTTTTGATGCTTTACATGGTGTACTCTTTGCATGGTCCAGCTTTAACCTACATTCATTGATGCAGCAACGAGCTACGTTCAGATAAACTGTAACACCGGCTACTGTTCATTCACCGGATTATTTTTAAATAAGTTTTTACATCAGAAATATCAACTTCATAAATTTGGGGTCGTTTTTAGTGTTTCATAAATTGGATTAAAGATTAAAAATCTGGGTATGGGCCTTGTAAATTGATCCTTCAATTAACATGCGTGAATTAACGTTACCATAACACGCTAACTGTCGCTAGCCTCCATCCGTTAGCCCAACGGCTGAATTACAACAGTTAACGTCCGCTTACCGTCGTTCTCGTCGCTATGTCGCCTCCTTGACATTTTTAACTCGTTATAATTGCAGGTTTATTCGATGAGAAAGTTAACACAAAGCAAAAATTGGAAACTCGTTTAGTACAGCCTGCTCGCTAAAAGCTAGTGTAGGAGAAATAATAGCGTCTGATTTGAGTGAGGCACATCCGGGTTAGTGTGGGGTTAACCGGAATGTACGTCCTCTCTTTTCTGCCACACGTTTGGTGATTTCTGGATACGTACACATCAAACTTAAGGCTATATTTTTAACATTTATCAACTTTTAATCATTCGAGTATGTCGCAGTCCAACTTATTACGACATTAAATTAGGAAAACCGTATTTTAGGGATGTCTTAAGACGGTTAACGTGCCGCTGAAGTTCAAATATTGATGAAAACATGGAACCAAATAACAGCACATACTCTGAATTCATGGATTTGGAGCTCGACACAACGAAACCAAATGGACTCAAACAAGAGAGACAACTTTCTGCATCACAAAGAAGATATTACAGCTTCTGTAGGAGGAAGGTAAGGGACAACAAACGAGCTGACTGATAGAGAAACATTAGTTGGAGAGCCATGTCAAAATAGCATGTTGAGAGCATGTCCAAATTAACAATTATGGTGTCTATCACTTCACCAAAACTCAAAAAAAAATTCCTGATCCTATCTTCTAAAAGCCACTGTTATTAGTTTTTTGTGGCTCCCTAATTCAATATTCTCACGTGTTATAATCAGGTAGTTATGGCATATTGAAGAGTCATAGATGAGTTTGGTGTAGGTATGTTGTCCCTATTTCCCTTATGTGTGAAGAATTAAACTATCTGAAAAAAAGCCATTTGTAATATGGCAGGCCAATTAATTGCAAGCTAGATTAAATTCCAATATGACCTGCAGCAATATTCTAATTGCAGACAGTACTATATTTCTATTTAAGTGGTGAAAAGTGGCAAGAACTAGGAATCAAAGTAATTAAATGGTGGCAATTATGGTCAAAAAGCAGAAAAAATTGGTGAAAATTGGTAGAGAATTGGAAAAAAGTCAGACAATAGCAAAAATGGTACAAAATCTGTAAAAAAAATATATGCATGAAAGAGACAAAAATGGTTAGAAAGCAGCAAAAATTGTCCAAAATCTTTAAAGATATGAGTGAAAGAGACAAAAAATGGGCAAGAAGCAGCAAAAATGGGGAGAAAACTTGGTTAATGGTCAGTAAGTAGCGATACATGTTCAAAAATTTGCATGAAAAAATAACTCCATATATGCGTAACGAGTATATGTAATATCTAGGTTTCACTCTCTAAATAAGTTACAAAAAATGTCACTTTTTCATGACATTCTATTTTTTGAGATGTACCTGAATATTCTCAGAGAGTTTCTTATTTATTGTGAGTGGTTTTTGTCCTCAAAAATCTCTCATTTGTGCCCCATTTGTTATTCAAAACAAGAATGGAAAAAAGATCATCTTATTCAATGTAGCAATTGATATCAAATTTGCCAAAGCCCCTTTTTTCTAAAAGCTATTTATTCTTAGTTGTATTTGTTTGATATGATGCTCTTTTTTAATGGAGAGTGATTTATTGCGCCTGCTTGTTTGATAATATATAAGATGGGGAACACAAAAATAATTGCACAAGAAATCGCAACTGCAGTTTAGGGGGAAAAAAATGTAATTAGATTGTTTTTGCAAATAGTTCAGCCCTAATATGAAATTGGCATGATTTCAACTCAGAGGTATTAATTTGTTGACGATGCTCTGTATGAAATCAAACCCAAAAAAACGACCACACCATATCTGTTGTTGCTTCCCTTCAAACATATCTGGCTAACAATCTTTATGTCTTTATTTTCATGTCTCCTACAGTCATTTGCTGCCTTTGTGGCATCAAAGCAGGACAGAAATCCAGAGGAAATAAACCCATTTTGGTGCTGCTGTGGTGAGACCTTCAGGGAACACTCTGCCATCCACAAACACGTCGCCAGGACTCATGATGCTGAAATCCAGCAGCTCACACAGACTACATATGAGTGTTTATTGAACCAGCTCGAAGCAGAAGAAGAAGCTAAAACACAAAATGCGGAGGTCGAGCCTGTGGACATTTCTGTGTGGATCCCTGAAACCGATCACATCTCTGAAGAGCAACTTCAAAAGTACAACTCAAATTATCTGTGCTTCAGACTTTCTTTGTTTCAAACTTCCTTTGTTTCCAGCTCCATTGATTTGTTGTTGTTGTTTTTTTTTACTTAGGGGTCCAGGGAAGGTTCTCCTTTATTATCACTACTGCCAAGTGGACGATCCACACGTCATCTGTGCTTGGCAAAAAGCTTTATGTGAGAAACTTCACTTAACTGGCAAGGTGAACAAGTCTATCTACTGTGGATTCAAGATATTAACCATGAAGAAAGATTTAGAAATATGTTATGAAAACAATAATATTCCAACACGTCCTTCTTAGGTGAGAGTTGCAAATGAAGGCATCAATGGGACCGTTGGAGGCACGAACATGGCCACAGACATCTACATCAAAGCCATGTGTTCACACCCTGTTTTCAAGATGATGGAGGGAGATTTTAAGGTCAGGCTTGATTGTATATTTAATAACTAATGTTGTTATTGCTCATGCATTGTGTGTGACAATCTAATTTCTCTCTCTCTTTCTGTTTTTGTGTATTCAGACAAGTGATGGTGGTGCAGAGTGTTTTACAGACCTGAGGGTGGGAGTTTATAGGGAAATTGTCCCGATGGGAGTGGATCCTGATGTTGTCTCCTACAAACGTGCAGGTATGGACCGCCACCAGTATTACCATCAATGCTATTGCACATAACCCAGTTCTTTATGTAATATCACACTGAGTAGTTTCTAATTTCTGGTCCCTGCAATATGTATCATCAAGTGATTAAACTCTGTTGTGTCTCCCAGGAGTTCATTTGGAGCCAGAGGAGTTTCATAAAGAAGTGGAGACTCTTTTAACCAAAGGGGATATGAGCAATGACACCATCCTGCTGGACTGCCGCAACTTTTATGAAAGTAAAATTGTGAGTAATATATAACTGTTTCATGCAAAAACAAACCTTTGAAGCTCCTGCTGTATTTATTGATTAATTTAATCCATTTTATCCAGCTGTCCAACATAAACACAAGGTTTATGTTCTTGAGCTTATAAAGATATTCAACTACAACACATGTTTATGCTGAGTTTCACCTTCAGTATAAACACCAGGGAGAATGTTTTCTTTACATTTCTTATAATAAAGCAGCACAAAGAGCAGGTTTTGTTGTCATTCTGAACATGATTGTTTTTCACTCCAGGGACAGTTTACACAATGTCTGGCCCCTGACATCCGAAAGTTCAGCTACTTCCCCGACTACGTCGATCAGAACCTGGAGCTGTTCAGGGACAAGAAGGTTTTGATGTACTGCACAGGAGGGATCCGCTGTGAACGCGGCTCTGCCTACCTTCGCTCTAAAGTAAGCGGGCATGTCTAAAATGTGGACTTCAGGTCAGTTTTTTGTAAAAAAAAAAGCATCTGACATACAGCTGTTTCCCCGCAAGAGGAATTGTTCAGTCATTTTCTGCTGTTACTTAAGACACATTTTCAATCACAGTGTTTGTGTTGTTAATTTGTTTTGTCTGTCCTGCCTGTAGGATGTGTGTAAAGAAGTGTACCAGCTAAAAGGTGGAATTCACAAATATCTGGAGCAGTTTCCAGACGGTTTCTACCGTGGGAAGCTTTTCGTGTTTGATGAAAGATTTGCCATCTCTTCCAACCATGACGTCATCTCAGGTCTGTGTGTTCACAAAACCAATTTTATCAATATACATAAATACACTCTTACATTTACAATTTGTTGTGTTTAGTGATGCAAAAAAATTAACGTCTGTTGTTGTGTTCAGACTGCAGATACTGTGGCTCTCCCTGGGATCAGTACAAACTCTGCTCCACTCAGTTCTGCTGTCAGCTGGTGCTGTCCTGTCCCAGCTGCAGAGAAGCCAACCACACGGCCTGCTGTCCCACCTGCCAAACCAAAGGACAGGCTCAGAGCGAGGCATCCACCGCTCCTCAGCATCATAAAGAAGAGTGTGAGTGCACAGGCGGGCGCCCCAGAATCCCTCAGGATGTGTAACGAGAACACGGACATAGGAAAATGGAGATATTTATCGGACTGTATGAACATGATTAACTCAGGTTTTCTTGTAAAATTGAATTTTCTTTTATTTTTAAAGAGTTTTTTTATAAGCTGCGGCATCATATTTATTGTCTGAAAGTTTGACTCTGAATACAGCATCATATGTGTCATGAACTTATCATGAATGAAATGAAAACAAAGATTCCCTTCTGTCAATTCAAATACCATGTGCACTTTTTGTGCAGTCTTTGCGGCATTAAAATGAAAACGTTTGCACCTGCTGCATGAAGAATATTGTCAGATAAATATTAGTCGTTGAACAATTTTGCAATGTTTTTGGTGAAACAATCTTCAATTTTTATGTTGTTTTTGTGTTTTTACTTCTGATTGCTGATAAGTGGCAAAGTGCATTGAAATTCTTCTGCATCACAATGAAAGGGAAGCAACTCTGGCACTGATTGGCTGAAAGATGGTTGAAAGCTGGAGAAAAACATCAACCCAATTCAGCCACTAGAGGTCAGCAGAGCAGCTCTTTAAAAATGACCTGTCACTTTCTTGAAGCTATCAAACTTGAACTCCAGGAATAGGTTCAGACTGCTGCTGAGGGAGTATCGTGAGCCTCCCCACTTTCTGCAGGGACTCCCTGAAGCAGATCACTCCCATCTGTCACATACCTCAGACCGGCTCATTCAGCTGGTGATCTGTGGTATGTTCATACATCAGAGGCACGTGTTGATGCATCTAATGTGTCTGCTGGATATTTTAGGCTCCATGGTGACTACCAGTGGTGGGGAGATAATCTGGCAGTCAGCTGCACACACAGATCAACCAAATCTACAGGTCCGAAGATTGCAATCTCTTAAATAACCCTGTGGCAAATACAGAAGCTTTGTTTCTGGATAGAATAAATTTCTCTAGGTGGCACTGTTGTCCTGTGTCTGTAAGAGCAGACGTCTTTCTAACTTTTAAAATCTCACTTAAACATAAAATTCATCAAATGGCCTTTCCTAACTCAATTTCTTTAATCACCACAGTTTTATTTTGATCACATTGTAGACATCAAACAACCTAAAGCTACACAGACATCCTCAACTGAATACCACAGCATGAGTTTCTTAAAATGTTTGAAAAACTGTTCATGTGAGTCAAAGGAACATGAAAACTATCAAGAAAGTTAGGTAATCTAACTGACTTATGACCTGAAAGGTAGCACAGAGGTATCAAAAATCTGCTCCTTTATTTTGCATCAATAACCAATGACAACCATGAATGTCATTTAAACCGGGGTATCAGTTTTATTGCACTTTTTAAGTGTTCCAAGAACCTTTTCTAATATCTTTCCTGCAGTAGAGCCAAAATGCTAATTAAGTGCCCTCCCAAGAGCTAAAACACACACCAAAGTGCTCTCATAGTATCAAAAATTCACACTTATGTGTCTTTTCAGTGCATGCAAATATGTGCTTGGACTTTGTGAACATGAACGTTAGAGGTGCAATCTAGGGTTTCTCTTGTTACTTGAATTCATTTTACACTTATTTATTTATCTTACACTGGGAAAGAAAATAAAATTTTCCCAGACCATGTGTAGGAACGACAACCAACTTTCCCAGAAAATGAACAAACACATTCTCTTTTAACTTAATGCATGACATACTTAAACTACTTTTGGTAAAGAAAAAAAAGCCTTTAATAGGATTGAACTAAAATAACTGTAAATGTATTAATAACCTTGATATACTAAATTTTTAAATTAAATATTTAGTTCACGTTTGCCAGAACCAGTCGTGTTGTTGTGGCCTATTGAATGGCATGCAATGAACAAAACTGATGACGCTATATGTCCAAGAAAGTAAACAAAGGTAGATATTGCCTTGCTTGAAAACATCACAGTCCGTGCATTAAGAACAGAATGCTCTTTCAGAGAAGGTCAAGGTGATCAGGACAAAATTGTCAATCATGAATCCAGTTGTTATTTTGCATACACACTAATTTTAGACATAGAGTAAGAATATCTCTACACATTTAATAGTGAATGAGAACCCCTTTTTGGTTGATAAAGTTTTTTCCTCATAATAACAAAATGATTTTTCCATCAGTTTGGGCTCTGTAGGATGGCTCCAGTTTACCCAGAGTGCATCAGCCAGTGCCCAAACACACACAACTAAGTTCAGACATATCAATCTCAAAACACACCACTGGCTCCCCATCCAATAAAGAATCACTTCCACACCTCTACTGCGAGTTCATGACGCCCTCAGTGACTCAGCTCTTCAGTGTACTTGACCTGCCCACAGACTCTGACCTGATCTGGTCCCAGGATGAAAGTCCAGTTCAGTGGCCTTTAATTAGTGTGGTCCCTCATCCTGGAACAAGGAGTAAAAAGAGCAGTTTGAGAACAGAAGGTGATATAGCTGTGACAGAGCAGGCCAAAATAACAAATATATCTCATTGTATGTCAGGACAAAACTCTCAAGTTTTTACTCTAAAGTAAAAACAAGAAATGTTTATCATGTGACTCAAGTTAACGTACTGAAATGACCTCTGTAAATTCGACTAGGGAGCTTTCATCTCTTTCCTCTGTTTCTTTTGTTTATCCTTCTTAAAAGAGGATAAAATATTCCCCAAACTTCTTCATATCTCCAGTTAAGTATTGACAGACTTGAAAGTAAACATATAAAAATAATTTCCCTTTCATTAACTTTCAATCAGACTCTGTTTATGAGTCATGAAATAGCTCTTGGGAACACAAACGAAGAGTCTGTGTGTTCAGCTTTTTCTTGGCCCCTGGTGCCAGTGAGGCCGGAGACATTTGGGCATGAACGCACCGCACCCCAAGGCTGCTCCCGCTCATTTCCTTTTTGGCCTGCTCCGCTCAGGCCGGACCAGGCTGTTCCTGTTTGGATTCCTGCAAGATCGGGTCAGACTGTCCAGGGAAGAGGTTGTTGGATTTTTTTTTTTTTTTTGTGAGAGTTGCCCCAGCCACAGCGGTGACACATTCTTTCCTCTTCCCTCTGCAAACAGACTGGAGAGGTGAAAACGACTTATAAGGAGGGCATAAAGGTCTGTGAGAGGCATGATGGAGCAAATTTCTTCCATTACAGTTTCGAAAAGCAATACCAGTCTGGAAAAAAAGGGTTTGGCTTTGTCATTTTTCAACATCTGCTTCCTTAATGCACATATTCAAGGTCCTTTTTTTTTTCTTTTTTCTTTCATTATTATCATTATTCTACCATCAGTCATTTTAATTCTCCCATATCAAAGGATTCTTTTCAAAGACCTGCACACTGTGAAGCTTATTCTTCCTTTTTCTAACTCAGGGTCGACCTCCAAGCTTTGCATATTTCTTATTTCTTTCATATAATCTTCGAAAGAGATATTTGATACAAGCTGAATTAACCCTGGATTTAAAAATAACCTTGTGAAGCAGTTTAAATGTATGCGTCACCCATAAGATCTGTATCACAGCTTAAATGGATCCTAACAAATCCAACACATTTTATCTGCCTCAAACAAGGTGGAAGAGTCAGTTGATGAAAAAGCTTTGATGCAGGTCATTACTCGATCCACAGACATGGATGTTCCTGTAACCGGTCATCAAATCTGGTTGGTTACATGGTAAAAGAAAGTGGCTGATCTAAACAAGAAGAAGACAGGCCAATCACATGTGCTGTACCTTCTGTCAGGAGGTCAGGTGACTCAGATGAGGCCTTGGTTGTTGTTCACTTTGACACACAAACAAGATAATTGGTTTGTTTTTCAGAGCAGATGGATTCTTGACCCTCAGTCTGCCAGGTCAGTTTAGGATGGTGCTCATCATACAAGAATGACCCCAGCATGACCTTTCGCTTAGCCATGTATAAAAAGGACATACTCTTTTAATTCTTTTATTCATGGAAGGACTCTTTCTAAACATCAGCAGCGTCTTGAAGGTTCAGATTTATCGTCTTGAGTTGTTTGTTTGACAGAGGCCACGGTCCTTCTGTGTTTATTTCATACACATGACCTCTCCTCTATGCAGCTCTTTATAAGAATAGCATCTTCATCGTAAAGACGAGCACGGCAGGACAAACTTTACTGCTGGAGGTCAGAGTGTGACAACGACAGGGGTTGTTTGGAGATAAATCAATCCAAGGTTGCTTTCAAGTTATGAGTTTCAAAATATGCAGGTTTCAGTTTGCTTAAGACATAATACACTTTAATACTTATCAAATTAACTGTGCCTAGCAGATCTGAAAACATTTGGTGCTCTTAGTGACTATGTTCATTTAAGATAAAGGACCTGTATGTAAACTAAAAAACAAAAAAAGACTTAAATATAATTTATTTTGTCAACTGGTGCCATGCTAACTTATTGCATTTAAATTGAACCAGTTAACAAAATAAATTCAGTTAAAATCAACATGATTTTTAAGTGTCATTTATAAGTGATCTTGAAAATACCTCCCTTCTATATATTTGCCTGATCATAACCCAGGATCTAAAATGAGATCATCAGCCGTAAATTGGACTGTTTCTCCTTGTTATGTGTCACTTTTTGTAGTCAGGTTAGATTTTCCAAGAAGAACAGGAATCAGTTCATGACTTTATTTAAATTTATTTTGAGAGTAGACCAAAATATCAAGTTTTGATGACAGTTGGTGATGCAGCGCATGGGAAATGCAACCTTTTATTCTAGAAAAACACTAACACACTTGACCACAGGTGTCACTGCAATCATCTTTAAATGGAAAGTCCTTACAGCGCCTTCAATAACCAAATATAAACCAGATTTAAAAAATTGTCTCAGGAATAAATCAAGGTTCCAACTTTAGCTGCATGTCCTTACTTTGCTTTTTACATCATTGACTCAAGAGTTATCCTGTGTTTTCTGTTTTATTTTGAAGTTCTTGCTCCCTATGTGTTTGAATTAGTCCTAATTCTTGTTTCTTTCCTGTTTTCTTTGATTGCACCTGTGTCTCTTCTCACCTGTGTTGATTTACTCTCAGTGTATTTCTTCCCTCCTTTGTTAGTTCCTCAAATAATTTCACTTGATGTCATGTTACTTTTTGTTTCTTGGGATTTTCCCCCTGTAGCTCTTTGTTCGCATTAAGCGTTTTTCCTTTTTTTGTTTTTCCATTAAATTCATTCAGTTGTCAGCACTTTGGTGCTTCTCCATCTTTGTTTTTTTGCTTGTACTTGTGACATATGTACTTAATTGAGTGGCAACAATATTAAAGTTCAAAACTCCTCTTAAGACACTGACACTAAGTTACTGTAAGTATTCAAGTTTGAATATGAAATTTCAGGTTTGCGTTCTTATTTATAAAAAACTGTCATAATCTCTCAAACGTTGGCTTTTGAAAACTTCAGGTACAAGCAATGACTCAGCAGAACGGCTGTTTATTGATCTGCAAACTTTCTGAAAGCTGCCTCCTCTTTCCTGCTTTCATCTCTCAGCTTTTTCAGCTCTTTCCTGCCTTTTTCCATTTTTTATCCAGAAAATCAAAGCACCTTTTCTTCTAGCCTCAGTTGGAGCACTATCAACTCAGGTTTTTTTGTTAATCTGTTTGTGCTTCTTGCCAAGTCTGCTTTGGGAAACATAACTACTTCCTGTTTTGTTCTTTGAATGTGAAAATTGAGTGATTTTGAGAGGACAAATAGAGGGTAAAAAAAAACAGTTTTTGTTTTCGTAACAAGAGTTCTCTAGCAAAGTGAAAGTGCTTGTTGTTAGATGAACTGAAGTGTTTACCTGCTGTGGATAAATGTTTGATAAGCAAACCTGTCTGCTGAAAAGTTTTACTCTCACAGCAAAATACCTGATATTCTCTGCTGTGCTTGTTGGACACGCTGAAGACGTCTGAGCAGTCATGTCTCTGAGGCATGCTTTGATTTCCCCTGCGTGGTATAGAATATACACTAACTGCTCCATGTATGACTTAAGATCTTTGTATAGCTCGGCTGAGTTGAAAGTATGGCTGCAGGGGCAGTTCTGACCTCAGACAGACGTATGAGGAATGGGATAGGTGAGGAATGTTCGGTGCCTCTTTCTGCAGACGGTTCCCACCGACACTCGCTGACTGCACATGCTTGTGTCAGTTCGTCAGAGGAAGATTCAGTCAGTTTCTCACAGTGAATCATTTCAGCAGTGTGAGAGCTGCAAGGGGTTGTTTTCCTGCCTTTTGCTCTCATCTGGGTTCTTAAGTGTTTTGTCACTAAAGATGACGGGTTTATGGTCCAGCTGAGTCTCTGGATCCTGAATGAGCTCAAGTGCAGTGGAGGCTGAAGCATGGTCTGAACCTTGATGGTTATATGACTTGATTCATAGTCGATCATGACCTGAGGTCCACTTTCATACAGCTCCCAGCTTTCATCTTACAATATATTATTTATGGCACCAAAATGAATTACAGTCTGAATTATGTGTATATGTACATTTCTGTCAAGGTCACAAACAAAACTGAAGAAAAGATCTCATGACCACTTGAAAAATTGCACAAATGGACATTTTTCGCTGCATAGAAAACATTTCAGAGGGAACTCCTTGTCACATGAGTAACGTTGGACGCCATCAGGACCATCAAGATTCAATTTTTTCTCAACTTCCCATTTTTGGTGCTCTATTGCAAAGTCCAAACTGGACATTTTGTATTAGATAAGGCCTTAGGGAGGTTGTTTGTTCTTGAAGCCCTTTTCTCTCGGATATCGTCTGATGGTTATTGGGCTGCAATTGGCTCCAGTAACAACCTTAATTAGGGTCGAGGATCATCCTGTGTCTTGATGGACAGCCAGTTGGATCCTAAGACTCAGCTCAAGTGAATTTTTTTTGATCTACCACTTGACTTGTTTTTCCACAACACTCAAAATATTTGAAGAAATTCAGAACGTGGTGTGAGGTCTTACTTATGCAGCTTGACAATCAGACCACATTCAAAGAGAGAAAACTTTTCAGCCTTCACGATCAGGAGGTCATGGCAGAGTGAATACCTGACAGGAAATGATGTTGAATCCACATTTCACAATCCAGATTTAGTCTTTTAAAGGCTGTGGTCTTATAATTTTGATCAACTGATGAACAGATTGTATCATGTCAATTGTTGTTTTCAATAAACTGCTCCCTCATTTTTTTGTCTCAATCCCATTTCTTCATTTTGGATTTTGAAACTCTACTTAGAACTTTTTTTTAAGATCAAACAATGCAAAATGTAAATTACTGCAGTCGTTGACTGGTCTGAAGATTTAATCAGGTGCATATTTTCCCCATACTGCCCCCCACTGGAGAACATTTTCCTTGCAGAATTTGCTGATGTTTGTGCAGCATGTCACCCTGCAGAAAACTGGTCCTTTATCATGCGGTATCAGGTCAATTGAGAGCCAGGTGAGGTTTGATTTCAGTCTGTAATGATGGCAAAAATATGTTTTATCATTCTTAGTGATGAGAAATCTTAAAAGAAATAGCTGACAATCACATTATGGTAACTGCAAATTAGGGTGAATGTTACTCTTGCCTTCTTTGAGCAAAGTTTGGACACCCTGGACTTAAGTCAAGCAGGAGAGTTTTTTCTTTTTTCTTTTAAAACCTTAAAGATTCTAACATCTCCTTAAGAATAATTGGCTAGTCACATTTTGCAGCTATTAAGACTCATTTTTCCCTCTCTCCATCATTCTTTCTAAGAATACTTCTGACTCGGAAAAAGGCTTTGAGAAAATTGGTAGCTAATGATTTTCGCTTGGATCACGCTCCCTGTTATTTTGGTTTGAGATGAAAGCTTCATGTGCCAGAGCGTTTAGAGAGGTGGACATCACATGCTCCTCAGATGCAGCCAAGCAGATCTGAGACTTTCACTGCGAGGAGTTATAAAAAGCTTCGCCTTTTTCTGCTGAGCTGTGTAGATACTTTCACTCTAAACTCAAAAACACAGAAATAAGAGATTCTTCCAGAACTGGATTTAGTTTGATCTCATTAAGTTTGGTGAAACTGTTAAAAAATAAGAGTAAAACCATTTTCTTGTCATGCATAACTCCAGGAGCATGTAATGTCTAAAATTGTTGGACTCGACCTCCTGAATAGTCTCATTCAGAGTCCGCTGTGGGCTCCACACCCCTCTCATCACGGGATCTCTAAATATAGAATGTGACATATTCAGCCCACAGCTCTTTGATTGCTCCATATATCTGTGGGAGCAGATGTTTGGGATGCCAGGCCGTGGAGGTCCCTCACTCGTTTTTTTAGTGTGCGTTCATCCCTCTAATCCACCTCCACGGCTGCCTCAGAGTCCAAACTTCACGGACATGTTCGTCTCTAACCTCAGGCTGCTGTGATCCTCTTTGACTGTTCATGCCCTTGTGGAAATAGCTTTGTCATTTTTTGAGCAACAAACCCAAAAATGATCAACGGGCAGAGGAAATGACCCCCGGTAAACCTTTCTCATGATCTGGATGTTTGCTCCAGAATCGTGGATATAAATGATAAACATGAAAGTCAATCTCGATAACGTGCCACAGTCCAACAATTTCTCCTTGCTGTTGGCAGGAGTCTCTTACTCGTCCTTGGATACACTCAAAGATTAACCTTGATGCACAAAGAGAAGCTTCACTCTCGATCTGTCAAAGTTACGCCTGTAGCCATCATACTATCACTACCTCACATCAATCTCACTCACTCCACATTATGACTGAAGCTCAGAGCTCGAGGTCAAGTTGTTCCAGGATTCATTGCTTTTTCTCTTGGTCACGACTTTATTGACACGGAGGATCGGTGCGTTGCCTCAGGCTGTTTCATTTTGTTGAATTCTTACCTGAAACACTCTTTAGCTTAAATGGAGTCTATTTTCTGTGCATTCCTCAAGAATCAAGCGGCTAAAAAAGCAACAGCCTACAGGAGAATAAGAGTAAAATACCATCCCCAACAAGGCTTATTTTCACATGGCTGCATTTTAGATAGACCGATTAAACAGCGTGAGGTCTTTCAAATCTCCAGCATGTCTTTGATTTAGTTAAATAGCAGCTTTTTCATCTTGTTATTGATGCACACAAAATTAAAACCATGATATTTTTAGTGGAAACAACAACATTTGGGAACATCAGTTGGGTTTCAACCAGAGGGTCCAGGAAATTTCTGATAAAACATTCCCAGAACTAGATTTTTCCTGTGGCTCATTGTTTGTTGAGTGTCCACCGCAGACTTTCAGCAGGTTGTATTCTTCTCAAAAAGCTTTAGATCATCATTTGAGGGATTGTGAGGACTCTCTAAGTGATTTTGAAAAACTATCATAAGGCTTTTTCTCAGTTTCCAAGTTGGGTTTAACTGGACCAGATTGATGTACAAATGTCTCAATGACAACACCACGTTGGCTGATAAAATTTAGTCATGAAAGGAGAGATCTATGTTTTTCTTTACTGAAAATGATTTCTGTGATTCACTCAGTAGCAGAGCGGACACTGGAACTTGACTGACAGAAAAGGGACAGAAGAGCAGAAGAAAGCTAAATGGGAGAGTGATAGAACACAGGCTGAAGGCTAAAACATGGGCTAATCTGTTTGTGATAATGTTCCAACCCACATCTAGCAGTAGTTATACTGTAGTTATACTGTAGTGATGTGTTCAAACTGGAGAGTCCATCAATGATATAAAGAGCCAGGTTCTGTTTGTTCTGCTTGGTAGATGAGCACTGGTAGGACATGACCAGGATTCACTAACGCTACACATTGCAGACGTGTCTCAGAGCACCAGACTGTAAGTAGTACCAAATGTAGCCGGCTACTGTGCTACGATCCAAACTTACAAAGTTTGCCTCTCTTGTGCAACGTTTAACTAATACATTACCCCATCACGTTGTATCTGGTAAAAAGTTGTCCCAAATGAAGAAATTTATTGTTAAAAAGAAGATCCACACACCATTAATTTTTCAAAATGAACACTTGTCATGTTATCACGGCAGTTTGTGCGAGTCAAAATAGTTTGGAATTGCTGCAGTCCACTTCAAATAATTGTTTGATAAGAATATTGTTATGTGTAGATAAAACTTGAACTAGACTACAAGTCTCTTTGAGAACATTGCACCAGCTGACAAAGTTGAGCAATATGGAGTAAGTTAAAGTAAAAAAGAAAATCTGTTCTTTTCCCCTGAGGAAAAGGATTTCTTTGTCTTTAATTTTCTTGGAAGTAAAGCTTTTAGGCATTCTTCACCATTTACCAAGAACTGTCAGCAGTCTGGCTTTAAATTAGAGCAATGAATGTTTTTAAGCCCTCAGTGAAAAGTCTGAATCCAGGCTTTCTCTCTGCAAACGTTTAAGTTGATTTCTGTCATAGAGGTTTTAATTCTGTATGGCTCTGGGACTTGCTCCCTCACTCACACATAGCAGGAATGAGATTTAAAGATCTTGGCAGTGTGCCTGCAGAAAAAGTTCCTACATGTAAGCCGTAAAAGAAAACTAAACTCATTGTGTGCCTTGGTGGTGGCGTAAACTGAAGTGGCTTTTTTTTCTGTGAAAACAGCAAGCTTTGACATGACTTCATCTGACATGTGTTGACATTCTTTCTGTTTCTCCTTATCAGCATAATAAAGAAACCTCCCTCCAACTGTGTCAGAGGCAAACCTAGCAGAGCACTTTGTTGTGTCTGCTCGCTTTTGTGTTGAGAGCGACTGAATAAAACCATTACAGTGCTGCTTTTGTTTGATCTCCACTGGAAATCTACCTCTGCGGAGCTCAGACGGTGACGGCCCAGGTGCTGTTATTGTTCAGACGCTCCTGGAGACTTTTCGCAGTGAAAGGGAGAGTAACGTCTCAGATGCTTATTGGGTCTGTAAAGAGGGAAATTCTTTGGGAAAAGCGTCAGCTGCAAAGAGATATTGACCTGCTCTTGGAGAAATGTAAAAGCAGAAATGACTCACCAGAGAAAATAGGGACTGACTCAGATGAATGGGCTGGCTGCCAAAAAGAGCAATGAATTATTTTTTTCTTCTTCTTAACATAATCCTTCACTTAACTGACAGGTAATCTGTCAACTTCATACAAGAGTCTGGGGCTGTTTTAAGAAAATGGCCTCTGTTCACATAGGACAAGATTTGCTCCACACTGACATGATAGCATCACACAGTCGCTGTCGATCTGTCGTCTGATTATTCGTGATGACAATCTCCTGTTCCACCACATCCCAATCCTTTATTGGATTAAGATCTGGTGACTGTGGAGGCCATTGATGTACCAGGAACTCGGGCCACAATTGGTCCCCGGGCCTTAGTTTGGACATCCCTGAACGACAGGGTCAAACTTGCTCAGAGGCATATATTTCCTAAAATCAGAGTTAAGTAAAGGTCATTGGAAACCCCAGGATGTCATGGTGAACCAGAGGGAGGATCATCTCTGAGTCAAAGTTAGACGAATAAAGAGCTTCTCTGTTTGGAGTCTGAGCAGACGGCAGCCAGCTGGGCCAAGCTGACATCAACCGCTCCAGTTTATTCTCATCTCCTCCTGCAAAAACAGTAATCCTCTCAAGCCTCACTAACCCTGGGACTGAGACAAAAACAGTCAGATGGAGAAGATGAGGTGAGGAGAGATAGTAAGACGACACTAAGAGACGAATAGAGCAACAGGCTCATTATCTCCACAAGAGCGAACATGTCGGGATGTTATAGAAGCAGGAGACAGACTCATGGAGGGAACTTTATGTACACATTTCACAGAGCAGAAAACCTGATTTTTTTCTATGTTTAACTTTCAGTCCAGAATAACTCACCTGGTGTGTCAGCTCATTAAAAACTTTCCCAGTGTGGGAAACCTGCCAAACGAAACAAGAGGATGAGTAAAAACGCCCACCGCCTCTTTCAGGTATTCAAATCAGAACAACCTGCCTGAGGCGGTACATTTAGCAAACTCTGCACTTTTCTTTGAGGCACAGGAACTTTATGTACAGCATTTTCTTTTAACAGCATTTTACTACAGATTTTATTAAAGCTTCTTTGTTTTGCTAAATGTGACTAAACCTTCTTCACTGAGCAGGATTGGTATTATCATGGCAAATATCAGCTCATGGGAATAAAGAGCTCCTCTGTTTAAAGCTGTTCTGGGTTTATTGAATTGATCATTTGTATTTAATCCATTCTAGAAAGGCTTGTGGCATCTAATTTGAAGAGCGGGGAAATATATGAAGCTCTTGTAAAAGTTCATCTTCAAGGCCAGTATGCATGTCCATTTATCACCAGTGTAAATGGGAATTTGCACTGTGGAGGTGCCCTTAAGCAAGGCACTGAATATCTAACTGCTTACTGTTGTATGTTGCTTTTAACAAAAGCATCTGCAATTGTAAAACCTACCAAGGTATTTTAAAGATGGCAGACGTGCTCATGGGTTTGAGTCGAAACATGCAAAGAGAACGGATATTAAGGGAACAAATAAATCCTTCGAAAAAGTATGACAAGGTCAAGTATACAGCAAATTTAGACTTGTGACAAGTATTTTAAATTGAAAAATTTGTTTTAGTGGACATAATATGAGCCATATTAAGCTGAAAAGTCAGGAAAAATGTCTAAATTCAAGATATTATAGATAACATAAGACATGGATTGCTTCTAAAGAAAAAAAAATCAGCTGATGGTGTTTAAAAGTTCTCTTTTCATGTTATTTGGCTTCAGACATTACTCTTGTTTAAGTATCCTTTTTAAGAAATTCAGACATTATTTGCCTCTTTTAATATCTCAAAATAGCCATTTTCTGGACTTTTCAGGTGAATATGGCTCATGATAAGTCCAACACAACTGTGTTTTGCTAGAAAATCTGATTTACACACTTGCTACTATTTCAGTTTTTGCCGTTTTTCTTCCGTCACCATCGATCAACACCTCAAACTTTCATTGAGTCTCAACATGGCTCCAAACACTTTATGGCAGTAATTCACATTATCAATTTGAGAAGAAATTCCTTTTTTGTTTTTTTCTTGTGTGTTCTTTTTAATAATTAAAATC
This sequence comes from Thalassoma bifasciatum, assembly GCA_008086565.1. Classification (NCBI taxonomy): domain Eukaryota; kingdom Metazoa; phylum Chordata; class Actinopteri; order Labriformes; family Labridae; genus Thalassoma; species Thalassoma bifasciatum. Next base: position 165,324 of record RPOG01000494.1, on the reverse strand, counting down.
AAAAGTTTTGCTGCATGTGTGTGAGCTGGTTTTCAAACCAGATGCTTATTAAAGCTTGTTTGTTTGTTTGGAGCTCAGCACTTGACCTGCAGAACTGTACACGGTTTTCACACTGCTCTACTTTCACTGAAAGAAAGGTCAGGCTCCTCATGCCTGTGTGTCTTTACACTTGTTTTTGCATACCTATATTAGTGCCAAAGTCATCTTTTGTCTGTATGTGGTCACATGAGCATGTACACACACACACACATGCATGTAAAGAAAGAAAGTTCCGCTGCTGAGCTGTCTGTGTGTTTGTATGAAAGACCCCTCCCGTTTCCCAGAGGCGTGAACCCCACTGACGCACTAATGCGGGTGCAGAGGGGTTAAAACAACAGCCGTGTGAATGCCCGGCACGGACACAAGAAAATAACCCACAAAGCCCCATCAACTCCAGCTCTGAGAGGCCGAAGCTCGCTGTTTACGACAGCATGAAAGGCAGACACCACGCTCCAGGTCGGGTTTCAGAGCTGGTGACTATTTCTGACTGAGCTTTGACTGGACGGGAAGAGGATAGATACATACATGCAATCAAAATCGATCTATTATTGACTTTTTTGAGAACTAAGTGACTGGAAGATCTTCCTGAACTCTTATTGAAGAGCTAAAAATGTGCTTTAGTCTTTTAGAAATGATGTTAATGACGCGTCAGATTTTTTCCACATTGTTTTATTCAACATATATCACTTAATCACAAAGGTATACAGATATAAAATAAAGTACAAAAAAATAAATAAAGCAGAAATTGTTATGGCTACATGTGTTTTGTAGTTAGAGTGCATTTTAAATTGAGTAGCATCGTGTCACTTCTCTTACAGTTCTTCAGTTTTAATGTACAGTCACTTAATGTTCATTCTGTACGTTTCATAACAAACACATGAAAGATCTAAAACCAGTGAATATATTTTAAGACTGTAGTCAAAATTAAATAAGTCAAACATAAAGAGTTCGGTGTAAATGTGCGAACCCTGATCTCAGCTGTCGAGGCTTTTTCAGTTCCAGAGATTTATGAGAGGAGCAGAGAAGAAAATAACTTATTTAGTGCATTGTTCTCATAAATAATGTAAGTTACACTCACTGACTGAAAGGCCTCAGGAGGAGAAAAGTAAAGACAGCTCATATATAAACATGTCTTTACTTCAACCTTGATGACCTGAAATGCTTGTTTTTACAGTGTTAGCACCAGATTGGGAACAAACATGTAAAGTGTACAAAATGTCCTTCATCACTCTTTTATCAGAGTTACTTTTAAAAACTGGAGACAAAACAAACTCATCTTCATTGTTCTGATGCGTCTCTGTGAAATAAAACTGACCTTGATGTTGGGTTACTCACAGACTTTTATGATGTGAGGAGATATTTAAAGGCTCTGTGAGGACTTAACGAGTGGTCTTGATACAGTCTCGGTTTTATTTATTTTCCTCTTCATTTTCCACAGTTGGTATTTCTAAATTCTGTTTCTGTGGTCCGTCTGATTTTTCCTGGAGATAGGAATGGATTGTGGACACTGTTGGGCTGGCAAAGTTTAGCAGCTTGAAGCAAGAGCTGTACTAGAGCTAAACTGTCAAAAAGAAAAAGGAGGTCAGAGTAGAAGAAAGCTAAACAGGCAAATGTTAGAGAACGAGCTAAAACACAGGTCAAGCTTTCAGCCGACATGCAGCAGTCATACTGTAGTGGTCTGTTCAAACCTGAGTGTCTATCACTAAAATGAAGAGTCAGGTTTACAAAGTTTGTTTGTTGGATAGGTAAATACTTTAGCCCCATCGCACGGGAAGTGATGAATCTTTCGACCAATCAATGTACTGCAGTGATTATAGCCCCACCCCTGGGGCTGGTTTGGAGCGGCTTGGCACCCCAACGGAAGGGTGCTGAAAATTGGAGCGGTACGAGTCGCTTATTTGGGGACTCGTCCTGGTTTTAGTCTATGGAAACGCCACAAAATTCGTGCCGTACCGAGACGAACCGAACCGATCCACTTGGTGGAAACCAGGCTTAAGGGTACCAAAAAGTTGGATGGTACAAGTTGGTAACTGTCTCAAGTTTTGGTCAAAGGAAACTCAACAAAATGTGCATTGTACGGTGACCAACTGAACTGAACTGCTTTCACTGATCTCCAGGGAAATAGAAGAAACTGTTGTAATATTTCGAAAATTGGTGCTGTGTAACTATGAATCAATACATTACCGTGTAGCTTTGCATTCAGCAAAAAAAGTTGTCTGGGACAAAGTAAGTAGATTTTAAAAAATCTTAAAAACAAATGCATGATATTGCAAGAGTCACGTCTTTATGACTGTGATAGCACTTATGGGAAAGGTTACCGATCGCAACCAAAGGTGTGACTGCAATCAACACCAGATGGAAAATCCTCACAGCACCTTTATGAACTCACATATTATATAAGCTTATGAACATATGGCTGTTTTTTCAGATTTATCTCTGCAAAGCTCCAGTGTGCCTTCAAAGAAGAGTCTAAAATATCACAGTGAATTCGCTTCAACTGCTCGTCCAATTTCGCCATTCACACTGATGTCGCTCCCATCACCCGCCCATCGCGACGACTTTGATCCCATGAGCGTTGATGTAAGTGAGGAGAACCTTCACGCGCCTCTCGATGACGTCGATGAGTTTGTCGATGCCCTGCCGCCCGCCCTGGCTCTCCCAGTACGTCTGATCCAGAAACAGAGACTGGAGGAGTTTCTCTCTGAGCTTCCTGCTCCTCAGCATGGACACGGCGAACTCCGGGAGCCTGTGAGGACAAACAGAGAGTCACAGAAAGAGTACATCAAACCTTCAACGAAACATTTCTCTGAGGTTGAATTGCTTGTTTCTAATGGACGCTGACATTTCAGCGTAAAGTTATCAGAGTTGAAGTTGTAGAAGAAAATCAAAGAACACGTTATAAATAGAAAGACTTGAAATCTGAGGTGCAATCAAGTCTGTTTTTGCTGCTTCTTCGTACAAGATGTTTCACATAATGTTAGCTGTAACCACAGAGAAAAATCAGAAAAAGCCATTAAAGCCTGTGTATCGTCCTCTTTTCCTCTCTGTGTGTGGGTGTCCTGCTATGCAACAAGGTAAACAATCTCCTCAATACTCACAAACAACTACAAGCTGAAAGTTTGAACAGTTTGGTGTGTTGTCTTGACATTTTAAAAGTTACCATGTGGGTAGAATCTCCACTCCTACAAAGAAAATCTCTGCTTGGACAAAAAAAAAGCTGTGAACAGGTTTGGAGTTTTCTTTGAGTTACAAACGTGGGCGAGTCTTTGCATCAGTTTTGCTGTAGATGTACCAAAGTTTAGCATAACAAGTAGCTTGTGCCCTCAAGTGGAGCCTGAAATTGTTTGTGAATCAACTAAACAGAAAAATGTATTTGCTGTCTGAGTCTGAGACAGTTTTCAAGCCTTAGAGAAAACTGAAGGAACCACCAGAGGCGACAAAGTTGTATTCAGTCGCGTTCACTTTGTGGTTCATGCGTAATGCGACTGCCATGCTCTTATTTCTTTGCATATGAGCATGTAGAGCACAAAGGACTGCAAAGATTTCAACACATGAAGCTGGATCACGAGGATCTGCATCTCTGAAGATAAAAGTCTTCTTTCCAAACCACAAATTCTCTCCTGTCTCCCTGGAGGTGTGACTCAGTGATTTATTGACTGAGAAGTGAATGAAACGAGAGCAACATCTGACTTGTGTGGTTTGGATTCAAAATAGATAAACAGGGGATAAACAAAAAGAAGTTGTTAACATGTTCCAGAGGCTTAAATCCCAAACCAAAATTAACTTTGATGAACCAGAGCCAAGTATTTACCAAGACTTTAGACACACTTTGTGGTTAGGACAACGTACGACACACGTAGACATTTATGTCTTAAAAAGAGTCTGAAAAACATCAGCTGACAACATCTGAAGAAAGACTAACAAATACCTGACAAGCAACAAATTCAACAGCCATTCATGCTGTGGTTAATTCAGAAAACTAGGCCCTGTTTACACGTTTTATCCAAAAATGCAGTGAAAAAATCTGTTCATAAGGAAACTATAGGGGACTGAAAATGCTGTAGTTGAACTATTATGTTGTTTCTGTCGTTGTCTGGTTTGTGCATGACAATTTAAGTTGCCACAATGAAAGTGTAATATGCACACACAAAGCAGAGTGTGAAATCAGCATTCAAACTGAAAACTCTGGCTTGCTGAGTACACGGCAACAGTAGCCATGTATCAGAAATAATTAACTCTGGAGGCTTTTTCAGAAGTTTTTGTTTCAGATTGCCTTCAGTGTAAATGAGAGGCCAAAACATAACAATACTTCCACGTTTCATCAGATTTTAAAATAACAACAACAGCAAAACAACCCATCTTTTTGCTAGATGTTTCAACACAGCAAACACTTTTTAATGGGTTTATAAGTCAATCCTTCATTTCTCAGTCTCATTTATAGAAGCCCATTCCCACCAGTTCAAAAAAATGACAAACTGGCTTTGTTGTGGGTTTTTTTTCAGTGCTCTGCAATATCCCATGCTAATCTGTTAGCAAAGATAATGCTTCATTCCTAGTACATTTAAAGATGTTAAAAGAAAGTCCCACTATACCCACAATTCATTTCTCTACATAAAACAGCAGCTTGAGTTTACTCCAAAGAAAAAGCTACTGATTGGTAAGGTGTCTTCTTTTCTACTGTCTCATGATTCTGCCTTTTTATCTCATAATTTTGACTTTTTTCTCAAAATTATGACTTCAGAGCAAAAAAAAAAAAATCTCAGTGACACAAAGTTTTTGATTTTATTTATTTTTAACCGGCAGAAATGGGCTTCCATACTCATTTACCACAACAACATGACCTTTTTGTAAATCACTGACCCATGTTGAGTAATATATACAAACCAAATTATCCCAAAAACATAGTTTGATTTTAGAAATGTGGACACGTTTGCCTTCACAATGACCACAGGATTGGAAAAATCAAAGGAATGAAGCCCTTTGTGTAGAAATCCAAGCAGTTGTCTGTGTCTTTTTGAAGTTCAAGAACAGAAAACTAAACCTGACTCACTCTTTAATCCCCTCCAGGAGCCGAAAGTCCAGGTTGTCCTCGTTGCGGTCGAAGAACCCCCTGTTGTTGGTGAAAACCAGGTGTCTGGGGTCATGACCTCTGTGAACAATATTCGCCAGTTGTGTGCGTTTCAGATCAGCACACTCAGCGTGGCGTCCAAGCTCGACACACACATCCTCCAACCTGGGCCTGAAGCCACAGCAGCTCTGATCCAGACGGCTGTGAATCTACAAAAAAGAGATTATAGTTGTAGCGAGTCATTAATCTCTTCAGAATACAATCACAGCTGTGACATGTGGCATGTTTGAGTTTTTAGATGAGTATTTGTGGAGGAACTGAAGCTGTCACATGGACAAAAACTATCTCAGAACCAACATAATAAAGACTCTGATTCTTCTCGATATCCAGAAATCTAACAAATAACATCCAGGCCAAGACTTTCTCCTCCATGGCCTGGTTTATGTTTGCAGCCTGACCAGAAACTTGAGCATGAGAACAGAGTGGATGAAGACAGACAACATCTAAAACCGGAACATCGTCTGTTTATGGAGATAAATAAAAGCTGGATTGCTGTCAGATTGTTCCTGGGATGATGGGTTTTCCTGTTTTCTCTCTGTTGCCCATGCAAACAGGATTGATCATTTCTGCTGTTAAAGATGAGGCTTTTTATTTGTGTTTCTTTAAACACACATCAAGATGAATGGTGATTACTTTGAAGGCTTTACAAGGCAATCTCTCGCTTTCAGCCCCTGCTCCCTCTACACCGACTGTCAACCAATCATCCCAAGTATGGCATCTTCTCATCCTTCACCCTCTTCATGCTCAAGCGAGCTGCCCAAAGTCATTTTAGATGATGTCACCAGTGAAACCAGAGGATTATAGAAGATTATAGGAATAAAGGGGTAAGTGCCACTCACTAACAGCTTTCTAAGAAACAGGGGATGCCGTCAGCTCAGGTCGTTATGCATCCAACAAAGTGTGGAGTGTTACCTCTGAGACGTCTGTCAGTCATCTACAAATACGCTCCAATGACTCAAAACAAAACCTTTTCATCTCCAGAAACTTTCTCAACTCCAAATGTGAAGTTATAGTGTGTGATTGGGTAAATTTTGATTGATTCAGTGAGGAGTAAAATGCTCACAGTTTCAGCGGCTGAATAGTAAAGTCCCCATAAAACAAAGTCAAACTACATCATCCTTGTTAGTTGTCACCAGAGTTAAAAGTCAGTTAACAAATTCAAACTATTTTAGCGCTTCAGGTCAAAAATATCTGCAGAGTTTCATCCAAGCTCTAACCCAACCACCCATCACTGTACTTACTCTTTTACAGTCTGGTCTTCAGGTTTGAAGAAGTACAGATTAGTAAAAGAGTTACATTGATCTACAATATTTGGAAATTTTAGACAGTGTGGCTGAATTGGCATAGAAGAGGATATGGCTACCAGTATAAAATATTCAAATAATTAAGGTCCAATATGTTTTATTATTCTGAGAGGAAAGTGAGAATTTTGACTTTTACTCAGAATGATAATGCTAAAAAAATAATGTTGGTTCTTAATATTTTGGCCACACCAGCCTTCTTGCTTCAAAACTCGATTTCAGAAACTGATGTGTCAATCTATAGCAGGGGTGGGCAATTCAGAGAAACTTGATTTGTTTCCGAGGGCCACACCATCAAGAACGTAAACTTGATATTGTTCAATTTTTACTTTTTTCACCTATTTTGAAATGCTTTTACTTCTATATTTTGATTGTCTGCTGTGCAAAACTATGGTGTGGGTCAAATAGCAAAATTCCCCTATGGAAGTGATAAACAGTAAAAAAAATTAAAAATCATTGCATTCGCATTTCATTTCGTGTTTGGCTTGTTAGTTCCCACAGATAAATTATAACATTTTTTGATTTTACTTCTTCACATAAAAATGTATCTGTCTTGAGCTTGAACAAACACATTGAAATCTGGTTGAATTCCTAAGAGGTGATCGTCAGTGATAAAAGATCTTGATTTGGTTTTGTTGAACTTCATCACCTGTCACTGTTTATGTAGGGCTCATGAGCACAAATACGTCCATTTGGAAATAATAGAAACATAACGCTTTGAGAATAAAAGCAACAGAGTTGTATTGGATTTTTTTTTTTCATTTATATTCTAACCTGTGATTGACCTCCCTTGGGCTTGGAAGGGCTGAATGTGGCTCCTGGGCCTAGTTTGCCTGTAACTGTATGATAGATGCACATAATCTCTATGACATCACATCACAACTCTGGTATCCAGCAAAATAAGGTTTGCGTGATGTGCAGATCCAGTGTGAGTTGACACACTGACTTGAATTGACTTGTATCAGATCCAGTGCTGTGATGGCGCAGAGTCAGATCAGATACACATCTGGTGTATTCCTGGCATTGGCTGACAGTCTCTGTCTGTTTTTGTCTGTTTTAGTGCTGTAAACAAAGTGAAATCAACTGTATTCCTCTATTCGCATTGATGTGATTACAGCATCAGTTTCTGGCTTCAGATGTCATTTTTCCTACATCAATCTACCAAAGAAATTTAATCCACCATGAAACTGATAAATGAAACTCAAACTCTCCACAATCCTCAGAGAGAAAGTAACACACTTTTATGTAGAAAGATGTTTCTGACTATCTGTGCTACAGTTTTTGAGTAATGGACAGAAAATGGCTTTACACAATCAGTCACATTTAACCTCAGTTTCCAGCTGGGGCTGTTGTCACTTTGGTATGCACATTATTCAAGGGTCAGTTGAGGACAAGGAAACAAACTTTTCCTGACATGAAATGCTCTGCTCTTTCTATTGTTTGAACCAAATGAATCAGTGAAACAATCCCTTTGAGTCGGCTTGATTCTGTCTGATGATATTGCTTTTATTCTCTGTAGACAGTCTTTTTTCTTTACTGCACATTATCATTTTCTCATAACTTCTTTATGACACTGGGAACTGGAGGTGGTAGGATTTCTAATATTGAAAGACTATGAATGCAACAACTTTCAAGGCTATCTGAACAATTTCTGTGTATTTTTTTCTGATCTGCAGTCGGCTCCTGCTGCATCAAAGCTAAGTCAAAGAAATCTCCTGAGATGTGTCCTTAAAGCTAAAATCTGATCAGAGATACGTCCGAGCCACGCAGGAAACCAGACGTGTTTTCAGCCAAAGGACAAAACCTCTGAGAATATCAAACCTACTGTTTTTCTTTTTTCAAAGACAGCTGCAGGAAAATGTTGCTCATGCCAAATAAAAACATTTTGTTGAAGTGATTCATCATTTTTTTTTCTTTTTCTTTTTTTAAACAAAGCCTTAGGGAACTGAAACAGCACATTGGAAAACCACGAGTGGAGAAGTTTTTTTGACAAATGAAACAAATCAATCAAACATTTTTTCTCTTATTTTACCTGTAACAGGAAGTCAAACAGAGCCAGTTTACTCCACTCGAAGTGATGGACCGTGGAGCAGCCTGAGTCAGGCTTCGGGCTGATGTTTTTAAGCCAACACCTTTGTTTCAGCGAGCTCTGATACTCGCCCCATGTTAACCTCACGGTGGATGAGCCTGCAGCAAGGCCTTCTGGGTAAAGAGAGGAGTCCCATGAGACCACCGGACAAGGCTGGCCATCTGAAGCAGAGGGATGAACAGATTATATGATCATGTTTCAGCAACTGCTCGGTCTCGGTGAGCCTTTAAACCAGCCTTTAAGCAGAAAAACCTCCCTGAGCTTGCTCTCAGTTTACATCTGGATAAACACATCCTTTATGAATTCACAGATCAAATAACACTGGGATTTACTGTGGTATTCTCTTAGCTACTGAAAGCAGTTTTCTGGTGCTTATGAAACTCAGTGAAATTAATGCAGATGCCTCATCTTCACTCGCTGTTAGGAGGCAGGTGTCAGCATTTTTCAGAGCTTTTATTGACAATGCGAGTGTTATTTCAGTTTCAGAATATTTATTGCACCCTGGGGTAAATTTGGTTTACAGTGAGTGAGTTCTCTTTCATTGTTAACACACAGAACAACACAAGAGAAGACAAAGTGACGACAGTGCTTAAGCTAAAAGAAAGAAAACGATGGCCCCAAGATAAAAAGCAAGATGAGTTAAAACATTGGTAGACAAGAAAAAGATGTGCCATTCATAAAACAAGATGAAAGAAACAGAACAATGGATGTTGCAGTTTCTCTCACTGTGCACATTTGTGAGTAGGTATAGATTATTTTTCATTCATTCAAAACAAAGATGTGTGCTGTTATTTTGCAAAGCATTCTTCTTATTCTTATTCAATAGAGACACAAGTAAACTAAACTCTCAGAAAATCTCTGAGACGTGTTTTCTGGGGCGACACTTAGACCAGAGGTAAGATGTAGATAAGGGTCCGTTTTCTCTACAACAGTTTTCTGATGAAACGTGAAGGTGTTGTTGTGTTTCAGCCCCTCATTTACACAGAAACCAGGTTTAAGCCAATTTTAAAAACCCAGAGTGGTTTTTGTAATTGTCATGACCAATAGTTCATATATTTTGATAAATAAATAAGCTCCTTCAAGCTCCTGTGAGAAGTTGAAACCTGATTATATGGTTAATTTTTCATGTTTAAAGCTGCTGGCAGGGGTATGTGCCAGATGAGTTTAGACTTATTAAGCTGATTCTAACAGTAAGTGACATGTTTGACATTTTGATTTTTGTAAAAACAACTTGAGTAAAATCCTCCAGAAAGAGGAAATCCCACTTTATCCAAAGGCCAGTGCAAATGGAAAATCCCACACAGGAGCTCTAATTAGATATACAAAAAAAGTGAAATATGACAGTAAAATTGAAACAAAGACTAAGTTGCACCACACTGTCCTTTGTTCAGAAGTGAGATTGGGATCAGAGGGAAAATGAAGCTTAAATCTGTTGCTGTTTCACTTACAGGCTCTTGGATGTCTACATGAAGATAATGAGTGCGCTGTTAAATCCCAGTTGAATAAAACTGAATACCTGCTGATAAATCAGCTCCAGGGTTTCAACTTACATCATTTTTAAGAGCTCATTAAAAGTACGCTGCTGTTCTCAAAGTTTTGTGAAGTTAAAGTTTAAACTCCCAGCATTAAGTGACTGACCTCCCTGTCAGTTATGATACTTTTTTATGCTGCTTTGGGACATTTGACTGATGGCATGGAGAGATGCAGGAGATTTACCCCATGGTGACCCTGCAGGGTACAGTTTCTCCCCCTCATTATTCTTGACATTCTACCATGGTTATTGACATTAATAGGGTCTGTTTAGGGTTTTGTTCTCTTGTGTTTTTTATTTTAGTCCTCAGTCATGACGCCCTATCAGCAGCAGTCATGCTAAGTGAGAAAAGGTGCATGTAAAGTTCATGACTTAAAGGTTATCAGTGCTGTCTCTTCAGGGAACCTGGTTTAGTGGATCCTTTGATCAGGTCTTACCCAAACACTTTAAACCAATAATTTAAATCACATATACAGGGGTTTATGCAACATACATTGGATTGGTTCACACTCCAAATCTCCTAGATTTATAACTTAAAGGAAGTGGTGGTAGTGTCTGGTGTCTTTTAAACTGATTACACCCCTGTGCTGTTTGTAATCTGCATCCAAACAAAAAAGTTCCAATCTGAATGAGAAACAAAGACATCATCTTTCAATTTTCACTTTTTACAGTGGATCAGCAGTCAGTTGAATTTTTCCAGTTTTAATCAGGGAATATGAAACTCAGAGCCTGTTTTCTTGACGTACCGTGTAAAAAGCTGAACTTTCTGCCCACTGCCGGTAACGTCCTGTTGAGTCCCAGCACCCTGTCCAGGTGGAAAGCGAAGACCTCCGTGTTGTCCACGGGACTGTTGATTACACCACACCTGCCTCCACACACATCGTGTCTTTCTGTGTGTTTTTGGTCGGTTAAGGAATCCCCACTCTCCCCCTGAAATATCAGAAGTGACGGAGAGTCTCCGTGGGAAACTTCTTTGACGCGCAAAACTTTGGCATCCGCGAGAAAGCGCATGGCTTTCACGTCCTGAGAGCTGAGCCATGGTGGTGCTTTCTGGCTGTAAATTCTGATAGAGCTAATGATGGAGTCTGCTTTTTCATCGGCGAGATGTTTATGGAATAAATCCAAAGTTTTGTAATTGACATCCCTGGTTTCCCCAAAAGAAGAGTTTTGGTGAAAGTTGCGCTTAATTTGACGCGCGTCCTGCTCCAAACTGACGAGTTTGTTGTGCGTAAAAGCGGAGCCAGCTGTGATATTCCTCCTAACTTTCCTCCTCAGCTTTGGTCTGATGGTCCCACGAATATTTGCAGGTTTCAGGCGCTTTGTCTTCAGTGTGATGTACACCACGTTAGACCGCGTAGGGACAGAGTCCGGGAGCACATCAATAGTTTCTAAGTTGTACAATCCACGGGTGTGTCTGAACTTGTCTCTATCTGTCCTCCTGTCCTGGCTCTGCTGCGAGTATCCAAACTGTGAAACTACAAAAAACAAATAGATAACACAAACGATCCCAATGATTAAAGTCCGTCTGGAAGGAGGACACCTCCGAAAGCTGCCGGTCAGTCTCAGAAAAGGGAAGCAGAGCCAGTGAAAGCGAGACTTCCCCATTAGAACTAATGATATTATCATGCTTGAGCGTCTTTATAGCGCCAAACTCAAACCAGGGGGAGCGCTTAACTTCGGAAACTCATTTTGGAAGGGAGGATTTATGGCCACATTGTGCGCTCAGACAACTGCGCAGGGGATGGACAGGATGGGAAACCACCCTCTAACTTAACATGAAGGAATTTGAATCCTATTTTGGCTCATTTCCCTAACACAGCAACACATTTCAAGATCTGAAGAAAGTGGCTCCAACTTCTAAAATAAACAGGATAAAAGTTCTGTTATAACAAGAGGCTTTAAAACATCCCAAACTTTTATACTTAAGAAAACTTCAATCCAAGTCTTAAACAACCTTGTAGCAATACTTAAGGATTATTTCAACACTTACTTCCAAAAAAAAAGAGAGAAACATTTAAGCTTTTCAAAATCCATCAGCATGAGGACGCAATGAATGAAACAAGAATAGAGAAAATAGATTTCAAACTTCATCCATTAGGCATTTACAAGTTTTTGGCGACATCTGCTGGTCCATGCAACTTTATTCCTAATTGACCTGGAGCCAGAATTTGGCTTTCGGTCATAGAACACAATAGAATAGAAGTTACCAGCAGTGAGTAGAATAGATGTAATAAAACAGATTGGAATGAATCAGCAGAATTTAATACAATACAAAGGAAACCAATGTCTCCTGCTGTAGGAAGAAGCAGACATAGAGGATTTCCTGACCTGAACAGAGACAGGGTTTAATTATAGACCTATTGTGTTTATTAGACTAAAGATATCTGAGTTTCTTCATCAGACAGTCAGATGGATGAGTCAGATAAGCTGGGCAGGTTTTATAAACTGTTTATCTGTTTGTAAGTGCATTCTGTGACTGGACAGAGGAACCTTGACATGGAGAATTAAAGATTTGGATTTTGTGGAACAACCTGTCTGTGGTTCTAATAATAGCAGACTCTGTCCTCTTTTCAATTTCTACAAACACATTTTTATTGATCCTTCAGATCAGAATATTTATTGTACCCTTGGGTAAAATCTGTTTACAGTGAGTGAGTTTCCTCGTATTCGTATTGAAAACACACAGAATGACATAGGACAAGAAAAAGTGACAACAGTGCTCAGGCTGAAAGAACAGAGGAAAAAGGATGGCCTCAAGATAAAAAACAAGACACATTCAAACATAAAGAGGCCGGAGGGGCCTTAAAATAAGTAAAACCTTGTAAAACCAAGCCGAATGAAAAAAGAGAAGTTGATATGCCATTCATAAAAGCGAGATGAGAGAAACAGTACAAGTTGTTCTTTGACGTGGGATTTTAGACATTCTTAATATCAGACTACTTAAAAAGCCAATAATAATATCGATGCTTGGCTTTTAAGGGCAACTTAAGACCAGAATTGACATCCCCCACATATTTTAAATGAGGCAGACATTAACCGTGTAGGAAAGAAAAATACAACATTGTTAATGCAAATGAGGGAATTTGCATTCTCCTTGAAAGTTTAAAGAAGTGAAACAAAGTTGAAATTGTAGAATATGTGAATGGGTCAGGGCGAGCACAGGAGTCAAAGGTAGAAGGTTAACAAAACTGTTCATTATATAAAAGATATTTGCACAAGGAACAGCTGTGGAATAAAGGTGTTGCTGCCTTGCTTTTGGTTAGAGTCAGAGAGTGTAGGAGGAGCCAAGCTCTGACTTTGGTAACCAGCTCCCAGGTGGAGCTGGGCAGGTATGGAGGTCTAAGGGGGCCTCAAGATAAAAAAAAAAAAAAAAAAAAAAAGGAATAATAGTGAAATAAAATTAAAAAATTGAGATCAAGTAGCAGAAGAAGCAGAAGTAGTAGGAGTATAAAACAGTCTAAGTTGTGTGTGTGTGTGTGTGTGGGTTGGTAGTTGAGACACTAATCAGACAGGAGGATATTTTGCTCATATCCCTTTTGGTAGAAGCAGAAAAAACAGGGAACATTTGATACTGCAAAGTTTTCAGATTTTGGCTGCACTTGTTTTCAGCTTTCCCATCTTTCCCTGCTCTCAGAAGTCCTGTGTTATCTGTTTGTGACTCAACTTTTTCAGAAGAACAAAACAGAGAGCCATATATGTGGCAACAATTTCATAAATGTATATTAGTTTGTTTGTATGAACCCAAGGGTGGAGTTCAGAATAGGTTATAACGGTGTGATGACTTTGGAACATGACCCCAAAAAAAACAGTTGATAACATGACAGTGAAAAATAAAAATAAAAATAAAAAAATAAAAAAATACTACATAATAATAATTATAATAATAATAATAATAATAATAATAATAATAATAATAATAATAAGACCCCTAACCCTAACTCAAAAATCATAAAAAAGTGAATCAGCATTTCAACATTTTTACATCTGACAGAATATTTATCTGCTACACAGGAAAGTTACATTTGAAGTCAAACTCTATTTTATAGACTATCTTAAATTCATCTCTGGAATTTCTCAAAGACATACAGAGTGTCTGGTTGTCTTTTATCTCAATTAAATAGTAACAGTGTTTCCTATTCATTTTTTTTTTTTGCGCCACTCCAAGTCCTCGTGCACTCACGCACTCACGTCGTGTACGCCTGACGTCAGATAAACCAGAAGAGGTTTATCCTGCGTTCATGTACAGTGTGAGTAATTGGAAAATATAGTTTCTGACTCTTTAACTGTTTACTTTTGAAGTCCAAAAGTTAGATAAATACTAAAAGAGTCTGAGAAAAGTTTGTTATTGATTTATGAGTTGACAGACTTGGAATGATGTGACGCAGGAATATGATAGAGCAGGAGATATGATATAGTTTAACTTTTTCCTTGGTTTACTCACAGTCCGTGAACGCACCATATTCGGATGAAAGACTTCTTAACTTGGGAACCCTAAACATCTGAGCAGCACGTGAAAGCAGGGATGGTGCCTCGGCTTTAGGAGCAGATTGAGATGATTGGCTCTTGTGTTTCTGCCGGTCATGTTCTTCTATGTGTCGTTTTCACTGATTGGATGATAAGCAGCACCTGGATGAGACAGTGAAGACACGCGCGGCCTCTTGCTGGGTGTAAACACTGAGGAGCAGCTACCTGAGAGAAAATAAATATCTAATTTTAGAATGCTTGAGGCAAAATACATTTCGCTTTTATTTATCATCGCTGTATGGATTGAGAGCTGCCAAAGTGCTGGAAATGTTACTGAACAAGGTGAGATGCTGTTACTTAAAGAGCTGAAATTTATCCAAAATTTATTTACAAAATTTCTGTTTACTTTCCTTTTTCTTCTTGCTCTTCCAGGTGTCGAAAGTACAATGTTTGGCCGAGTGGCAACTAATAATTTCTCCATTAACTCCACCAATATGACTCATTTTGCTTATGGAATTGCTGCAAATGTAGTTGCTGTGCTTTTGTATGGAAGCAACATTGTTCCTGTCAAGAGAATAGAGACAGGAGATGGTAAGCTCACAAAACTTTATTTGCCACTAGGATTTATTTGTATTTAACAGCTTTAAATATTGTCATTAACTCTTGTTTGTTGTGTTGTCAGGTATGTTTTTTCAGTGGGTCACCTGTGCAGCCATATGGGTCGTAGCTATGCTTGGAGACTTGATGCTTCAGTCACCAAAGTTTCATCCTTTTGCGATGCTTGGAGGTTTCATCTGGGCCACAGGTAATGTTAAAAGAAGAATTTAAGATTTCAAAAAGATGATTTTTCACATCCAGAGTGTGATTTGAGAGAGGTTTGGTCTAAGCCTCTGTTAAATGTCAAGCGAGATTTGTCAATATCCATTAAAAACATGATGTAGTTCCTTTGTGAGATAAGAAAAGGTCACAGACTTACAAGTTTACTGAATCAATATGTTGAAACACTTTGAAGCACTCTCCCATTCAGCGTTATTGGCAGAGCAATAGTTTGACAAATATCCATCTGTGTTCATGCAACAGTAAAGGCAGTATGAAACATTTTAACACCAAGAAAATCAACTCCAGTGAGTAAAGTTGATCTTAAAATCTTAAAAATTTGACTCTATGATGTCATAACTTTGACTTTATGTCATAACTTTGACCTTTGATCACAGTATTTGACATTATCTCATAAATGTGATTATTTTCATCCAATAATTTCAACTTTTTCTCAACATTTGACTTTTATTCTCATAACTTTAAATTTGACTTTTGATCTAAATGTACTTGAAATGTACTGATCCAGCTCTGTACCAGTGGCGTGCACAGACTTTTTGAGGGGCAAGGGCAAACGGAAAAAAAAAAATGGTACATATAGAGTGCGATTTATCACCTTAGAGGGAAATAATGTGTTTTGCCAACCAAGAGGGCACTTCAGCATGAGTTTTTGCATCCAAGAGAGCAAATATGCACGTTTTTTAGCTCCCAAGAATGAAGTCGGCATTCATTTTTGCTCCTAAGAGGGCACTTAAGCATGTTATAACCAGCTTTTGGTGCAATTAAGTGTCTTTTTTTGTTCCTGAGAGTGCCATGAAGTGCATTATTTTATATCAGAGAGGGCAATTTATCATGCTCTAACCAGACAGGGACAGCTTGGCGTCTTTTTTTCATCACTTCACACAGAGGGACACTACACAAAGAGGGAACTATATCTTTAGTTTTGGGTCTCTGGAGAGCATTTTGGCTCCAAAGAGGGAATTTAAGGATGTGTTTTGTATAGAGCCCCCTAAGGGTCAAGGAGGGATGTTTTTTTGTTTGTTTTTTTTTCTTTAGGGAAGACTTTTGCGTTCCCTCGCAATACCTTATTGTCTTCAGATCCCTCTGATTCATGTTTTCACTTTCACTCAGGTGCGCAGAGGATGGATCCAGAAAAGTTAGAGAGAAAGAGATTCAATATGATGATACGCAATGATCAATAACTCATCATTGGAGCATTTCAGAAACAAAACCAACACATCTCTGCAGTCACAGCAATGTTGACTGCGAGCTACAATTTTAATTTTCTCGAAACCAATCATTGCATCGTGCTGGGAAACCTACACTGACTGCAAGACCGGCTGCAAATTGCAACATGGAAACAAAGACAAAAAAGTATCGCGAGGGAACACAATAGTCTTCCAAAAAAAAAAAACTTGCAATGACCCATAGGGGGCACCATAGTTTTAGCTCCTGAGAGGACACTTTAGCATGTGTTTTTTTTAACAACTGGGTCACGGGGAAAGGTCAGCCTGAGCAAGTTTCTCTGTTTTCATTGCAAATTAATGTGTCTAAATTACAAACAAGGAACTGAAAAGGGTGTTTGCCAATTTTGAAATTATTCACCATCATTCATGTTCTGACTGGACAACCTGTGTTGATTTGCAGCTTTTTAAAACCACCTGTGAATATTCAGTTTCAGTGATGTAACAAGTAGCCGTAGTACAAAGTTGAACTACCCCCTCTTTGAATGCAGAGTTACTAGACAAAAGGAAAAACTCATTCCTAGGCTGATAAAGCCTGGTGTCTGTGCTGAACTGTAACACTTCCTCCAGACACTGACTCTTCACTTTTCAAAGTATTTTTTTCATGAGCTTGTGCCTAAAGCTGTAACATTAAAAAAGCAATAACTCCTCTTCTTTTCCTCACCCTGCAGGATTGATCTAACTTCATTTCTGTACCGTCAGCGCGCAGGCAGTCCTGTGGGAACATTTTCATCTGGATGTTCTTCTATCTACATCATTCATGTTGCTATAAACCCTTCTCCGTGATCTTTTCTACTCATTTTTGCAGGGAATATTCTGGTCGTTCCAATTGTTAAAGCAGTCGGCCTCAGTCTTGGAGTTTTAATTTGGGGATCCTCCAGTTTGTTGATGGGCTGGGCCAGTACGAAGTAAGTGAAACAAACTTTTTCTGCCTAACTTTGTGTGACAGAGGTATCTCATCCTGCAGGGCCTTTTTTCCCCTTTAATTCACAGAAGTGACAGTGACTGTTTTTTTACAGGTTCGGCTGGTTTGGTATTAATCCTCAAGATGTCTCCAGGCCAATATTAAATTACTGTGGAGCTGCGCTGTGTCTGCTCAGGTAAACTCAAACACCTCACTCTGTATTCTGCTTTCATTTCAGAGACAAGACTCGCATTAAAATGTTTGAAGTCGCATTGAGTGACGTGTTTGTTAATTATGTGACTTTTATGTTTGCTTCAGCGGGCTCATCTTCTTCTTTGTAAAGTCAGACGTGGATCTGCTTTCCAACGCAGAAACCATCCCATTACTCATCGAGAGAGTGAGTACGATGATGAAGTGTTTTTATTTGTCTCAGTCTGAAAAGAAAAAACTCTTAAGGTAAATTCAAACATACCTTTCTCGTCTCAAGGAGGATCAATTTCTGCCGCTCGGTCTCTCCAAAGTGAGTCCTCATGGTTTTGTTTGTCTACATGATGTTGTCTTTTGAAGGACTACTTCAGTGAACACTTAAAGATATAAAATGTTTACCAAGAACTTTCTTTCTGCAGAGACCAGTCTCAGGCATCAACGGACCAGTTTCCACACCTTTCTGGATCGATATCATTGGAACAAAGACCAGACGGTTCATGTGAGCGCAAACACTGTGATTATCCATGCCACGGGAAGCATTACAAAACAGTGACTTTGATTAAATCATTGAAAACGTCTCTGAACAGCTTTGAATATATTCCTCAAATCGATCTTATTTATGAGGCTGGGTGTTTCCTTTTCAAATCCCTCCTTTAATTTATCTTAACATAAATACGTGACTCTTATTTCACCAGGGGAATGAGCTTTAGCAGGAATAGAATTGATGAAACACTTTCCAATGTCAGCATGAAATCAGTCTGCAGAAATCATGAGTGTAAAAAACAGAGTTTTTAATTATAAGTGCAAGCAAAAGTGGCATGAGCGATGTTTGAAAGGTCAAACAGATGCATGAAAGAAATCCTCCATACCCTTCATATTATACCCTGGAAATCTATTTCTATTATCCATGCATCCAATGTGTAAATGATTTTTCAAAATTCAGCTGTGTGTCATTGGTGAGATAAAATCCATCCATCATGCAGCGTCTCCATCTCCTCGTTTTGCAGCGGTTGCATGCTCGCGGTGATTTCTGGCCTCCTGTACGGCTCCTCCTTCACACCCATCCTCTATATCAAAGCCAGATCTGCGTGTACTGACTGCATTTTCCAGGGAGCCAGTGCCTTTGGTAAGATAATGTCTCGCAGTTTAAGCCTCTATCGATCGAAGCAGTAAAATGTCTTGATTTTCAGACTTCAACAACATTGAATCCCCTAGAGAAGATACAATATCCTTTACCCAGAAGGACTTTCTAAATTAGTTTCAGCCAATAAAATGTCCTTGTGCCGTGAAGTGTCACTTAAATTGTTATTGACTCTTCAGTTCAGAGCTGAAGTTATGAAACCATGTCTCTTAATTTATCAAATATTAAAGGAAAAATATGTAGCTGCCCCCCAGCTTTGATGTTTTTCTTTATTCTCTGTCGCAGACCTGGACTATGTGTACGCGCAGTGCTCTGGTATTTTTTTGGCGAGCACCGTGTACTTTGCCATTTACTGTGCAGCCATGAAAAACAAGCCCAGAGTTTACTCCAGAGCCATCCTACCAGGTAACACACCGATCACCACTGGGAGACTCTTTAGGAAAACTACGACCTTTTGAGGCATCATGAAGTGAATTTAAATTTACTTTACATTTATTTTTGGTTAATTAGTTTTCATACTGTGAAAGTTACATTCTCTTAACTATTTCTTTTAGTGATTTCTGGAAAATTCAGTCATTAAGTGTCGGCACAATCATTACAGTCTTATGAAATCAAACCTCACCTGTTACCTCTTGGTGTCTGTTGCCACCAGATTATAAGTGTTTAGTTTTCTGAAGCGTTGCATGCTGCATAAACATCAACAAACTCTGCTTCTGACCAAGGAAAAAGTTCTCCACTTGGCGGGATATTGGAAAACAAGTCAGGATGTTTTTATGTCAGGATTAGGGTCTGGATTTTATCAGAATTGTCTCTCAAATTCAGACTATTTTGACCTCAAAGGACATTTTTACCCCTGAGTGTTTCTTATTGTGGATTCTGAATGATTTTTCTTTGACAATTTTGTCTTTTCTGCTCCATTTCATAACTTTGATCTCATCTTGTGTTGTTTAATAAGTGTTGTGAATTGAAACATTTTCACATCATTGTTAAAAACATTTATTTAAAGACGTCAGCTGCAAGAGTTGTTGAGTTTCTGCAGAAATTACAGAGCCTAAGCTTTGTACAAGTAGCCTTTGCAAAGTCCAAATGTAGTTTAGTGAGACATAACTAGATAATCTTTTGTTTGTGACCTTGAAATGAATCTAAGCATAATTTAGAACAGTTTTAGTTTTGTTACCATGATAAAAAGATAATATGAAAGCCTGAACCTTAAGCCACAATTGGCCCCTGTGGTTTGACTTTTCTCATGCTCAAACTAATGAAGCGGAAAAGGAGTTTTATACGTAAAGCCAAAAGTTTAATACTTTAAATCTATTGGAGGAAAAAATGCCCCTACTGTAGGTCTGAAACTTATACTTTTGGTTGTTGATATTAAAGTAATATTGAGAGGGGGCTGAGAGAAATGTATCAGAAAACACTTTGGTGTTAGTTTTTAGAAATTTCCTTTGGATTCAGATTAATTTGATCAAATTCTGCATTTTTCCTTCGAGCCACTGGAATCAGTTCACATGAAACAGCCTGAAAAGGAAATATGCTAATACCAGAACTTGTGATTAGTGTGCAGTGAGATTTTTCTCAGCCAAATATGTTAATAATCATTAAATACACCAGTGCCTCGATGCTGACTTCCTTTCCATTTGGGTCTAGACCAGAATGTACTTACAAAATCCAGTCCTACTGTTCGACATGGCAACCATCAGCTGATTTATTTCTAGAAACATCACAAGTGTCTTCCACTTGAGGGGCAGCTTGTGTATAAAAATATCTCTGTTGTGACTCACACCAACGTGGGAAGAATGAGAGGAAATGTCACAGCTTCCTTTGCTTGTATGTAAATGTGAGCGTGTTCGGTCATGAGGTGTTAATTTGGGCAGAAAGCTTCAGAGGCAAACATCCGGCAACAACATGACACACAGTTATGAACCTGTGACTTTTGGTTCAGAGTGGTTTGAAACTGACTTTAATCTGTAGAATAAGCTTTTGTGAACACGTCTTCTGTGGTTTGTACAAAGGAAAATAGGGTCCTGTCAAAAAGTCAATCTCTTTGGCTTGAATCTGCTGCTTCCTTTTAACTTAATCACACCCTGCTGTTCTGTGACCTGTAATTGCTTATCTCTGAACTCAATGTACTCTCTCTTTGTGTCCTTTTGTCCCCCCCAGGTATGTTGTCTGGAGTGATGTGGGCTTTGGCCACATACTGCTGGTTCCTGGCCAATAACTACCTGAGTGCAGTTATTACCTTTCCTATTGTCACTGCGGTGAGTGCATCACATCCTGAAACCTACAGAAGCCTGTCAGTAGAAACTGTTGTCCACCTTCAAGTCTGAAACGCACAGTTTATAAATTACTAAGACAGAATAATCAGGCAATATTAAAGTTGAGCTCATGTCTTTTTAGCAGGGGTGGAAGTAACAAGTCACAAATACTCACATTACTGTAGTTGAGTAGATTTTTTGGCTACTTGTACTTTTGAGAGTATTTTTTTTCAAGCGTGTAATTTTACTCATACTTAAGTCCAATTTACACCATGTAATCTACTTCACTACTTTAAAAATCACACGCTACTGAGTAGTTATGCCCAGGGATATAACGGTAAATCCCGGCAAAAACGCTGACAGTAACAAAAACCGTCGTCATGTCAAAAACCATGTGTTCCCAGCTTGATCAGCGTCTCCTGAACTAGCCACGCAGGTGTGGCACTGTGGAGCCTAAACTTTCACTTTGAACTTTATTGAGATTAGAAATTGAATCATGGCGGAGGGAGGAGACGACAGCGCTCAGGACATTTCTCTTCCCTCTAGCCCCCAATTTGGATTAATGTCCTAACCTTCCATCTGCATATTTTCAGCCAATAGGGCTGTCTTGTCGCCACGGCGCCCCATTGGCGGTTCAGAAAGGTTCAGAAAGGGAAGTGACAGAAATGTAAGAATGTCTAAGAGTTCATCACATTAAAATAATACTTGCCCGCTGTTCACAGTTCAAACATTTCTATGCAAGTGAAAAACCATTGTTGTCATTCATGATAAAATCTAAATTTCTTCTTTATATCTGCATTTGTTTAAAAACCAAATAACTAAGGTAGAGTTTTTCACACTTTATTGTTTATTAAGGACACGTGCTTTAAACTTTGATATTTCCTGCAGTGAAATCAGTGTGAATGCCTGTTTTTTATGGAGCCACAATAAACCCGGTAACACTTTAGAATAGGGAACATATATTCACTATTAACTAGGTGCTTATTAACATGCATATAAGTAGATTACTAGCCCCTAATTATTATTTATTAAGCATGCATTGACCCCTTCTTCTACTTCTATTGCACCATGAATTCAGACTTTTCCATATATTAACTCCTAATTATTACTTATTGACTACAAATCAATGAATATATGTTCCCTAATCTAAAGTGTTACCATAAACCCCTTGTTTAACAAGTAATTATTACTCTGAGTATTATTTTAGAATAGTACTTTGTACTTTTACTTATGTATTTTTTAACACTAGTACTTATACTTGTAATTGAGTAAAAAGTGTCAGTACTCTTTCCTCCTCTGCTCTTTAGTCAATATTTCCATGAAGTGATGCTTCTGAAACATCAGGTTTGAGATAGAAAATGAGCCCAAGCAGGATTAAAGATTAATATTATGTTCTTCTAGCTCCATGATTCATCCCTCAGGGGTCTGTCATACCTGTTTCTTATTCAGATACAGACGTGGCTGTGATACCACAGGAAAGCTAATGGATTTTTCTTTACAAAGTTGTTTTTCCTGACCAATGTGCTCGTAGCATTTCTTTTTTTACATTTGAAAACGGATAAAGTCAAGAGCCCTGTCACCAACATGTAAATAGCCTTTAGATGATAAGCTGATCATTAGGTGATGGTCAAGAGAGATTAAAACCAAAGTGAAAGGTGATGTGGTCAGCCAAACATGAAGTGGAGACAGCTCAAATTAATGCGAGATCTCAGACCAAACTGAATATCTGTCCCTGTTTGTTTCATTCTTCTCTACAATAATCCAAATATGATCTTTAAAACTGGCTCTCAGTTTAAATGTCACCAAGCTGTGCTGCCTTTATTATAACTGCATAGAGCATCAAGTATACTTATACTCTGTTATTTAACACTCGGTCCAAAACAAAACACTCAGGCCACATCTCTAATCAAATTTTTCTATAAGTGCACTTCATGAAGTTCACCACACACACACACTGTATTTAAAAAATCGACAGGCTGTTGTTGTCCCAAATCAAACACTGAGGCTTCACACTTATTGGAAGTGACGTTTGCATCTCACTGCCACTTCTGTTATTCATTCATGGCGATCATCAACCATTGTTTGATCTGTTCCAGCTATGGCAACCATTGAGGATGAAAGTGTTCTCACTTATATCACACACGTGACGTCGATGGCTTTTTTAGTTGTAATCTGTGAAGTTTCAGATCCAAAAACTCTGCCTCCTGGCATCTACATGAAATCAGTTTTCCAAAATCTTCACCTTGAATGGAGTTTTCAGAAAAGATGTAGAAGCTGTATGAATAGAGTTTAATACCCAGCACAAAAGAAATCTTAAACAAAAGTAAAGTTTAAGTCTTGAATGAATACAGCTTCAGATTGAGGAGAGAAAAGCACAATGAAGAAATTACCCGTTACTCTGAATTTCATTGGTCACTTTCTTTTTCATTTAATTGTGCTCTAAGGTCGTTGTCCATGACATTTAGTTATGTGAAATATTGACAGACTTGTAGAACACCTCAGGTCACTGTGACACCTTGTAAATGCATTTTTTGGAGTCTCAGTCTATTTATTTTTCACTGAAAGCAAAAAACATCTACAAATCACATTTTCCTCAACAAAACACTCACACAACCTTGGCAGCATCGTTCTGCTTCAGCCGTCAAAAACAACTTTTCACTTCCACACAAATAAAGTTTTCACTTTCTGCAGATTGTGACTGTTAATTAACCTGAGTGACCTTAATGTCACAGATCCATTTATTAGCTGCTCCTACACATCTGTTGTCCTTCAACCATGATAAATGTGTCGTACGAGTCCTTGAATGTCACATTAGACAATGTTCAGGCAAATCAATACAAAGGAGGAGCAGAGCAGCAGAAAATAAAAACTTTTAAATTCTTTCTGGAAGTTCTGAGTTTCACCATAAACTTTCCTCAGATGCCCTGTGGTAACTTTGAGTGACCTCGAAATAGTCTCACTTCTATATATCTACCTGTTTAACATCCACAATTCAAAATAACATTATGAGTACCAACATTGCCACCTATCCCATTTTCTGCTTATCTGGATCCTGAGTTACGGGGACAGCAACGCCATCAGCAAACAAGAGTCTAAATAGTCATCACAGCACCTTTTAAATGCCTGCGTTAAAATCAAGTGAGAAATTTAATTTAAGTTTCACTGACAGGGAGGAAGATCAGATCTCAAAAACGAATCCTTTATTACATTTTCGCACAAAGCTTATGTTACATCAGTATCGTCCCATTTGTTTTGATCTCTGACTTTAAACTGCGGGCGGATGTTTCTAATTATGTAAGCTCCTTTCCTTTCACAAATCATCAGGGGTTTGTTGGCAGTTTTGTCAGTTAATTTAAATAAAGCGAAGAACAAATTAGATAGAGATGTCAACGCCTTTCTGCATTAGAGTCACTCACTGATCTGCTGCTACAAGCCTGTGGTCATTAAATAAAAACTTAGAATAATAAACCTGACATTAAAGACCAGATTTATTTAAACTGAAATGAAGTGGAAGAACTTCTTTGTGCTAAGTTTGGTGTCTTCTCTGCAGGGTTACGGTCTGGTTGCTGCACTGTGGGGATGTTTGGTGTTTAGAGAGATCAAGGTAAGATCACAACACTGATCTCATTTCATCTCCAACACCTGGCTTTAGAAAATGTGCAGCCACAGTTTTATCACTTGAATACAACTGAAGAAGTTTTCTAACTGTGAGTTTGATGGAGCAGAATTTAAAGGATTTATTTCTCTCTCTTTCTTAGGGTTTATCCAACTGCTTTGTCTTCTTGTTGGCTTCCTTCGTCGTGCTGACCGGCTCTTTGCTCACCGCCATCTCAAAGCTCTGAAACTGTGAAACATCTCAAATTCCCCCCAGTTCTTCAATTTGCTTTGAAACAAAATGGTTTTATAAAACTCTCATACCTGTGGTAAATAACCCAAAAAGCAGGTTTTTCCTCTGAGCTGTATCTGCTCTCTGGTTTGCTCTTGAACTTGGAAAAAAAAGCTGTGCAATGTTCTGTGTTGTTGTAATGTTCTCTTAATTTAAACCTTGTTTGTTAAAATATTGTCACATGTGCAATGTTCAGCTACTAACACAGAGTGAATAGGTTCTTAACACACTTCACAAGCTAATTGGTACTTCAGAGAGGCTGTGGCACTAAAACAAAACACATTTCTATTTATACTTTACTAACAGGGTGGATGTTTGTGTTCTGTGTGTTTCTAAATGAGTTGTCAGTGGCTTTTTGCTCCATGTTTTTTCACTTGTGCTGCTATTAAATACATCTGATACTGACTGAACTGTACTCGTCCACAAACATTATTTCACTTTTATGTAAATCAAGTGGCATTTGGCCCAGTTCACATCCTGCCAAGCGTCTGTTCGATGATACATTTTCTCCTCATGGAGCGCGACGTGTGAAGAGCTGCAAACAGGAAACGGTGTGTTCATACTGATCAGACAGTCTGTGTCGATGGGTGTTTCACTCTGAATATGTTTCCTGAACTGTTTTAAAACACAGGATATCCAGGAGGAAGTATCACTAGGTAAGGTGACTTGTTTTAAAATACTAAAACCTGCTTCAGTGCAGAATTTCCATCCGTTTGAAAAGTCACCAACATGAATCCTGAGGAGAAACAGGTGGTTTCAGAAAGTTTGAGAGCTCATAAAAACTTCTGCTTCAAGACAAGTGGGTTCAATAGTGAGTGATTTCTTTCCAAAAAGCAATCAGAAATGTTCTATTCATATTAAAGCACCTATAAGCAACGCTTAGTTGGGGGGTAGTGGCACCCTCTGTGGAAGTAGAATAAATGTTTCTTTCTTTCATCTTTCTTTGTCCTTATCTGCCCCATACTTGTATAAAATAGTGAAAAATGATGAAATACAAATTGATAATGTACAAAAACAGCAAAACTAATATCTGTTCTGGGGCGCGGATGGCCTAGTGGATATGGCTGCGCACCATGAGGCTATGTCCTCGAGCGGGCGGCCCAGGTTCGAATCCGACCTGTGGCCAATTTCCCGCATGTCACTCCCCACTCTCTCTCCCCTTTCCGACACTATCCACTGTCCTCCTCTATATAATAAAGGCACAAAAAAGCCAAAAAAATAACTTAAAAAAAAAAAAAAAAAAAACTAATATCTGTTCTGATCACAATTTAATACTCATACAAATTTTTGAGTTTATAATCTCATGGATCTGCCACATTGTTCTCACAAATTTGTGAGTTTGGTCTCGGAAACTTATTTTCTACTCTAACACTTTGTTTTCTTTTGTTTCTACCCGCAATATCCCTCTCTTTTAAACACTGCCTTGTTTGAGCCCAAAGTCTAACAATTCCCAAGATGTAACAATGATCATAATTGCAATTTTAAAAAAATGAATAACTAGTCAATAGTGAAACTAAAGTGCTGAGCCTGAAATGTGAATTTTACAAAAATGTAGTGAAACCCAAAATATTATAACTGACCCAAGCGTAATAAGTTGTTACATTCTTGGCTCAGCATCTGCTACTTTATTTATTTATGTATTTATAACCATTTTGGGTTTTACTACATTTCTGTATCACATTTTGGGCTCAGGACTTTTGTTACATTATTGACCAGTCATTACACTTTGTTTTTTGTATTGCAATTCAGATCATTAGGTTTTATAAAAAATTTTGAATTACATTTTGGGTCATTTTTACAAATCTGGGCTCTAACATACTTTACAAAAGTGTAATCTGGTTAAAAACTCAAAACAATTACACACTGGATATTTTGTTTTTGCAAAAAATGCTTCTTTTTTCTCCTATTTACTCTTTTTTTATGCAATGAGGGTAGTGTTGAATAGATTGTGCCTGTACACTCACTTAGGCATGTGTTTCTTTGTTTGAACAAAGTTTGTTGTTGGTTTTTAGAGTTTGGTGCTAATTCTGTGCAGCATTTCAAGAGAATAACAAATTTCCTCAAGAGGGCATTACAGTTTACCTTATTGTTCCTGAAACAACTGCTCTGATTAATACGCATCATCTGAAACAGAAATGCCCTCACAGATAAAGTCCAGAAACAGGTAAACACAGAGATTTATCTACCAAAGCTGGACTCCATCAGTATTTTGTGAGGAATTGTAGGTTTCACAAACTCCAGCTTGAAGGCTCAGATCATCACAGACAGAGAATGATCTCTAAAAAGCTTCACTGAAAGATAAAGTCTGTCTTTTTTTGTTATCTAAATTCAAACAAGAATGAAAGGGAGCGGTCTGGATCCCACATTCTCCTTTGGTTTTTGGAGAGTTGCCCTTTTTGGGGAAATATCTTGGCATTCATGCATCAGTTCACAGGCCGACAGACTGACGCAGCCAAAATGAGGGGTGACGTATCGTATGTCCTGGAGATAAGCCTGAGCTTTAAAGGAGACGACGTTTGACTGGAGCTTATCCACGTTCTTTTTCTGCTAGTTTCTAAAGTTCTTTGAAGTTTGGATTTGCATCTCAGAGGTCATCGTTTTTACTCACTTGAGGTGAGAGAAAGCAGGTAGAGAGGAAAGTCTGCACTTGGTTTGTTCTGCTGCTTTTATGACTCATGCCAATTAGAGGAAGAATCCACTCCAGCTGAAAGCACTGTCTGTTTGTTACAGCTCAGATAAATCCTTTAAATTGGTTTGTATCAGTCCAACCCTGTAATGCTTCATTAGCTTTAACTCCAGTTTGTTTTAAACACACTTTAAATCTGCTGTCATCATTTAAACTCACCAAATGTAATCCATAAACCAAATCAACAGTTAAAGAGAGTGCGGTGTAAAATTAAACCAACCCTTTTAACTAACGCAGATTTAGCGAGCTGTGCTGAAGGCGACTGGAAAGATTTGACATAATGGTGTTTTGCTCCCAAACAGGATTATCACACACAGAGAACTTCATCCCGTTAGTTAGGAAATGTTTTGTCAGCTTGTTAACACACTTTCATCTCTTCACATACACAGCTTTCAGTGTGAGGTGACAGCAAAAGTGATGCAACGAGGATTTAATGTTCCTCACAGCTGTTGATCAGGTTCAAGATGAAAGGTGAACAGACCCCAGTTTATAAAATTTATCCTTTTTTTCTTTTTTTCGTCCTTTTTTTAGGTCTCTCAAAGGGGAAAGTGTTCAACTCAGGGGTACACTGCAAAAACAGAAATCTGAGCATGTCATTATGTCTTAGTTATACAGAGTTATGGTAACTTATGAGTGTTTATAACGATAGTTATACATGTTTATAAGAATGTGATAAAGATCTGTATAATGCATTATCTATGTAGGCATTGTCAGTGAGTTGCTAACAGTTATAACATATTATAATACCTGACCTTATAAGTGACGAGTACATGCTTAATAGTCTGTTATGATTATTGTTATAAAGCATTATAGTAACTTATGAATGTTTATAACTGTAGTTATACAGTGCTATAATGTTATTATAAGATATTACAAATGTATTTATAATGTGGCAAACACATAGGCGTCAAGTTAAGTGTTACCAAAGAAATAAACAATGAAAATATAGATTCATGATATAGTGGCCACACCAAATGCAGGTTATTTCAAATTTTTGGGTGTGTGTAAGGTTGATATCACATCTGTTGTGTGGCCATGATGTGAAGAGCTCTCGGTGCTGTTTGTGGTACTTAAATCAATGGAATATGAAGTGTTTATCTCAGAGTCTGAAAGATGCATATGAATTAACTGTGTCATCTCTGGATTTTGCAGGATAACTTTGCTCATTTCATTGTTTACACTGAGCTTTGGGCTGCCAGCTGTCTGTAGTAGACAGACACACAGCAGAAATCAGTCATCTCATTTCACTCTGAGGAAGAAAGTGAATGTGTAAAGGATGTCTCTCTGAAAACTTAACCTTCAGATACAAAAAACTTCCTATATACATATTTTCTGCTTGAATATCTATACCATTCACCAAAGCAACTTCTTTTTGCTTTAAATCCAATAATCCTGACTCTACATTAGTCAACTAAATGATCCAAAGCTTTGCACCCTGCGATGATCATTAATTTATAAAGTACAGAATTAAATTTAGAGAGCATGACCTGCTTTTACTGCTCTTCATTATTCATGTCTGTGAGCAGAACAGAAGCACAAGTTACATTCAAGGATGGAGAAAAGTCTAGTTGGAGTTAGAGACAGTTGTAGCATATTTGTGATAAGAGCTCTGAAGTTCAGACTCAGATCAAAGGCTGCTGGTTTTCTGTTTTTCTCACTTCACTTGTTATGAAATACCTTGGATAGATTAAGCATTATAAGTCAATCAGGTTATTGCAACATCAAAAAGTGGTCATGATTTATGAAAGAAGGATGTGCAGAGTTCGTTATATAATGGAGGGTGTATAATGAGCAGGGAGTTATGCAAATGAAAATCCCATTAGGTGCAGCAGGACCTTGAGTCAGATGATAAGCAAAGTCTCTGATTCATCGATGATTGATGAGTCGATCTGTTGGGTGAAACAACGCTGAATATTTCACTTCACAACCAAGTAAACTTATTCAGTGTGCTATTTTTTTTTTCAAATCAACATTTAGATGAACATTTTGATTCCAACTAAGTCTTTGTTCAACTAATCCTGACAAAAACAACAGTATCCAGGACAATTATTTAATTGCACAGTATGTCAAATGTAGCTGAGATATCCTGAAGTTTTTGAACTTCTCTATGAACTCCTCAGTGACAATCCTCTTTCAGAAGTCTCTTGTACTTACCTACGGAGCCCCTATAGGGACAAGAAAAGGTAAAAAAAATAATAATAATAATTTCATGTGCGCACTTGAAACTTTTACATGCTCACCTGAAACTTTCAAGTGCTCACCTGAGTTGCAGCGATGGAACCGTCTCCTCATTCTGCGTTCGACACGCCTCAGGTCTAGTTCTTTCAGAATTACGCTCTTCTTTCTTCACACGCAATCCTGCCTCTTTACATTTTGTGTACATCCAACTATAGCCACAGAGCTGGCCAGATGTTTGAATCTGTCCCTCTATGAAATCAAACACATGATCCAAAGCGGTGTATCCTTTACGTCGAAACAGATGATAGGACTTAAAAATTCTCTTCAGGTTTCTCTCGAACATAACCATGACGACTTGCAAGCAAAGCAGCAATGTCCTTATAATAAAGTCCCAGGTGATAATACGCACACACTAACTCTTGTACTGTCATTTTGTAGAGAAGAAAACTGTCAGGTGTGCATCTGAAGCATTTCTGGTGCGCACTATGGTTTCAGGTGCGCACCTAAAAGTTTTAGGTGCGCACCTGAAAAGGTTTCTTGTGGGCACGAGAAAGTTTCAGGTGAGAATGTGAAAGTTTTAAGTGCGCACGTGTAACTATTGTTTTTTTTTTACCTTTTCTTGTCCCTTTAGGGGCTCCGTACTTACCACAAACAGACTCTGGCGTTCATATTTAAACATCCTTTGTCAATTGACAATTCAGCAGAAGCAGTAACGCCCATTAAAATGACAGTTACAGCTCATGAAATGTTTGTAGTAACCATGGTTACCGCCAATTACACCTTCTCCTCCCTCCTTCTTCCCCATTCCTCAAACTGAATATTGCAGCACAACATTACTCAAGTTATGCATAATTAACATTCAAAATGAAATACACACAAAGTGCATTTGTAGTTTGACCTTTCACCAACCATTGCACTGTTTGGGATCTTAATTTATTGTGTTATATTGCATTGTATTGTAGTGTTTGTTTTATAACTGACTTAGTCCTCTTTTAATGCACTTTTATTATTGTAAGGTGACCTTGAGTGCCATGACAGGCACCTTTAAATAAAATGTATTTTTATTATTGCTAGTATTATTACTATTATCTAAACTTCAGCAAAATTGCTTTTATCTTTTATCTTTTTTTTAAGCTTTTTTATTGCTTTTTTTATATTGCTTTTTTCCTTGAATCCTTGAATCCATGAATCCTTTATTTTGCAAAAAAGTGCAATGCAGACGCAGCTCCTGACCCCTGTTTGAGCAAGCATTTTTGAACTCATTATCAAAGTTTAAGGAGCTTAAAACTTTCAGTGAATTAGTTGCATAAAGCTATTCAAAAGTCAAGAGAGATGCACATTGGCTCATGATTATAGCACCAATGTTCCAGACTAATAAACTCCAGAAATTTGCGTCACATTGATATAATCATCGATATCCTTCTGCACAAATACTGAACAAGAAGCTAAGAGATTTGTCTGGATCCTCAGCTGCACTGATCCATGAAAAAACATCAGCTTCAGGTGACTGACAGCAACCCACGCTGCAATTTAATGTCCATCATGTTTTTAGAATATCCAGCTCACGAAGAGATCGCATAAGTTTTTAATGAGCAACCTCTGAACTCCGAGGAGGACAGGAACAAAAAAAGAAAAAAAAACAGTGGAGTTCTGCGTGCATGGAAACACTGATTTATTACGAGTAGTATGTGGAAAAGTCCATGTTGTCCATGCTTTTCTAAATCTGGTTGTTGGTTTGAACTATTTCCATTTAAATAGTGGATTCAAACACTTTCTAAACCTCTCGTAGTATTGGGGGGTTTCATAAACGCAGCCTCATCTGTTAATATTTGAGTGAGTGTGTGATAAACATTTTTAAGTAGCATGTTGAGCTGTAAAAAGTGACATCAGTCAGCTTAAATTTAAAGTCCTAACCAGTAGATTTATAGACGTGAGTTCTCAAGTGCACCCTGCCATGAGCCTGATTTAAATGTCACAGCAGAATCCACACTGCCCAAATATCACAGAACAACTTTAGTAAAGGTTAAAAGGTTTGAAAAAAAGCATTTGTGTGCGTGTGAATCAGTCTCAGCGTGCTCATCACTTCCACTCTCATATCTCTTATTTTTAAAGCTGGACTGAAGACGCAGTATAGAAACCGACTTCACGTTGAGAAATCCAGTTGTGACATTGCAGCGGGTACTTCCATTTATGCAAGACCCTTCAAAAAAACCTGCAAAAAATCCTCCAGACTGCATGTCACAGACTCACGATGGACTACAAACATTTGCTCTGACATAACCAGGAGAGCGTTTCACTCGATCAGAAGTCGAGATGTTCTTTTTCTCGAGAGGTGACACAAGTTAAGATGAGATGATACAGAGTGTGCTGCTTCAGAAACCCTCTTGTCCTCAAAGGACTGATCCTGTGAGTCAGAGATATTGTTGCCAGCTCTGCAAGTACATGATTTCTCTGCCCTCTGAAACAGACCTGCATTGATGTTTGCTGTCGTCACTGCTGCCTCTTCTTGGAGTTATTTCAGCCTCATATTGTTGTTTTAAATTGGAGTTTGAAAGTGCTTCAATGTACTGTGGGTAGTTTAGATCGAAGCTTGTGTTGCAGATTTTAGAATAAAATATGGCTCCTGAAAGGGCACTATAGCTTATTTGGTGAACAAAAGTAGACTTAAACACATGTTTTGGCGCCCAAGATGGCAGTTAATCAAATTTCAATCAGCCAAAGGGGGTAGATGAATGTGGTCTGCCAACCAGGAGGGCACTTCAGTATGTAATGGGTCATGTAATCTTGCAGGGCAAAAAAGAAAAGACCTGGCTTTAAATGGTTGGCTACCAAGAATGAAAAAAAAAATCATCAGGTAGCAGGGAGCAATAAAAAGTCTATTATCTGGATGATTCAGACAAAGAGCTCATTATAGAAGGACAATTCCTGCTCAAATGCCTCTGAAAAAAGTCATAGCAAGGGAGTGATACTAACCCTAACCCCACAGTTAAGGTCACATCTTCTGTCATCGTGTTTGTAAATCGGGGTGGAGACTCAATCAAGAATGCAATCATCATCTTTCTTCTCTGCAGAAGACTTAATACCTTCCACAATCATTTGTTTTATTAAGAAAGATGATGAAGAGGAGGGAAATGACTTTCTAGTGATGACTTCATCGTAGCAGTGATGAGGTTGGCGTTGTCAGTTAATCCTTAGTGGAAAACTAATCCACAGGAAATCTCTCGGTACTTTACAACAGTTCACAAACAAAATAAATTAATTCCTCCTGTGCTCTAAGAATCATTATCATAACTTCAGCTCAATAATCATCTGGTAGCTTTTCTAGAAATCTTGTAGGAAATTCATGAAGGTCACAGGCCTCAGAGCAGGATGTGAGAAGCGTCAAATGAAGCCGGCTACTAAAGTACAATACAAACTCACAAAGTTTGCGGTCACCTTTCACCTTTGACTGTTGATAAATACATCACCTAGTTTTGTAGAATACAGTAAAAAATTATCTTGAATAAACAAAGGAAGTGGTAAAAAGGAGACCCAGTCTACTTTCACTTTCACTTTCACTTTCAAAATAATTACACTGCTATCCACTTTATATGGATTCTCTTCACAGCTGCTTTAAAGTTATAACGTTGAGCAACATCCAGAATTTGCACATTAATGATCTATATTTTTGTCTATTTGATGTTCATACTCTGACCCTTTGATGCGTGAATTATGAAAGTCAGTGTCAGGGTTTTTCTCTTGAGTGTTTTTATTTGTATTAAGGCATCAAAAAAGTTTTCCAATTTTTTTTTTCAAATATTTGTAACTGAGAATTCAACATAAAATAGTGTGAACTTAATGTAAATGTGACTTTTTTTTTCTTTGACTTCTTTTTTTTCCTTTTTTCATTGGTAATTTCATGAATAATCTTTTTTTTAATGTTTTGCCAAACTTTTTAACTCTCTTTCAGCCATTTTAACACTGATTAATTCATAGTTTATAACCTTTTTCGACCTCAAATGTTTGTCTATAACATGTTCAAAAATATACATATGTTTGGAAAAATATTTTAAACGTTTTTTTCAGGCCCTAAGAAGAATAAAAATATCCTGACACAGGCTAATATGAATTTCCACCACATGAACTATTGAATTTAGGAGTAAATAACTTCTAAATAGGTGTTCTCTGAGTGACCACTATGCACCACAGGGTTAAAAAGAAACTATAAATCAGAAGTTACTCACTAATTACTCAGTGCATGAGTGTTTTTTTAGTCTTACTCAAGTCATTATTTGGAGAACTACTGCTTACTTCTACTTGAGTCATATTGTTCTTGGTAACAATACTCCTAATTGCATACAATTATTAGCACCTCTGGTTTTAAGCAAAAAACGCTGAAAAAAAAACCTCCACCATGAAATCAACATTTCACTAAATAGATAAACTATTAAGAGAAAAAAATGACTCAGGGTAAATAAAACAGGATTCTGCTGTTTCTTCATGTCATTGACAGAGAACTTGAAAGCTTTCAGAAACATACAATACGTCTTACAATGAAGTGAACACCAAATGAGGGACGTTCACGCTCTTTTCATGACCAACATGAACACAACCTCATACAAAGGCAACACTAGTCTCTTTGTTTCCTCCCTTTTGTGTCTTTTTTCCCTCTCGTGTGGCTCTTTGTTTGCATTTCAGAATTTCTGTTGTATATTTTCTTTTATACAACAGGTCCTCTACTTCGCTTATTTTGTTCATGTATGACATCTTTCATAGGACAAGACCACATCAGTGAGTCCTCACCTTCCATGACCCTGTTATTGGTTCTCTGGTTTTCTGTACTTGCCTCACTTATTTCATTACTGAGCTGCAGCTATAGGAGATGTTCTGACCCCATGTTGAGCCTTTGCCGGAGCAGCTCACAGCCTCTCACATGCCCATTTTCTTGCCTTAAATTTGAGTACAAGTTGTTTACTTGCTGCTTGTAACACCCGCCCTTGAAAAGAAGCTGTTTTAATCTGATACTCCACCAGTTACAGGACATGATGCTGTGGCAGATTAAAGTATTTTACTGTAAAACCTGCTCTTATATTCTAGAAAGATAAGACACAGAAAACAGAAGTCTGAGGGACCACTCTAAGTGTATATGCTCTCTAGTGTGATAACAGGTTTTGCATTTGTTAACTATTTCTTTAAAGTCTTACGTATACAAAACTGTGTCTTTTCAAAATGCATATTCCTCTCTTTTGTTTTTAAAAATACTTTCATTCACACTGATTGTTTGCAAATAAAATCATCCACGTACAACCAGGCAAATCATGCCAGACCTATAGGTGGCAGTGTTTTACAGACGTTGCACCCGTGCCAGCCAATCAGAATGAATCTCTATCATTCTGTCTCTTCCACCAGAGATTTAAACATGGTGTCGGGATCTTTTGTTTGGATCCATAAAGGGGTTTTCACTCCAAATAAAGTAATAAGATGCACTTAAAGTAATATTCAGGCAAGAAGTGTTTGCATCGATACTACAGCTAACCAGTCAACAGTATTTATGCTTGACATGAACATAAACACGAAACCATGAAACTTGAGTTTTTCAAAATTTTCCCTTTGGCCGGAGTTTTCAGAAAATATTAGTTTTTGTGACATTTGTTTCTGACGCAAACAAATAATGGCTCAGCCTTAAATTCCAAACTTTAATAGATTGCTATTTGTTATTTTGTGCAGGTTTGGTTGCTTTTTGCTACTTTGATGTTGTGTGCATGTTGTGGCCCAACATTAGTAAACTCTGCTTCTGACCAAGGAAAACGTCCAATTCAGTGTGTCCTCTCATGTGTTTTGCACTCTCACATATTCACATCAACATAAAAACATTCATTCAGAGACGTCAGCTGTAAGAGTTGTTGAGTTTTTGCAGAATGTACAGAGCTTTACCTTTAGCCTTTGCACAATCATCAGTGCAGTGGTTTGCACTGTTGCCTCACAGTGAGAAGGGCTCAGGTTAGACGCAGGATTAATCGGTGACTCTTAACAGCAGCAGGTCTGAGTTGTTTCTAGGATGTTTATCTCTGTGTGTCACCACAATAATTAACTGGCCACCTGTGCAGGTTTTTCTTGTCTGATGACAGCTGGAATTGGCTCCAGCCCCAATCCCCAGCTGAATGGGATAAGTGGTATAGATTGGATGGATCCTTTCATGGATTGCACATATTGTTGCAGTTTGAGGTACACAGTGGATGTGTACATTCACACTGCTAAGCCATGTGATTGACAGAAAGATGTGGTGGAGAGAAGCTACAATAACAGTATGGAGGGAATAATCTCTGCACAGAAGTGAGGAAAAATAATAACATAGGGAAATGGAAATAACTCTCTAATCTATTTAACATCTCACAGGCTTTAAATTAAATGTTTTATATAGACGTCTGCTTCAAGCTTTTTCACCTTTAATAGAATCCATTTTATGAACTAAAAAGCAGTAACTAATAGACAGGTAAGTGTAAAACATAATAGCACCTAGCCCCTAGCTACAAAGAAATAGTCTCTTATCTGATCGTCACTTCTTCCATACTGAACTTATATGAGAATATTTTTGTCCCGGTGAGTCGTTATCTCCTGGCTTACAGAGATATTTTCCCTTCTGCTGTAATGTCTATGTTGCCAGCACTGCTGAGAGGCCACCTGGTTCCTCTTTTTCCACCACTGTGACATTTACAGTGAAGGTGAGATGTTACACAGTCTTTACCGTCGCTCTTTTCACCGTCTGTGTATGGAGAGGTTCGTCCTGCAGAGTCAGGTACATGCAGAGCTCCACAGAGAGCTTCGGTTTCTCACTCTGTCCGACTGTTAGGGTATGAATTTATGTCTATTTAAAGCATGTGACATACTCTTCAAGTCAAATTAAAACAACTTTTTAATCCTGCCACTTAACCCTCGTTTTGTCCCTCTGCTTTGTTGGGGTTATTGTACACTTATTTTAACATACTTCACTACATATAGCAACATTATATCCCATTTACACAGTTTCTGTTAAATGCTGACAGCTTTCCACTCATTGCACCTTTACGCCAAAATGTGCAAGTTATAAATTTAAGCCGATTTTGTCACCAGAGCTGTGATGATCAGAAGATAATGCGTTTGACACAGACAGACGTCCACTGGTCTGGTTTTTATTTATTACCCTGTTGATGTGAGGACTAATTACCTGGAGGTCAAAAGGTGGCTCCTATACGAGTTCAATTTGCTTTCATTACAATCCTTTGTTGAAGTGTGGCTTTGCTAATTGCATCTATTCATCCTGAGACTGCTGGAGGTGTTGTAGGGCAAGGTGAAAATAACATCTCAGCTTGTTTGGAGCGGAGATGTTAAACTCATTCAAGTTCAAGCGCTACATCTGTATGAGTAAAATCAGGGTGTAACTCCAGACGCAAGCACTAAAAGTGGTTGTTTCTATGTGCTTTTTCTCAGTATCAGTGGTTAAAGGACTTTTCCAGAGGACCATGAATCTACTGATGGCACATGGATCAAAAGTCTCTGTTAAAACACTAGTACTGGGAAGTGAGAGCTGTTTTTTTGCTTGATTTCATGGATTCATTTTGTAGTAATCGTGGACACCGGGGCTGAACATGCAGAAAGAAAAAAGGACAGAAAAGCAGAGAAAAGCTTAACAGGAGAGTGGTAAAGCATGAGCTAAAAAATTCATCGAAATACTGCAGATGATGATTTCATCTTAGTCTGGTGATTTGAACAAGGCTGAAGAAGCTGTGTCAGATTGAAGAGGTGAGTTTATAAAAATTCTAACCTTGTGTTTCAATAACGCAGTTCAGGCAAAGCTGTCTGTTCCAGTGAACGAGGAGAATTTCAGGATTTGCACGCCAATCAGAAAACACAGCTGCATGGCCGTCGCCTACGTCCAGCAGGAAACATCACATTAAGCTCTAATTTATTTCCCTTTATTTGCTTCTCATCAAATTCAGATTCAATCATAGGTTTTTGGATTTGATTATGAAGCCAGGCGTGGTTGAGCACCAGCTGTCTGACTAAAGTTGACTTGTTATCCCTTTGTGTCCACAACATGAGTCATATGATTATGTTTACTCTCATCAACCACTTGATATAATTTTATTTCAGTTCATATGGTTTTTCATCGCTGTTGGTGTTCTTATTGTTATCCCAAATAAAACATATCTACTTATCATCTGCTCACTTGTCCTCCAATGTCCACAAATTATATCCAAAGATTATGATCCTAAGCATAATAACTTATGAAATGAGGCTCTTGTGTCTGTTTTTTTGTGGTTTATCAACATCATACTTGAGTCTTCTTTCAGATGAGACATCAGTGAATACACTGCTGATAAACGTTTCAATGTGAAGAGAGCTCTTGAAAAATTACTGCCGTATTTGTCGATCTAAGGACGACCCTGATTACGAGACGAGTCCCTCGTTAAGACTGATTTTTGGGAAAGAGCAACTTAGTTCTGATTAGCAATAATGACACAGCAGACTAATTTTACAAAATGAAGTATAATAATGCTTTTAAATTTTTTTAAAAGGGTCATATCATTTAAAAAAAAAAAAAAACTTTTCAGTGATTTTGCTCATATGCTTTGTTGTCTCCTTTATATAAAATCCTGTCATGGATTTGCTCTAATGAGCCTCTAAGATGCAGAAATGTCATGATTCCATATAGCCAGATGCTGACATTTTCTCTTAAGTGTAATTACCTGCAGTAATCTTGATGAAACAGCCATCACTTTCTTATTCATAATGGCCATCACATGATTTCTAACTCCAAAGTTAAACTGATACATGATTAATATCTGACCATTAGGAAACCTCTTTTTGAATTCTTGGTTGATGTTCCTCTTCCAAACTAAATTTCAACACACAGGGAGCAATAACTTGAGACAAAAACAGGAAGCAGTCATGAACTACTAAGGAGAGGACTTAAATAACTTGACAATTTAGATGGAAATCGTTATCGTTAGATAAGATTGAACCATACTTTTCCTTACAATTTTTATTGGTTTAAACATGTCACAGGTGCAAGTGATCAGGAGCTGAGGAGGTATGGAGGTGATACGTCACTTTAAGGAGAAAGAATAATGAAGCCGACAACATAAATGACCTTTTTTTTTACATATAAAGACACATCATGATTAGTTATTCATCACCAAAAAAATCAGCTCAGCTTGATGTTTTACAGAATCTGGTTTTGAAGTATCTGAAAAAGAAAAAAAGTTCTGGCAATTTAGGAAACAATGATTCTTTCTGAAAAGGCTCAGGGCTTTTTGTTATTTTGCTTCTAGTGGAATTAAATCTTAGATCACTGCTGCTCACTTTCACTTGACGAGAGATCTTCAAGTGTTTTCTGTTTTTATTCCAGTGTTGTGCCTCATTCAGTAATAATGACCAAACTCAGAGCCATCGAGTGAACACAGAAAATAAGAACCCCAAAAAAACTGTTGAATGATTGTGGTAAAGTAAGAGGGAAAGCAAAGTGGCCATGAAACGCAGGAAAGCAAAACATCCACAAACAACAACATTAACAACAGAGCAGACCTTGCAGTGTTTTTTATTCTAATAGTTGAAGCTGAAAGCTTCTTTGAATCAAATGTGGTTTACAGGCTTTTAAAAGCTGTACATGTATGGGAGCTGCTTGAATCAGCATAAATCTACATATATGATGCTTCCTGAATACTGTTTATACTTATTTCCATAAAACTCTGAAGTCACACCTGTTTTCTAACAACATGCGTCTTCATCTGGCTTTTCTATGCTGCACTGTTCATTACCTGGAAACCACAGCGGATACAAAGAAATGAAACTTTATCCTTGTAACGGCTGGAAAAAAGGCCTTTTATTGCTTTGTGCATTGAGTTGGACTTTGTGAAGCTCATACTTTAAAACATGCCTGTAATTCCAACAGCTGGGAAGTTTCATATCTCATAGGAGGAGAAGGAACAAACATTCAGGACGCATAACTGCAAACTACCACCTAATCTTAACATCACACTACTGTATTTGTATTATTATCTTATTCATGCTTATTGTATTAGGGAGGGATGTATAGAATAAATAGGAAGCCCGAACCAGGTATGGGTATTGATGTATCTGCCCTTGCTATGCTCTTTATGTCCACCTCATACACTCGACCTCTAAGTCAGCCTTTCACATTTACAGAATCTCTATATTTATGTTCTTTTCTTCCCTCCGGCTCTGTGAAAGGCCGTCCACCAAGTGTGGGCTGTGCGTTATCCACCAAGGTTATGTTGATTGAAAGATTGCTGTGACAAAGCTAGAAGACAGAAACAGTGAAAAAGTTTTTTCTCATTAAGACACAGGCTGAATTCTACACTGATGCATCTCAAGAATCAATATGAGCAAACATTTCCATTATAGTGTTAATTTGTTTCACATATTATGATGATATATAAGGGTATTGTAATTTTAAGAGACTTTTCCTCCTCCCAGCAGTACGTTAGGGTTTCTCTGCAGTAAGATGCTCTCACTCATGGTTGGCAGGATTCTTAAATCGATGAACCGGTTAAACAGCAGCAATTAACTTGAGCCAGTCACACTCACAAAAGCTGAGCTTGTATTTAAGAGTCTAAAATGTTGAATTACTTAAGAGAAAGAGAGAACTGTATGTGGGAGGAATCCAAACACAAACTGACTCAACTTAAAAATATCTATGAATGCACATCCACAGCCCACGTATGACTGCTCTGAGATGATACGAGAGGTCAAAGGAGATACTCGGCAACACGAGGCAGTGCCGGTGTGAAACAACAGAAAATGAAGTGAGTGAGAAGATGAGAGTGGCAGCATTCAGATCAGTCAGAGCTGATGAGCGTGTAGAGAAGATGCTGATTACCGTACTGTGTGAAATGTACAATATGTGCTATTGTATGTACTTTCTGATGGTCTCAAAACACTCAAAGATTTGGTCAAGTAAAGAAAAACAAAACAAAAGCAAGGTGAAAGAAAAGAAAGAGTGACATTGATTGAAACAGAGTTATGAAATCAAAATGCGTCAAACATGAAGCAAAGTAACACTTTCTGTACTGAAGTAGAAGTACAAATACTTCTGTAAAAAAAAGGTGAGAAAAGTAAAAGTACAAATTCAAAATGTGTGCAAAAGTGCTTTTCTGGGAGCCAAAACATGTTCTTAAGTGCTGTACTTGGTGCAAAACTTGAGTTTAATTGCTCTCTTGGGAGCCAAAACACATGCCGTAGATCCCTCCTGGTTGGGGGACCACACTAATTTGTCCTTTTGGAAAGTTAAAAACATGATAAACTGCTTCCCTGACAGCCGAAATACACCAAATGCTCTCCTATCGGGAGCCAAAATATGCATGTCATTGCATCTTTTACATCTGCTGCTATTTGTATGTGTGGTTGTAGATCAAACCTCAGTAACAGCAAAGAAAATGTACTTATTTGTTTCTGACCCAAAAAAAGAAAAGAAGAATGGATGTTGCAATGATGTGCATTTGTTTGCAAAAACCCTATTTCAACACAACAGACACTGAAAAGTTTAAACAGCAGATTTTGCTGAGTTGCAAATAATTGGAGCCCCATACCAAAAAGGAAATAATGCAAAAAGCATCATAAATATTAAAACTGAGGAAAACTCTTGATGCCACCAGCAGGTGTATAGATATAGAAAACCACATACTCCCCAAAGAAAGTCCCCTTGACTGAGGTTAATCTGCAACAATCTAGTAACATGACAAGGTCATACCAGAGAGTTTTTCAGATAAAGATGAGGAGAGTTTGACTGATTTATGAGAAAACTGAAGTAGTTTCTGTTTCTGAAGTTTCTTTTATCAAATACAGGGAATCATAACATGAAAGATGATCTAAAAGAATTTCTGTATAAAAGAAATAAAACTGGAAACCAAAGCCGAAGGTCTGACTCCGGAGTGGAAATCTCCACATGGATTTAAAATCCCAAGTTTAGATTCTGTTTTCATCACATCATCATCCAAACTTTTAAGAAGCTGAGGCTGAATTCGATCTCCAGGCTCTTGCCTCATCAGCCCTTGCAGATTTATTTCTCATTCAGGTTCAAATGAGGGATAACACTCTAAGCCTCTGACTGTGACCTGCAGGTGAAAGCAGGGAGGAGGTGGAGCTCGGAGGAGGAGGAGGAGGAGGAGGAGGAGGAGGAGGAGGAGGAGTGTGGCACTTGTGCAGGGCAGCAGGAGTTTGAGTGTCAGTCAAGTGATGATTGTGGGATGATGCACATCAAGTGTGAAATCAGCACAGCTCAAGTTGCCTGCCTAAAATAGTTTGTATTTGTGGTTTCATTTTCAATTTCATTTCTCTCCAGCGCTGCCTAACACTGAGAAACATTGTTAAATATTTATACTTGAATCGCTCATCTGTGAGATGAAATATCAGATTGTGAAGCTGTTTAGCAGCCCGTCCTCTTCATAATGTGTAAAAGGAATGATTATTGATTTAAATTCAAGTTTCTTCCCCTCCTGTGCTGTTTCTTATTGAAGTTAGCAATGTTAATGTACGTTTTAGTGCTGCTGGCACTAAATGAACAACAAGATGACTCATAAAATATGTGGATGAAATTTTACCAATGCTTCCCCTTGTGATTATTGGCATCACAGATCAAAGCAGATCCATAATCCATGGGTCACAACCCGCGGTTTGGATCACGTCATCGGAAGATTGATTGAAGATTGATTGGAGATGCATCATCAGGGTGTAAAATCAATGTGCTGCTGCTTTGAGTGAACACATTTTGATCAATATCATCAACGCAAATGTGAGGGAAAAGATTTCTGTAGATGACAGCAGACTTGATGATGTTCTTCACAAAGATAAAAATACTCTTTTTAGTGTGATGCAGCTCTTTATTTTCAGGTTTAGCCAACTGCTTAGATTAATTACAACTAATGTCAGAACCATAACATTATATCTCAGGATGTAGCAGCATGGTACAGTTTCACTTCTGATATATTTTTCTTCAGAAGCTTATCAGAAGAAAAACAATCTGATCTCTGACTAAAGCTTTGGTCTCTGGTGTGCCTCACAACTGATAAGATATTTTAGAGTTTCTTCTCTGTGGATTTATAAACATGAAACTTTCAGAGCTTTTGAACCTTTGATTTTTATTCATGCACAAGAAAACTCAACATACTTGAGAATTACTCATTTTTCCTTTAAATGGGGCCACATTTGGAAGGAGCATGAATTTGTGGAACGAGCATAGACATAGGAAGAGGCAAAAGAACAAAAGGCACATGCAGCACATGTTTTGGCTCCAGAGACGCATTTTAGCACGTGTTTTTCAACAATTGGTCCAGCTGAGTTTGAGGGTTGAGCTCATGAAAAAATTGTCAAATCTTCTCTGTCAATGCCAAACATTAAATAAGGAACCAGAACAGGTGGAGCCTTACGTCCATGCTCTATGTTTGTTTCTGTATTTCTGCACATTTTCCATAAAGCTTTCAGATATGGGACTAGTTGATGTGTAGCTCCAATGAGACACGAAGAAGAAACAACAATGAGGAAACTTTTTACAGGCTTCACTGACCATCGCCTTCTGCAATGCTGCCCTGTTTTTGTCATTTATGGGAGCGGTACAATAGCAATCCCTCCATTGCAGTTGTCATGTTTGTCTTTGACTTTGTTGTCATACATTTTTACTCTTGGCTGCCCCCCTGGTGGATGTTCTGGTGAACAGCAATGCCAACGTAAAGGACGCATGGATGTATGTGAGCACTGACAGTAACATCATTTGAAAAGAGCATAAACATTTTCATGTATAAAGAGAGTATAAATGAGACTTTAGTCAACTGGTGTGGCTGTGGTTTGTTCTGTATTCATCCCATGACAGAGTCGAGAAACTGCACAGTGCAAAAACTCCAATAAGAATACCTAAATGGAATGATTTGAGTCCAATCTAGAAAATAATGTCCATCAGAGGGAACAGCTTGACCATCACTCTCCTGTTCGCTTCTACATCCTCAGGGTCCAGGACGGAGCTGGACTTCTTCACCAGTCTTGCTCTCCTTTGTCCTTTGTGTATTTTGTCCCCTGATTTCACTTCTGGTGCTGGGTTAGACCGGCTAGCTCGTCCATCATATTGGAAAAAGATCTTAAATTCTTGGTTATGATGGATGGAAGGACGGGTCGATGTCGTCTCTTCTCAGCTCACACTCCAGCACCAGCACATTCTCACCTCTTTCTCCTCAGTTCACAGGGACACAGAAATATATCTTTTAAGTGTTTTCTTCATGCCAGAAGTCACTCTCTATCGTCCACTCATGACACAGTTCATGTAGACAGGAGTGTGGAGAGAAAAGTGGATGTGAGTGTTTTTAAAAGGTGACAGGGAACAGAACGACTTATATTGGTGATTATTGAGGAATGAAGGAGGTTACCGGCAGAGATTAAATTTGCAATTAAAAAAAAAGATTTCAATGATGGTTTTATATTTTTAGAGTTGCAATTGGATGCTTTTGACTTTATTGGTTGGACAGACGGGGAATGTGAGCAGCACATGTAGTGGATGCAATGAGACGATTCAACCATAACCAATGTTCAATTTTGCTTTCTCTGAACTCTTAACTTCTGTCGAAGGGAAATCAAACACTCCCTGACTGTTTCTTCACAATTTCATGTCTTCAGCAAAGTATTAAACATTTGCTGTG
The DNA here is from genome assembly GCA_008086565.1 of Thalassoma bifasciatum. Taxonomy (NCBI): domain Eukaryota; kingdom Metazoa; phylum Chordata; class Actinopteri; order Labriformes; family Labridae; genus Thalassoma; species Thalassoma bifasciatum. The sequence goes on along the minus strand of RPOG01000494.1, from coordinate 120,795 downwards.
AACACTGAACAGAGATGCAAATAAGCCACTTTAAAGTGACAGAAATGTTCGACTGTGTCAGTTTCTGTTTCTGAGTGATGATTCGGAAACAACAAAAGAAAAACATTGACTTTGAGTTTTTCACACCACAGGAACCGCATGTTTGCTGCTTATTCCAAGTGACTGACCAGCAATAAGTTCAGTGTTTGAAATAACAATTCAAAGACTTATTCAGACTCTGGATGAGGCCATAAATCGACCCACTTGTCGCACACAATACAACTTTGAGATGAAACAGAAAACTCACAGCAGTGTGCCGTCTTCAGCCTCTGAATGCACACTTCACTTTTTAGATCTTGCAGTAATGGCTCCTTCAAGATTCAAACATTTCATATTTTGAGCGTTTTGAAGGTAACAACGTGTGAAATTACAAAAAGGAGCTTTCGGGCTTAAAGCGTGAAATCTTATGGGCTCAAATAACTTGATGAAATAGTTGCGGCGTCCTTTCAGATGGAAATGAACAGAAGATGCTGGAACAAAGAAACACACGGCACATCATCCCTGCATAATGTACTGTAATTTATGTCACATTTCTCAGTAACCCTCTGTTCTCTCTAGACTTGTTTCCGGTGTTGTTTGTCTGACACTCACGGTTAAACATATTTATATTCAGACAGCTCATTAAGATGAAGAACAAGTGTTCAGCCTCATTACAGATCAGTAGGGAGGGCCAGGCCAACCAGACCACTAATCGAGGCGGATTTTTGCTCATTAAGTAGGAATCAGGAGATGCATTTAATATATCTTTACATGCTATGTTTGCAGAGGGAGTTCATAAAGACGTTAAATCCTCGTCATGTGTTAGAAATAAATCTCACCCTCAGTTTCTACATGAACGTGAGAGCAGGGCGATAATGAAGACCTGAGAGCATCTTAGTGATTGTTACATCTTATCTATGTTGATGAGGATGTTGTCAAGAACACATCTCCCCTCTGCTGCAATTTTCACATTAATGAGAGCATTGTTTTGGTGCAGGGGCACATCTCCCTGAACTGCTGCTTTAATGAACGCCTTCTTGTGAGTTAACGTCATCACAACAGCACAGTTAAGACCCGCATGCAGCTCTGCATTTATATCACTCAACGATAAAGTTAACTCATTAGTACCAGGCTATTTTCTTACATATTTTGTCTGAAAAGATTATTTCAGAGTCTGTAGCTTGTTGCTAAAATGCATCTTTGTGAAATGAATATTACAGAGCGTATGCAAATACGTCACTTCCACTCCAAGCCATGTCCCTTCGAGTGCAGAAACAAAACACTCAGCCACTCAATTCCTGTTTCTTGCCACTTAGTACGCATCACATTTCACAGAAGTCTTCAGACACGCATATCCAAGACCAATAAAGTTAATTTTATCGCCAGGTTATGCACGTTTCAAGCACACTTATCTGATGAAGAGGAAATATGTTTGAAATATCATGAACCTGGTGAGTTAAAAGGTTTTGTACTTAAGATCCCTGCAGTGTGAGCCAGTTCTGCACCAATCAACACATTTCTCTACGATTCACGTATGAGTCCAACACTTTTGTTATTATGCAGCTGTTATGGAAGATGTGCAACTGCTCCAGGCTCATACTGCAGACAGGAATAGCATTCAACAAAGAGGATAAGCTGATCTTCTTTTAGCTGATAGTGCTCGGCTGAACTATGCATGAGTTGGCACAACAAATGAATACCAAATCTTTAAAACCGCCTTCGGTTAATTCTTCTTTGAAAGATAAAGAGGGGCTAGACATAATTTTTGATCCCTTCATTTTTCTCTTTGCTGGCATAGCTTGCTCATATCAATATCTTTAAACTGTGAGCTATTACTGGATGGTTAAAGGCAGGGTATGCAGAAATTTTTTATAGGTGGCTCAGTGCCAGCGGCTGTACATGCTCACTGCCTCCGACCATAGATGACAGCATGGCAAACAATCGTAGCTTTGTGAACACACCATAGGTGATAAAAACAGCCCTGCGAGCACCTGTAGTGTCACATGGGAGAAACACAAGAGCCGCACACCTGACTTCCTGCAGGTAAATGAGACAAACTCCAGATATAGAATCATTCTTTCTCTGTGTTAAGGCCGCTATCATAGCCTCTCAGGATAGCTTCTCCCACTCACTATCAGCAACACACAAAGTCACATGCGCACTGATTGGCTGGTCACCTATTAAAACTCCTGCTCTCTGCGTCTCAAGTTCAACCAAAACATTAATAAAACAGGCAAAGAGGGGGTCTACTAGGGGGTGAGGCAAACACTGTCACACGAGTACAGAGGCCCAGAGATGACGACTGAGCAGGATCATTCCTGTAAAAACTATACTTTTATTTATTATTTTTAATTCTGCATACTCTACCTTTGAGTGCAGAAATAATGTCATAGCACACCACAAATTTAAAAAGAGATGCCAAAAGAGATACAAATCATCTGATGCTCTTTTGAAATGCCAGAAACCAGCTGCCCCATACCCTTCTATTTCCGATCCTAAAAAATTAGACTCTTCAATTGCCTAATCATGACAGACATAAAAAAGTGGTCACAGTCCTGAGACCACCCTTGAAATATCAACTGTATAAGATATGAGGCTTTCAGTGAAGAACTACTCCTACTACAGCAGGAACTCTGAAATAATTTGGGTCATTTAGAAAATCTGGGCAGCGAGCAGAGATGGGTAAAAAAGGCCAATCTTCCTCAATGTAGAAAATTACAGCTGGTGCCAAGATTCAACATAAAATGAACTGGTAGGTCAGGTTTTGTTTACTTTCATGCACCGTGCTGTGTTGTTCATTGGATTACAAAGGCAGAGAAAAATGCTGAGGCTCAGTTATCTTCAAGGAAAAAATGTGCTGAAAATGTAAACAAAACAACAACATGTGTAGACGTCAAAAGCAGTGGTGAGTGATGGTGAAAGAAACTCAACCATTTTCCACTCAGATTTTGTTGATTTTTCTTTTCTTTGGAGCTGTTTTTATGGATAGAAATAACTGAAAAAAAATCTATTTGAAAACATTTTCCCATTATTTGTCAGTAAAATTACAGCTGTTAAGTCCATCATGAAGTTTCCATGCCTATTGATTGGTTTATGCCTTTATTTCGATCACATAGAAACTAACTTGAAAGAAAAATAGGTTATACAAACAAATAACAGCGCAATAAGTGATCATCAAAAATGTGAACACAAATCAAGACGTGAAAATTAAACTGTAATTTCTTAGGCCTCTCAGTTTACGTCAACAAAAAAGGAGTAGGAAGAAGTTTAAATGTATCTGGTTGTTTCCTCTTAAATCTTACTACACTTTCTAACTGTAATCATAACACTGGCTTAGGTTTAGAAACAGCGATCATACAATGTTTCACACATACAGACAAAACTACAGTTATACATTTACTTTCTTTAGAAGTGTATTTTACTGTTCCCATAATTTCATCCAACTAAAAAGCAAGCACTTTGTGAAATAAATTCATCAATTTACATCTGTAAAATCATTTCTGTTTTCAAAATGAACAGTGATACAGAGGATTTTCAGTGTTGTATGCACACTTCTTACCTGTAGTTTTTTATTTTTTCACTGAAATTATAACATCCTCCTTTTTTCATGAAACATTTTCTGAATGTTTTTTGGCAGCAAATTACTTTTTATAATTCACTTTGTATATTGGAGCTTCGATTGTGCTCCACCAAGTCAAAAAAATGTAGTTTTTGATTGAAAAGAAATCATTCCTGTGTACTTGAAATCAGCGTTAAAAATTATTCTGATTGCTCTTTTATGCTAAATGAAAAGTGGTGGAAGAGTAAGTGTCGTATCTTGCCTCTGTATAGTTTTCTAAATAAGGAAGAATGAGTGAATTATACAGAATGTGAAGAGATTTCTGGTGTAAAACATGTTTTGCTTTTGAGGGGACTAAAATGCTGCGAAACAGTAAAAAATTTGATGTGTTTAATGTAAAGTTTCCAGCAAACTTTGTCATCTATTATCACTTTAAGGAAGTTATTGTCAGTAACTTATATCTTTACTAATTTTACTTATGTACTTTTAATAACCCTAACCACAACCCATTTACTAAAGACAATTTTACATTAGCTTGGTATTCAGAAAGAAATCTTTTCGCAAGAAGTTTGACTTTTTCTCCTCCTTGGACAGAAAAGTTTTAATTTGTTTATTTGCTCTGAAGCTGAGCTGCATGATTTGTTTCAGGATCACGGTTTAGAAGAAACAAATTAGAGTCGAGCAGCTCATCTCTCCCTCACTTCACTTCCCATGTTGTGCTCAAACACCCTCACGGATACTATTTTGAAATTAATCTGCACTTAATACTTTGCTGCTGCTTTGTATTTGCACAGAACCAAGAGCTTCGGGCTTCAGCTTGTGAGCGATAAAAACTCCTGTTTGTGAGTCAGAGGACGCTGTTTAACTTCATATACAGAAACTTTCTGACAAACCTTGAGGGCTGTTTTATTTCCCTGACTACGCTTCCCTGAGCAACAAGTGAAAGATGTGTGGTTTTTGTTTGTTGGTTTTACATAAGAGCCCTGAGTGATTTTTACAAACAGGTTATATAACACAAGATATGCTAATCTTCATTCATAACCCACTGGTGGAACATGTTACAACTGCTGCAACTAACTGAAAAACAAAAAACACATTAAAGAAAATAACAAAAGTGCACTGATATGAAAACTGCTGCTGATAATGAATATATCATACACTAACACAATCTAATGGTATTTTTTTCATTCTGTTTTCACAGTGTGAGAGTTTAACAGATGCAGAACTCATACGCCTCATTTATTACTAACACACAGCTGTGACACCAACATGCTTTTTTCCCTTTTCTTTTCCTTAAATTACTGTCTTTTGTTCACCCAAAAAAGGTTATATTCAATTTTCTGGGTAAAGTTTTTGAGTTTCAATCATACCAGAATTATTTTCCTGCCTACTGACAAAGAAAGTGACCCTGTAGCAATGTTTCATAATCAAACGCTTAACTCTCTTGGAAACGGCAAAACTGGCAAAACGCTGGTTCTGTTTGCCAGAAGCTAATGAGGGGAGGTCTGGCGGTGTTTACGCAATAAGAAGAAATGTGTAACACTCTCTACACTGCCAGCAGACAACACTAGTTAGTTAGTTTTCACCCGAAATGGAGCGTGAGAACACAAACAGTTGGTTAATCAAAGCAGAGACTCAAGTCCAAGATTATTAAAGGGGAACTGGAGTTAATGGTTCATCTGTAATATTATATCCGTCAGTCATTTCATGTTGGATTAATCAAAACTTTATTTCAACAGCTTGAAATTGTATTTGTTGTTCAGGCTCTGAATCTCATCACTCCCCGAGGAGGCAGCAAGAAGCGTGGAGACTAAGAAATCACCTGCCTGAAGGGTTTTTTCAGCCTGCTAATCTAATCCGCTGGATGGAATAACATTAAAAACCTGACTGGCCGGTAATGTAAATTATCAATGTTGCCGTGCAGTGCATGAATAATGCCAGTTCAGGGACTTCTAAGTGAAAAATCCATTCATGAATTCTGATCACTGCAGGTGTCTGATTCACTTGAAAATACCTCCAACCAAACAGTTATTTATCAGAATTTTAACAAAACACTTTAAAAGCTAAAATAAAAGTTTTATAAGATCATCAACACACTTAATAGCTGTTTCTGTCAATTTTTTTTTTTTTGCAAAATAAAAGGCATATTTCTCAACTTTTGCTTTACCAGTGTTTCCATTACGACTAGACTGACGCACAACTTGAGCAAAATCTCTTCACATGAGATTCGATTTGCGAAATGTGAGAGAAGTGAAGGGGACTGTAACTGGCGGTGACCACGGAAATCACAAACATTATAAGAGCCATAACCGTCATTTTGCTGGGCGTTACTATGGTTACTGATAGTTTTGCTAAATTGCATCCCTGTGAAATGATTATTACATAGCAGGGGGTATGTGTTTACGTCACCATGTCATTCATTACCACTCAGTCACCACAGTGACATTTGCTTGTTGTGACGTCCAAAACTAAATGCAATTTATGTCAGTAAGTGGACATTTCCCATTAAAATGTGTCCTCTAATCTCTAACAAGTTGGTTCAGACTGGATTATCACAAGGATTTTGATAAACAGAAAAACAATAATGAAGAACCAAAAATCGGATAAAGAGATGGAAAAAAAGAAAAAAAAACTTAATGAAGCTCAAATATATATAATTCCTCTGAGTGGTCAAAGAGATAGAAAGCTAATGGTGGCTCCTATTGAGATACCAGCCTCTGGCATGTAAGACAGAGAAATGCTGCTTTGCTGACTTTATCACCTTCATAACACTCTTGATATTCTTTTTTTTAATGTATTTCTCTGGACTACTAGTGGTTTTTATCAACAGTTTGAAAATTATATCTGAAAATCAAGGCTAGGAAGATTAGATAAAACTCCTCTGATTCCACCCACTCGTGACCTTTACTGCCCAAACACACCTGACGTTGTCCCTTACCAGTCAGATCATTAGCTGTGTTTCAATCACATAATTATAATTTTTTTTTTTCCCTGAAGTTTTGATTAAGTACAAATGTGCCTTGCAGGTTTTTTATATTGAGGCTGGAAACATGCACAACTTGAGTAAAATCTCAAGTCTTTCCAGTTGAAGAAAGAAGGGGGGCTGTGACCAGCCGTAACCAGTGGTAACCATGGATACCACCAACATTTTACAAGCAGGAAACTGTAATTTTGATGGGTGTTGCTGATGTTGTCAACAGACCCACGTAGAGGGCGTTAAAATATGAGCCCCAGAGTTTCTATTTGTGGTAGAGGTCACGCACCAGGGAATTCTGGGAAAGGATCATGGATTCACAGAGGCGTCTATTATTTGTCAACGGTGACATATTTTTGCAAAAAAAGGTATTCGTCTTGCACTTTAATGATTAACTTTAGTAATGTCTGGAAGAATCACATCATGAGAGTGTATTAACCTTTTATCAAAATTTTAGAGTTTTTGTTTTAATTTTGATGTTTCCATTACCATTTTTTTTTGCAATATTTAGATTTTCATAATTCTAGGTGTAATGGAAACGCACCTACTGACAAATTGGTGCATGCTGGACCTTCCCAATGATTCTTTCACGTTACACTTTGCATTACTTACCAGAATCTCCTGTGAAATGAAAAAAAAATGCATGATTCAAGGCAACTTTAGGCATTTCTTCAGTAACTTAAGTTGAAAAGCAAAGCTGGTGAAGCCTCTTTCTTCTCAAAATGGAAGCCATAGGAAATCCCATTCACAATCCATGCAGAAAACATCACTTCACAACATCTAACAGATGTGGTGGGTTGTGTACGTGTCACTGTAATGATACATCCTTTTGATCTTATCAATCTTCTGTCTGACTCCTGGTTGTTATCCTATCATGTATCTTTCAGAAAGAGTATGAAGATTGAGATGTTCAGTGAAACAAAGGACAAAGTTCTTCCCTCTGACGCTTAAAGGCTTTGAAAAGTGTCAAACTACACAGCGAACAGCTGCGAGCTGACAATCAGGGAGTGTCATTTTAGCTTCATGAATACTCCGTGTTCCCTGTGCACCAGACTATGACTTTCTCCCTTTATCTGTTTTTGGATGGATCAGCAGATGGATGTATTATAAAACAGCGCAGGAGGATAAACTCCACTTCCTGTTCAAATTTCTTCCTGTCCCCCCGAGGTAAGCTCATTTTTCATACAAAAACACTCAGCGCTGGTGGTTTTCAACCTCCTCTGACGCTTTAAGCTGTAATCTGACAGGCTTTCTCGATCCTATTCTGTCACACTGACAGTATCAGATGGTTTTTATCTGCCTGCTTCTGTGGTCTTAACTCAGTCCCAGTTTGTCACCAGTGTGTGCTGTGACTTCACAATGAGCTCATGAAACAGACAGAGTTGGTCAATCTGCAGAAGAGCAGAGCTGCTCTGGTGGTCGAGCGCCTTCATTTCCTTTCCTTTAATGCGTTTCTTCTGTCCGCGGCTGAAATGCTTTGATTCTTTATTCCAAACCCTTTGTTGCTGAAATGTGCTGTATAACTTAACCTTCCTATAAGCGCCTCATGGTATTGAAAAAAAAAAGAAAACCTTTATGTTCCCTCCTCATTTAGAAAAATGAGTCACGTATATTCTCACATCGACTGCTCTCATGGACCAAACAGCACTGAGAGTTTGAAGCTACATGTCAGTGATCTGACTTCATAAAATGAAAATCTACAAAGGTCATCTGACCTTTCTTACATGTGAAGCTGAATTATTCAAGATTGGTTTAAAGTATTCACAATGTTCTGAATGTGTTTCATCCTCTGAACCAGCAGTGAAAGAAAACTACCTGTTGGAAGTTTGGGTCATGTCACATACGAGTAAAAGTGTTTGCTGATGTCCATCAGTGGTGCGCAGAAACTTTTTAAAGAACAGGGAAAAGAGAATAAATCAACATGCAAAATGCAGGGCAGAGTAGTTCATCGTGTTTTAAGCAGCCAAAGACGCAGGGCAGTGTGTTTTACCAACTAGAAAGGGACTTTAGCGATGCAAATAAAAGACACTTAAGCAAATGTACGCATGTTTTCGTTCCCAAGAAGGCACATCAGCACACTTTATGGCTGCAACATGGCACTTTTACAAGTTTTTGGCTGCCGAGAGGGCACTTTTGCATGTGTATGGTTTTGAAGAAGGCACTGTGGTGTAAAATTCCGGTCCCAGTAGGAAACTTAAGCACAGTTTTTGGTTCCCAAGAGGGCAATAATTCAATATTTGGACCCCCCCCCCCTCTGTGCACACCACTGATGAAGTTCATTCTTAGACTTGAAGTTAGTCTTGAGAACATTTTGAAATTATCTTGATTAAGCCATAAGGTTATCCTGAACAAAATATGATTTGTTTTCTTAGGTATGATTCATCGTCCCCAACCCATCTCAACCAATCACAGCTCATATTAATCAGAAGGTGGTGCATGGGTGAGTTAGAAAAACTCAGGATACCACAAACCTACCAATTAAAAAGAAAAAAGTTGATTTTACGAGAAAATAAGAAAAAAAAAACTGCGTATAAACTCCCCCAAACTGACTTAAGTTAAACTACCCCATTTCTCATGGCAATAAATGCTGGAAATCTATGACGATACAGTTTCTGCTTGAATTTGTGATGATTCTATTTTTGGTTTGTGTTTTCTTGATCAGTTCTTAGTTTAGGGTTTCTGGTGTTCTGTGTGTTGAGTTGGGTTTCATGGTTTTGTTCACTAGTTTTTCTTGTGTTGATTTTTCCCTTGTCTTGTGTCCGGGTTTCTTGTGTGTTTTAGTTCTTCCTGTTTCCTGATTTGTTTCACCTGTGTCTTGTATCACACCTGTTTGATTTGTCTCTTGTCTATTTACTCCCTGTCTTCAGTTCAGTCTGTGTTGGTTCATTGTGTCGTCGACGTCTGGTGTTTCCTGTATCTCCCTCATTCATGGATTTTGGATTTCAGATTTTTCTCGAGGTTTGAGGTTTTTGGATTCCTTTGTTTGTCTGAGCTTTTGAGTTTTGATTTAATAATCATTTTTTGTGTTAAAACTGCACTTGGGTCCTTTACCTGCTTTCTTCACTCCTGATCCTGACAGAACTACCATTTCTAGAAATGTTATATCTTTGTATTAAAAACAAATCCTGACCACATCATAGTTGTTTTTGAATATTTCTCTATCTACACCATAATGCTGAAAGGGTTGCATAAACACGCCAAAGCCTGATAGTGGTGGAAACATAAATTCAGTCTGTCAGGTCACAGAACATGAAAACTACACTGTTCTCATTTGTGTTGTTCATCTTTTTGAAGAAGCTTTAATTGTACTCTTTAAACTGAGTCCACTGTGGCAAATACAAAACTATTGGTAATTGAGTCTCTGAATTATGATAAAAAGATTATGAGGTTTCTTTCTAAAACATGTAAAACTCAAAAAAATGTCAGCAATATTGGTGATATATCAATAATAATGTGTCTAATTATGTCCATTTGAAAGTGTTTCTAGACATGCAGGGTTGTGGAGCTGCCTTAAATTTCTCTTTGTGTTTCATTTGTTGTTGTTATAACACATATTGTTTGTTCTGACGCTTGGACTTGTGCAAACTTGGCTCCAGCTGGCTTTAAATCCTCCTCCTCCTCCTCTTTTTCCCAGTACTGAAGTCACGATTTCACCCTTTTCTTCCCTTTTTCCCTCAGACCAGCATGACTCTGCGGTATCAGTGTTGGTGGCCTATTACCTATTAAATCAATCAGTGCATTTTAAAAAAGAAACTTATGTAGTACAACAAACGAGAGCCCCTGCAATTATAGTCTCAGTCCCGATCCTCACACAGCATGGGGGGATAAAACATCCTCCCTGTGCCTTCAATAAAACTTGTGGTGCAACAGGGGAATAACAACGCCACTTAAATGGACCCATACGGCCTTCATCAGTTTGAGTCAACAGGAAATCTCAAACTACAACTTCAGACGCTCTGTTCATCCCTCTCAAGTGGCCTAATTTAGAGCTCAAGAGGGGATTGTGTTCTGATCTTATCTGAGGAATTAAGGACAAGAGCAAGAGAGGGAGAGGTTTTGAATTATGTGTATAATTATTAAAATGAAAGCCTGAGCACTGCTGCTATTTCCACTAAGACTCTCTGAGCAGCAGATTTAGAGCAGCCTCATGTCCTGTGGTGACTTTCTGAGGGATGGATTTGGATTCTTATGAAACTAAATAATGTAGAACAAAGCTTTACTCTTTTCAGTGTTTTTAAGTCGCAATAAATCGATGCTTAAAGACCAGAAGTTTATGAGTTTTTTGGGATAATAATGATGTTGTTCTTCCGGGTGCACCTTTCAGATTGGCCTCAGGTAAACTACACTGGAATAATTTGCCAGCTTGCTGTGATGTGGTATTTGCTCTCCTGCTCTCCTCACGAATGTCACTCAGCAAAACTTTCAATTCTTTATAACCTGAGACCTTAGATAAACTGAACATTGCACAATGTTTTGTTGAAATGCTCCTCTACATGAAGGACGCTTCCTCTGTTTGTTGTTGATATTCTCACAACTGAGGCGCGTTTTCAGTCATGTGGGAACAAATGTTTGTTTTTCTGTTGCCAATGTTCACACTCAGCCTGAAGTGCTGCCTGAAATGAAACCAAACTACAAACAGAGATTGCAGCAGAAATTTATCATCATGTTTGATGTAGCATGTGTTAAAGTCAGAGTAGTTTTAAGAGGTTGTAGTGGTGTTCAGAGGGTGGTCCATAAATGTGCTTGGTAGTAGAACAACTCAGCAGTGGATAGATGGGTTATGGGTCAGATTAGGGTGAACAAATGTCTTCTTTTACTGGACATGTCCTCCTCTTTGGTCGTACAATTATGCCCAGAAGGCTTTTACAAAATACCCCAAAATGTCCAGGTTTTCCTCAGCTTGTTCTAAGGACCATTGATATTTATAATAAAATGCTGCACTGGGCAAGTGGCATTATTCTGATGCACCAAAACATGCTCTGACTGCTTATGCACAAACGAGCCACAGATATATGATAGTTCCCCTCTTTTCACCAAGGTTGTGACCAGCAGAAGGCACTTTGTACTGTCTGCAAAATTGAAATCAGAAAATTTACAGGTCTTAATATCTAAATCAAGCTTCTACTAAGATATTAAGGCGTTATTTATATGTGTGCACCAGAGAAATATGTCGTGGTAAGAGTTTATTATGTATGCTTATTTCCGCCCATTAAAAATAAATAAAAACTAAACTCTTGCTTTGTTTATTATCTTTTTTGGCCTAAATAAAGTCAAATTCTGGGACACAGAGAAAGTCAAAAGTCAAACTCGATGGAAAAAGTCAAAATTTTGAGATAAAGTCGAGATTCTGGGACAGAAAGTCAGAATTATGAGATTAAAAAAATTGACAAAAGAAAGTCAGATTCTGAGATAAACAATGAAAATTTGAGATAAAAGTCAAATTCTCAAAATAGAATATAATATAATGGACTAGAAAAGTCTTGATTGATCCCCCATAGTGGGAAATTTCAACGTTACAGCAGCTCACAAACATTACAAGTGCAAAAGATGCAGCAATAAAATAACATAATAAAATCAAATAAAATAGAATAAGAAGGATAACAAAAGATAAAAAATAAGATAACAAATAGCTGTAGTCATAATTATAATTATAATAACAATAAAAATGACAACAACAGCAACAATAATCATTATAATTATTATTATCATTACCCCTACCATTATCATTATTACTATAATAATAAAGACTTAAAACAGTTATTAGAATAATGATAAAGACTTAAAATGGTTATTAGAAAATGTCAGAATTTTGAGATAAAGACATATTCAGAGATTCAGAGTTCCTTTTATTAATCTTCGTTTCTTTTCTTGTTTTAATTATTTTTGTTTTGTATTTCTGCTTTTATTCCTGCTGTGAAGTGTCCTTGGGTGTTGAGAAAGGTGCTTCTAAATAAAATGTACCATTTTTATGATTATTAATGAGTTGAAAATTTGAGATAAAGGCAGTTTTCCAAACTGCCTGCCTACTACCTACTCCATATGAAAGTAGTGTCAGGCAGTTTGGCAAACTTGTCCTGCCAAGATAGGCAAAGTCTGAAGACCCAGGGGATTTGGATATTGTTGTTTTTTTCTTGACTGTCTCTCCTCTTCAGTGCTGCACGGAGGTCAAGAAATGCTTGGACCCGGTGTTGCTGTTTGTCAACAATCCAGGACACAAAAGACGGATCCTCTTTAGCATTTTCTCCATGATGTGGATACCAGCACACAGTAGTGCTCAGGGTCACAGGGACATGATGTCTTCAGTGCAGGGATGCTCTACTCTTTGTCTACTGTCTTGCAATATCACATAAATAGAAACCAAAAGGATGTGGAATAAAACCTCCCCTGCCTACTATAACCTGAACCTCAGCATAAAGTGCAGATAAAAGTCTCTTTCTATCACACGGCTCAGTCACGTGACCTTTTGCTTCCCTGGCTGATCAAACTGAAATCAAACCTTTAGTCCTGTGGAGTTTTCAATCAACACATGGAAGTGTTTTGTAGCGAGAGAGAGGAAAAAATCATTGCATGGAGACGGTGGTTTCCCTGATTGGCTGCTATCGTGAGCCGGGTTTTTATCATAAACCTTCCTGTGACAGAAACAGATTCATTCTATTTCCTCCTTCCTCCTTTCTATTCTGTTTGAACAAACCTCTTCAATCTTTTCAGCCATCTTATCTCGCTCCTATCCTCCTGCTGTCACTGGTAATGGTCTTACAGCAGTTAATTATCTGACTCCACAGTTTGCCCTCATACTTTCTCCTCTTTTGTGCCCCTATGGAGGACACGGTATATATATAAAAGTGCTATCAGTCACTTTCTGACAGTATGTTTTTCTGCCTGTCATGAAGCACCTACACGAACCTGGTCTGATCACAGCCTGTCTGATTTTGATTGGGACTCCTGTTGTGATAGCATCTAAAAATTGGAGCTACGTCTATCGAATATGGGTTCAATTGAAGACGCTTATCTGTTGCAAATTGATATGCGCAAATATCAATGTATCATGCTTCCAGTGTTTCTAGCTTTCACACCACCAAGAAACACAAATCCTCTGTTTGTTGGCATGTAAGTAAAAACACAATAGTCTGTCCTAAGCTGGTTTTAAGAGTTGGGGAATGTTAAGAACCTGCGGAGCTACTGGATCATCTCTGACAGAGAGAGGTGGCGCAAAAACCCTGTCCTGCAATCCGGGCACCAGCAGGAGAACAGTAGAGCGCTTCTTTTAAGGCCGCACACATTATATGACCTCTTTGGCTGATTACCACCAGCTGTGGGGAATATCACAGGTGTTCCCAATACCTGCTGATTAGGACCAGGGTCTGTATTCATGTCCAGCCATTAGATAACTGTTTGCACTCATAATGAAAAAGAAGTCCAATGATGGTATGCATGAGCCAGGGGACAGAGCTTTACATTTAACAGCAGGTGCTAATGATTAGAAAGGAGCTAAAGCAGTAACAGGAGGCGAGACAGGACAATGGGTTGTTAGTTAGGCAAAAACAAACAGACGCCGCAAATTAGACAATTACAAATAATAGAGATAGGGAAATTCACACAACAACGAAGTTATGAAAGCAGACCAAAAAAGGGAAAATAAAAAAAGAGTTGTTTTAGAAAATTAGTTTTAGACGATTCCTGCATAATAATGGATTGAGATCAAATTGCAGAGGAGTTTGAAAGTTGTTGTGAAACTTTATACAGACATGAATGCAGAGAAGAGAAGGGCCAGATAAGGACTTATCTAAGCAATCCAAAACTACAAAGACTATCAGAAGAAAAACACAATACCTGAAAAATATCTGGGGATCTTCTTCCTGAAAGTTAATGTCTGATTACACTTATAGCTTATAACGACCGGTGCAGCTGTGATCCAGGTTCCCAGCAGATAACATACGAAGAACATTACATTGCAGGCTGGAGCACATCATTTTCTCAGCTGAAAAGGTCACTGGCAGCAAACTACCATCTCTCCACGACCTGCTCACGTCCAGGACCCTGAGGCCTGCAGGTAAGACTGTGCCCGACTCTTCTCACCCTGCACATGACTTGTTTGAGACTCTTACATTAATTACACTCGTTATACCCACTGGATTCTGAATTGCACAGTTTCCATATTGCACACAGGTGTATTTCCTGTGCCTCACCTGTCTGTCACCTGTGTGTTCAATCCCAGTCTGCCAGTTCATCTCACATGACAAAAGACAAAAAAAAAAAGGTAAAAGTACTGGCAGAATAATTGTAAATCTCCTAGCATTTCGTTGTTTTATCGGAAAACAGGAAAATCTGTTAAAAGTAACAGAACATTTCCTGTAAAATCACATTTTTTTTTGAGTGAACTTGGATGTGATTACACAGGTTTTGAACTTCGACTCTGAGTCCTGCTTTGTTTTTTTGTGGCACAGCATTACAGTCAACCTAGATATAAACCAGTGATGATTGGCAGCTTCTGACTTCCTGTCTGTCTTTCAGTGTTGTGGTGAAACCAAGTCAATAGTGTATTCACAGGGGGACATGTTATTTGAAATGTAGCTCAATGCGTTACAGGATATGAAAGATGTTCTTGTTGTGTCCTGTGCAGCCTGAGAAATGTAGGACACAGTTGTCAGAGTCTTTGAGAAAGGGCAGTTTTTGCATTGCATCTTCAAATTCTGCAGCGCACAGCTAAAGTATTCCAGTCAAGTAGTAAACATGTCAGTCTCTGTGGGGCATTTAAGTATGAAACCAATGGGAAAATCCTTTGCTTTTGGGGCCTCTCTCAAGTGGACACATTAGGAACTGCAACACTGGCTTCATTTTTCAGCACCTGTCACTCTTTCCACTGATATCTTCTTTCACATGAGTATATTCCAGTTAGAAAGACTTACTGTAAACACTGATTTACCGTTTACCGTAATGTTAGTAAGAAGTCCATAATATTATGATGTATAACTCTGCTGTAAAACTCTGTCAATTCAAGCAGACACCAAACACTCATCCTTGCCTCCAGACAACATCTATTCAATGCAAAGCACAAGCACAGAGACCATTTACAACAACTCTGCAAGGCCGTGCTTGTTTTCTCCTCTTCACTCTTTATTCTTCTGTGTAGCCCTCACTCGCATCCATCAAAACAACCGACAGAAATGTTTTTCCGGCAGAATCAAAAAGAAAAAACATGACATCCTGCTTTTCAAGAAGAGAGAAAAGATCTGTTGACGTGTTGGAGGTTGCCTTGAATACGAGTCATTTATCGACTGCCAGAATATAACAAGCTTGTTGGGCTCCCTGAGGGCTTCTTTGTTTACTTTTTGATTTATTTATTTATTTTTAACATGATGTAAAGATCTTTTTCTTAAGGTTGACTCCGCTAAGAGGTGAGCTTGTTTGATCATGTTTTGAAAGAGGGTTTGATATCAGGTGTTTTGGACTAATTGATCAGAAGAAATATACTAAATATTGACACTTCATCCCTCTTTGTTGTGTTGTTTTGCAAATGAAAGCAAAAGTTTTCTGTTTGCTACATGGTAAACTATCGGACATGATATGGTTGTGTTTTATCTCTTTTTTCTTATCTCTCTTGAGAAACATTTGACTCTCTAGCTCCTTCCCAAACCCAAACAGTCAGGTTACACTCTTTGAAAACAAAAACAATGTGCTGAAATATGCTAAAACTCCACCATGGAGCTGCTGGGTTCAATTTATCTCCCTCTTTAAAAACGATGGCTTATTTTCTTCTGAACCGGAACAACGGATGAAGAGCGAAAGGCAGTGTGGGGCTGACATGATGAGACATGACAGTCCACCCACTCCTCATATGGTCAAAGTCTGAGCCTCAGAGGAGAAATAGATCTCCGTTCAGCAGATTTTTCATTGCATTCTCCTGCAATGTTTATTCAAAGTCTGATTGTTTACTCTGTTTTCCAATGTCAGCAGCACCAGAATTGCACAGAGCCTCTAATTTGCATGATAAACACAACCAGCTGAGGCCAATGATGGAGCTGCAGGAACATCTGAAATAAGACAAATGTTCCTAAGAAACAAAACAAACTCAAATAACAACACAAAAGTCTTTAAAAATTGCCTAAATCAACCAGTTTTGCATATGAATGAGTCAGTGAAATTTGAATTTTGAAACGATAAGGCAATTATGAAACAACAAATATCAAGCAGAGGGAGACAGACGTGAGGCTGAAACCAATTACAGCTCAGAGAATAGCAGGGTCAGTGATCTGCAGAGAGAGCACAAAATATGATGACTATGCACATGCTGGGATTTAGGTATTAGAGATTTTCTCCTTTCAACACTGGCCCTTATCTGAAGTGGCTTGCAGGGGTGGTGGGTTGCCACCTTGTGGACCAATTATTTGAAAGAACAAGACAAAATGTGCACTGAATTGCGCTCTTGAGGGCCAAACTTTTGCAAAAGTGCCTTCTTTGGGGCCAAAACAAATGCTGGAGTGCAATTCTGGCCAGCCAACCACACTTATCTACCACTGAGGTTGGTTAAAACATAAAAATCTGTCCTTTTAGGAGCCAAAATTCTGCTTATGAGCCTCTCTGGTTGGAAAAACACACTAATGTGCCTTTTTTGTTGGTTTAAACATGGAAAACTGCCTTTTTGAGATCCAAAACCTGAGCTAAAGCGCCTCATGGGGAACAAAAACACAAGTGCCCTCCAGGTTGGCAAACTACACTAACTGGTTTAACATGATGATTTTCTCTCCTGGGAGCCAAAACACAGCTTAAGTGGCCTTTTAGACGGCAAATATGTGTTAAAGTGCTCTCTTGGAGGCAAAAACATGCCAAAAGTGCCCTCATTGGCACCAAACTATTGCTCAAGTGTCTTTTTGGGAGCCAAAATACATGCTCAGATGCCCCTTTGGGAATTAGAACAATACATGTTGCCCTCCTAGATGACATGATGTGTGCTAAACTTCTCTCCTGGGAGTCAAAAACACACTTGCTGCCCTTTCTTGGGAGCCAAAACAGACACCAAAATTCCCTCCCTGTTGGTCTGACACACTTATCTGCCTCTTTGGCTGGTCAAATATGGATGAATAACGCTCTTGGAAGTCGAAACACTTGCACAGGTGGACCCAAAATATGTGCTGAAGTCCTGTGCCCTCTTGGAAGCTAACGTAATGCCGGCTGTATAATAATAGTACTACTACTGCTACTACTACTACTACTACTACTACTACTACTAATAATAATAATAATAATAATGAACTTTATTTGTATAGCACTTTTCAAACACAAAGTAACAAAGTGCTTTACAGCCGATAAAAACAACAGTTCTCTGGAAAACAGTTTCAGTAAAATCAGCCAGCAGAACAGGCAAGAGAACACAAGAACAGGATCAGCAAAAAGTAATGATTAAATATACACAATTAAAACACATGTTTGAATAAAAGAAAATAAAAAAGCCTCAGCTAAAATCAGGGTATTTATGTGCCTTCTTTGTTTTTCCACCCCTGCCCCTCAAATGTGTGTGCACGCCACTGCTCTGAAAACGTAATGTGCTTTCAATCATTTATGATATGAAAATCTCTCTGGTCACCAAGCCAAGATTTCTTCTGTCATCTACCACAAAGAAAAGAAAGCTGCTTAATGCTTAATCCTGCAGGTCTTTCCTAATACTCCTAAATGTATAAATCCTCTGAAGAGATAGAAGAGAGCTTCCATTTGAATTCTTCAGGGAAAAGATTCAGGGAAGACGCAGCAACGAGCTTTTAATGAATATAAATTGTTCACAAATGTGTCTTTTATTTCCCTCTCCAGGGCTGGAGTATCCCCAGCTGCAGCAAAGCGCCTCAGAGTTATATTGATTCTTCGCTCCTCCCACCCCTCCTCACAGCCACCTGTGCCGCTCCTGCTCGTGCGTCAGCTGATGATGGCTCGTAACCCCCTCATCCTTTCTCCCACACACTTCTCCCTCCTCTCTCAGTCGAGCTGGCTGCACACCGAGTGTTGGATGCTCTTCCCTGCGTGTGCGTGGCTGCACGAACAACATTTACGCGCGAGCAAACTTTCCGTGCCGTTGTTGACGCGTAACGGTTTCTGAATTTGGCTCATTCCTGACGGGGTTTTATCACTGAACACACTAACTTCCAAGAGGTACCATGCAAGTTTATGTGGCTGTAATATTCGCGTATGGTGTGTCGGGTAAGTTCAAGAACTTCTTTCTGTGCGTAATCTGTGAAAACTCAATGTTTGTGCCTTTTTAAAAAAAAACGGCAAAAGCAATGTTTGTCATTGAGCTTGTTCTGAAAATTTCTCGATTACGCTTCAGGGGGAAATCTGCTGAGGACAGAGGGTTGCTAGGAAGCATTCATTTTATGCATACCAGAGTGATATCTTAAAAAGTTCCTGTATAATCCACTTATTAGTCCGTGTTTTACATCAGCAAACTCCACTGATTCTCTCATTTACGCCGCCCACAATGGAGGAACCCCCTGATATTGGTTAACTATGTGGAAAACGTGTTCAGTGGGAGGTAGAGCTGTTGATTTCTCTTGAATAAGATGGTGAAATTACGTGAATGATTTCATGCATGTAAAGTTCTTCTCGGTATTACGCAAGTGTCAGGTCCCCTGCGTTTGGAAACGCTTGTTAGAGTAATTGCACTGCATGAGCAGGTTTACCTGTCACTTGTTGTGGGAGCCATTATTAGTCATGGTTCAGCTGCATCCAGCACTGAGGAGGGTGATTGTCTGGGTTTCCTCTCTTTGTGAAGCCTGGAGGACAGCATGCATACTTGAACTTTAAACATGTGATGACTGTGAAGTACATAAAGCTTTTCATGTGCCACGAGGTCAAGCTATTACTTCAGTCCGCAAAGAAATGATGCTTTAATGTGGAGTGTAATTTTGGAGTTGCAGCTGGTGGTCATGTGAGTGGGCGGGCTAACAAATACATTATACCTGCACATGATTACTTCAGCTGGATTACTTCAGCAGTTACAGCAACACTCACTGTTCTCTTTGCCTTGACTGCCTGTACAGTAAAAAAAACAAACTGCAGTACATTTGCAGCGTTTCACTGTCAGCTTTACATGAACCTTTTTACAGTGTGTAAATGCCCTTTTTCCTGTACCAGCCTGTTATGCACCTATAAAATGAGGCAGTGACCTTCATAAAACTGAAAAGCGATGTCCACTTCACCCAGCACTTCACAGATGTTAAAGCCTGTTCTCCTTGTGTGTTGATGTGCGGCAGTTATGCTTTCTGAGTTTGTTGGATAAATGATTTGAATCTGGTCACATCTTGTCCGAAAAGGTCACAAAGTACAGAGAAGTATCAGTTTCAGATTTGTTGTTGAAACCAAGAACCACAGAACTGACAATTTTGTCAAACATGAATTCATACTTTCTTAACTCTCACTCTTTTACCCTTAAAACCAAAAGAGAAAATGAATAATCCAATTCATTCTAGGGATGCACTGATCCTACTTTTAAGCCCCTAATGTCTGGTCTTTGGTATTGTACCAATACTAATCCAGTCTGATACCATTATTAATTCATTCTCTATCAGTTCCACCCAGCTGCAGCTAGAGGAGGGGACTGCATGCAAATGAATCATTTGAAATCGACAATAGAAAGTTCATTTGTAGGTCTTAACATATTAAATATGTTTTTAATTACTTTTTTTGTCAAACCCTACTGCGTTATCACTCTCTCTTTCTGCATCCATGACTGTTACATGCATATTGCCAATTATGCAAATTAGGCACTGATGTCAATTAGGGCGTTTTTAACAATGGCTAACTGACCGTACCCAAGCACGCTTCAACACATTTGTCCAGTTCGGTGGGTCAGTGTGATTGCAAGCGTACTGTGCTTGGGTACAATATGCTTCTTTGGCTTTGGCATGGTGCACTTCATGCACAAGCACGCAAACGCAATGATGACATAATGTATAATTGCTGCAGCTGCTCCTCTCAACAATCATTTTAAAAAATGGTGGGTTTTTGAGTGTTGTTTTGGACCAATACTAACATTAAAAGCTAAAAAGTAAGTTAAATATTTGCCTTGTTCTCTGTGTTCTCTGTGTGATGACTCTGATGAGACAGCGCTTTGTGTAATCGAATGTGTAATGTTGACGTAGGCGGGCCATGCACGTGTGTTAAGTCTGGTTAGAACAGCCAATAGCTACTTTCTTTACTGAGGAGTTGACAGTTTTTAATTAATGATAAGTAATAAACCCCAGCAGTGATGAGTGAAGCACTGAATTGTACATATTTCAAGAGTTTTTAGTGAAACTGGTGTGAAATATCTCCAAAACTGCTGAGATGTTTTAGTTTCCTTTTATGTTATGTTGTGCTTCTGTAAAAACATGGAGACCAGAACTGGGTTGAGTAGATCTACTCTTTAGGTTGAACTAACTTAGACCGGGGCAGCTCACCTAACTTCTATTAGTAGCATCTTTGCAGTCAGTCACACTTAGTGTTGTTTGTTTTTCTAGAAACTTGTCTTTTGGTGCTTCTCTGAGTTTCAACAAAACTTAACAAGAAGCTATTTTAAGGAATACAAAGACAACAATTTCATTCTTTTTGATACAAGAGCCAATTTATACTGTCTTTCCATTGATAGATTGAGATGTTAAGCTGGTTGCAGATTGGAAAATGTTGCACTGAACTTACTCAGCAAAACGGAATTAAAAACATCTGATGCATTTGCATATATCATCCCAGGAACGCGCCTCACATTAACTCATGTTTGGTTTTGTTGCTGTGAGATTTGAACAGATGGCACAGAAATCCTGCTGCAGTTTTCACATTTACACCCAAGAGAAGCATTTGCTGCTATTGCAGAAACATACATTTTATCTGTTAGAGAGCCAAGTTTGAAGAGTTACTACAGAGAGATGAAAGACTGTTAGACTTTTGGAGCCGTGGGATCTGCTCTTTGCTTTGGATTTGTTCAGGGATGAATTCATTTCAGCTGATGTAGCTCTGTGTAGGAAGGTTTGAGGTCAGATTTGAAAAACAGGGAAGTTTTGATCATCACTTTGACATATTTAAACATTCACAAGGGAATCACAAGCCCCTAAAAATTGTGTTCTGCCTGTTTTTCTTTCTATCCCAAAGCCTGAAGACAAAATGACTCAAAGCCAGTCCAAAAATTGACCGTGCCTGTGGTTCTGTGATATTACCCTGGCTCTGCTGGTGAGCTGATCTTCGTCGGTGTGTTTGGCTGATACTGAGTCACTGCTGGAGGCTCCTGCTGAGAGATGGAGATATCTGAGGGGTTTGTCCAGCCTGGGAAATCAGGTGCTCTAATTAATGCACTGAACTCTGTTTTTCTTTCCCTCACTGAGCCAAAGACTTTAGCCAACAGTTGAACAAACTTTAAAACACTGGTTTGAGTTGATGTTAAAGGCGCTGTAAGGAGTAACCAGAGTCAGGAGAGTTTCCCAGGGATGGAGACTTTATTTCCCATTAGTACCATCGTGCAATTGACGTGTATTTGTTCTGAAAGCTTATTATTAAGAACAGATCATTTTCTCAAGCCCTGAAGTGCTAAATGGACTCTCTTCACATAGCTCTTTATTTTAAGACCACTGAAAGTGCTTTTAAATTACATGTCACGTTCATATTCCATTCACACTCTGATTGTAGAGGCTGTTACATAAAGTGCCCGCGGAGACGGCCACCTCTGCCACTGAGTCACTGACGCTCCTAACCTTTAGTTATCTAACTCATTTTACCTGTTTGTATACAACTTTCCCAAAGAAACCTGAGTTCAACAAAGATAGAAATCACAATAAAAAGACTCAGCACTTTCAGACAGAAACCTGGATTTTGAGAGCTGAGATGGTTTTTCTGTCATTTCAGGTAAAGATGTCAAAAAGAAGTCTGACTGAAACGGACGTGCAACTCAAATTCATTCACTGTTGTTTTATTCTGTTTGCAAAGGAGGTGTTCTGGAAAATGCATAAGCTTTGGGGAAGGAGTATATTTCCGTTTCTGCTTTCAGAATGAGGTTGTCCCAACATGAAGAAAGAAATCCACAGAAAAAAGAATACCAGTGCTATTATCAGTAATCCAACAATTTAATTTGGAATAATCCTAGATGAAAGAGATCTACTAGGATCTGCAGCTGATAAACCCCTTTAAGGGCGTCATCCCTCAATGCCAACTTTATTCCCTCTACTGGAGTTATACACCAAACTGTGGAAAACGCAACCACTCGTGAAAAGTCTCTTTTCTTGGAGTTATTTATCATTTTCTGTCTGCACCTCTGCGAGCTGCTTTTCCTGAACCGTTAGACAGTTACTCCTAGATCTCAAAATCGATTTGACCCAAAGTGCTCGGCAGGACTTTATGCTGAATCACTATCAAAGATGTCGTCCACACAGAGGTTTCCCAAAAACAGACAGTGGACCTCCTACTCTGACCTCTCAGGCGCAGAACCCCCTCAAGTCTTGCAGCACAAAGTAAACTAGATGAGAGCGTGTAACTCTCGTTGACCAGAACACATGATTTTAGATCAGATTTTCGACCTGATTGGCTTCCCTCATCCTTAAGAGTGTGGTGTCCACTATCAAAACTATCTCACTGCTGCTGACTGTATTAGAGCCTCCTCAATCTGGACTAATAAAAATCAAACATGTTTAATATTTATGATCCTTGTTTGGACTTCTTCCAGCTGAATTCTCGCAATAACTTATGAGAGGAGCCAACTGGGAAACGTCATCAGCCTGATGTTTCAGCTCATGAGCATGGTAGTGAATAAAAAAGAAGCTGTTCACATAGCTAAAAACAAAGAAAAGAAGAAGAAGCTTGTGGTGTTGACTAACCAGTTTCATTTCCATGTCTTTGCTGCTGCAAGATTGCGACGCCATTGATCACCCTCCTCATTTTGTTGAAGCTTGATTGAAGTGAAGTGGACTTGGTAGAGCTCTTAAAGACTTTTCAGTTCTCTTCTGGAAGGTGTCTTCAGCTCCAGCAGACTGGTAGAAGGAGACAGAAAATAAAAACCTGTTTCTGCTCAAATACACCAGATGTGTCTCCGGTCCGGCTGGTCTCCATTGTGTGTCGCATGCGTTTGTCAACTCACTCATATTAAGTCCTGCAAGCCGCGTGATAAGGCTCTCTTTAAGCGAGATATGATCTGATTTTCACGCAGTTTGTTTTATTTTGAAAGTCATTTGGTGTTTTTAGCTGGTTTCCATGCACAACTTCCTGTCCCACTCAATCTGCCCAACAATAAATTGATCTGCTGTGATCTGACTCAGCTGAATCTGGCAGATCCAGTGTGAGTTTACACATTGACTTGAATGGAGCTTAACCTGAGACGGAGCTGGTGTATTTTAGCCATAAGGGTCTTCAGTCTGTCTGAGCACAGTTGTTCCCCTGTGAAGCTAGAAACGAACTGTCCTTATGTGTTTGGTCTCACATAATTTTAAAATCAATTAAGATCTGAAAGTCATGTGTTATGTTTCTGCCATCATACAAACCTTTATGAGGAACTTAGAACCACAGGAAGTTAGAGGATCTTGAAACATGATTTATTCAACCATTGCCACTACAAGTAACTTGGTGATATATGTCAAAAGCTCATGAAGAACAAAAAAATGCTTCAAACTCTTTCTTCCTTGAACCAACTTGCAGTTAAGTTTTTGTTTGTTTTGGCATTTTCTAGTTAAGCCTCCCCAAAAGTTTAGTTTGACTCCCTGGTTTGTGTTAATTGAAATTCCTCATCCCGTGAGACTGAAACAATCTGTCTCTGTGCGTGTGGTAGCAGGTGCTGCAGGATCCTCCTCAGTGAAGTATTTCTGTTTGAACCATGATTGGAAATTTTCCAACAGTTTAGCACATTCTCACTCCGAGGGATGCTGATTTATTTGGTGCTTGTTGTGAAAAGTGAGCTTCTTTGAGCTTTCTACCATCTGCTTTTGAGTCATACAGTGATACAGATCCTGCCAGGTGGATCATTTAAAGGGCGGTAATTCACAGTTATCGCAGCTCTGCAGAACTGAAGCACGTCCTGAATGATGGAGGAATGAATTCAGACTTTTATTTTATACCAATCAAGGCAAAAATCTGGCCTTTCAAAGTCCAAATGGAGAAAATATGTCCTTTGAAAGATGCTGGAGGTATATGAATTGAAGTAGTTGTGTAATATTTGTCGGACAGGTTAATTTTGAAGTGTTTTTGTTGTTGTTGAGCGACTACGAGTCAAGTCAGGTAATGAGAACAGAAAATTGGATTAGTTTTGCAATAAGATTTGTTTTAACTCAGGCATTAAAGAATGTAGTTAGAAGCTAATCGTGCTTAAAGTGGCTTTGCTTTGTCACAAATTACTTGTTAATCCAATACTAAGCTTGGTGTTTATTTGTAGGTGTGTGGAGAAAATAGAAGCAACACTTTTATCCGTTTTTTTTTTCAGCATGGAGGATGACAGTTGTGTTTATTTGGGTTTTATTTTTGATAATTCTTCATCAAAACACCCAAAAATTTGAATTTAAAACATTAGGGTTTGATTTAATGAGTAAAAACTCTGAAATTATCACTTCTCTACCACATTGCATAACCCACTCCGAGATAGAGGTAAACAGGACAGAGGATGACTCATGCTAAGATAAAATATTTCCTTTCCCGCGGACATCAGATGTTTGATCTTCTCGAGGGAGTTACAGCTCTGCAGAATGAGAAATCCTTTACAAACCCAGGCAGCGTGTTGTATAATTACTGCATTCGATAACAAAGAGGATGTATGCTGCGTAAAATGTTGTTATGAATGTAATTAAATGGTTTGAATCATTAAAACCTTTTACTTGAGGATATTCAAAATATCTCAGGCAACATGTCAAATACTGAAAATTAAAATGATTATCTTGTGAATAAGAATGCTCATTGTTGGGTCAAAATGCTGGGCAGAAACATTTTTACCATATTATATACATTTGAGAGCACAGAAGACCAGTTGAGACCAGTGAAAATTGAAATACTGTCTCATTCTGCTCCGTAGTTTGCAGTGTCCTTTGTCAGTGTTTTTGTTTGATGTTTCATGATTTGATGGGTCAGAACTGCAGAATGCAGAGAATGTGGTTTGGTATTGTTTTGCTGAAATATTTAAGGCAGGGGTGTGAAACTCATTGTAGTTTGGGGCCACATACTGCGCAGTTGATCTCAAGTGGGCCAGACCAGTAAATATAGAGCATCATAATAACAAGTGCTGAAGAGAACATTCTGAAAATGTCCACATGTAATGAACTCTCTCTTTATGACGCACTATGAATAACTTAGAATGTCTTCAGAAAAATTAGTGTAATTCAAACAATATTGTGCCTCAGTGTGACATTTGCAGGTGTGTGATGTAACCTCTGGTCTAAAATTATGAAACAATGCAGAAATGTTGGAAACTGAAGTTTGTCATGTGACAGCTTTGGGCAACTGAGGTTGTGCCATCTTTGCTTTGAATAAACTCCAGTCACACCAACCAGGATTTTAATGCTGACCAAATGGGGTCGTGTGTGTGATGCATTCAGCAAATGATGCATGCTACAAATCTGTAAATGGAAATTGAATCTTTTCTGTCTTGATGATCCCTTTTAATTTTTGAAATGCGTCTCAATACATCACAACGTTAATTTTCAAGTGAATTTCAGACAATTTGACTGTAGTATTACTGCAGTTGAATTGAAGGATAGACATAAGTAATTATGTTGAGATGTTGAACATCAGCCTTATGATATCATGACATTGGGCTCAGCATTTCAACATCCAGCATTTGCTGAAAGGAAATGCAGGCCCCCCCCTCCATTTATCCCATTATTATCAAGTAAACAAGCTTTGTTTTCTCAAAATAACAGGAAAAGGAAAGACAGGATCTCGAGAAAACAACTAGAATTAACTCATTATCTGAAAATGGAGCAAATTTATTGTAGCTTCCAAATTGGTGTCGTAATCCTGACCACCTTTACTGACACACCACACAAATAAAGTGGGAACTAGTAAGGAAGACGGAAGTGGCTTTTTATATTTATAACATTTGTAGTGTTACGACGCAGCTCGTGAGGTTGAAGGAAAGCAACATAAAACCCTGAGTGTTTGATTTAACCACAAAGTGATTTATTACAAAAGAAATGTAGACGTGCAATTTGAAAAAAATTGAGGCAAATAATCAAAAGAACAGGGAATTTTAAAAAAAAAGAGACTAACAAGTGTGTAAACTTGTCTTTAAAGGTTACTCAAACAAGCCCTGAATACTATTCAGCAGCTCCCCTTCCCAATGACTCTGAACATAGAGATAGATAAGCAATAGACATTAAACTCCTCTCACCCAATGTCTGACAACTAAACTTTTCTTACTAAAGAATCCAAGGTTGTGGTGTTTGCCCCTGTAGTGCTAATGTCTGCAGCCTCTTAATCATCCTGCTCCTTTCCGATTGGTCCAGCCTTCCTGACTAAACGCTGATACAAACTAATTGGACCCTGTGGTGTCTTTACCCAGTTTAATCCTTTATTTGACTAAATGAAGTTGACAGCCGTTATATAAAAAAGTAATGGACAGTTACAGGGAATAAGAGCACGTGTACCTTCAATTTGTTGAGTAGTAAAATGAAACTTTGTGAAACCTGAGCTGCTGGTGTTATATAATCTTGAGAGAGAAAGTCAAGTTAATCTGATTTATTCATAATCAAAAAGCTGAGAAATATTTTAATACAAAGTCAAAGAAGTTATGTGAAGTTTCTAACAGTTTGGGGGTCCAGTTAGGATGTAATGACATGGTAAATTTTGTGTGTAACTTGATAAATGGACTTTATGAGATGAGGAGAACTCCACTTTTTAATTGAGTTTCAGTCCAAGTGATGCCAATTGGGGTCTAATGTGCCAGTCTGTTTGCCGTTGGCCTGTCCGCTGTGTTTTGAACTCGAAGCCTGATAAGGAAGACTCCCTGCTGCACAGTAACGAGCAATTTTGAAATCAAGGCAGGAAGAGATGGCGGATGAATAACTTTATCTCCTCTTTTGCATCTCATATGGAAGCTGATAATTTTACCCTGTACTGTTTGTCCTGTGTCTGTGCATCACTTAGACTCCATGCCATACATCTCAAGTAGGGCTGGGGGATGTGTCAAATATACTCGATATATTGCGGGTTGTTTTGCATGAGATATATAAAATGACTATATGTAAGGTAAAAGTTTTGAGACAGAGTTTCTTTGTAGTTGCGTTTCTTTCACTCTATTGGTGTTTCTCACAGCCCACAGCTCAGCAAACTCTCCTGGGCATGTGTGTTTAAGTATTGGGGATGAGGGGAAAAGGCGCTTGCACATCTCTTCTGTCACAGGTTGTGATTTTTTTGGACTCGTTTTCTAAAGTGTAGCTTCTGTATGGGCTTGTTTTGTGATCCTCAACACGATGTTTTGCAGCGTCACCATAAATGCATTCAAACGTCAAATAACACACCAAAAATAAAACGTTGAGCTGTAAAGTGAACAGAGGGAGGAGGAGAATCCTCAAACTATCATGTTGCACGTTAAAGATTCCCACAGATGTTTTACGGAGCATTTGTTTCATTGCCTAACTAACTTCCTGTTATGAACCTGTACATCCTTCAAAATAAGAGCATGCTGTAAAACTAACAATACACCACAAGACTTCGGTGAGAGCCCAGGCTCAGAGACAGAAGTCACTAACAGAGTCCTTTCAGCACCAACAATTTCCAGGTGGATGATATATGGAAATGAAAGTTATATCAAGTCATCCACAGCTGCGTTAATTTCAAACTTATTTGGTCTTCATGGTTGCAATTTTAGAAATCTATTGAGACAGCCATGTGATACATTCAACCAGATTAATAAATCTGAATAAAATGTCTTACTGCAACTTAAAATATATAACTGCATAAAGTGTGGTTTGGAATGAAAGGTTTGTTAAACTTAACCTGTTTTAGTTTTTTCCCTTTTTGGCCACAAATGTTAAAAATCTGAATGAAAGGTCTGTTTGAATCATTATACTGGCACCATTTTATTAATTCAAGGACTGAACTGAACATTTAATATGGTTGTTTACAGGAGAAATCAAAATATTGAGGTATACATTGTGTATCGGGATATAGCCAAAAAATATCAAGGTTCTGGTTTTAAGCCATATCATGCAGCCCTAACAAGCATGAATCACAGTTACTGGAATCACAGACCAGAGTGTGGAGACTTGTATTATATGTCAAAAGAATATGACATTTGTAAAGTTTACATTTATGGTAAAATATCTGTTTTTTCCAGCTCTCAATATCACGGAGGAGAAGGCTTCATGCCCCCTTGGATATTTCCCCTGTGGGAACCTGACCGTGTGCCTCCCTCAGCTCCTGCACTGCAACGGCATCGACGACTGTGGAAACCAGGCTGATGAGGAGAACTGTGGTGAGTCATTGTTTCACATTAAACTTCTGTGGATGTGATGCTGCGGTGCTCGTTGAACTCACAGCCCTGAAAGTCAAAGAGCCTGTTCAATATGCAGGGTTGTCAGTCGGGAAACAGGGTCAGGTCCATGTTTCCTGCTCTGCAAAGGTAGTTGGATCGTAATGACCTGCTCTGTGGTGCATGTATTCTTCAAAGCTCTTCATTCTACTCCACTGATGTCATCCTGCAGCAGGCTGGTGGATATAGCTTTGTTGTGCAAAATGTTTTCATGTCCATTTATGAAGTTCCATAGCGCTGTCTGGGAACCTCTTGCTCTTTGCAGCTTTGTGGATTTTCTCCTGGAGGTTGCCTTAAGCTCCTGAATGTTTCCAATATTATAATTTGCTCTGAGCTTTAAAATGTCACAATCTGTGGAGCTGTGTTGCTTGTTTTCAGTTAAAGACCAGTGGGATCTTGTTTGTTAAAATTAATTTGTTAAAAAACAAACTTTGTACCTCAGGCATCAGCTCTGTGGAGCACTTTGATAACAGCTGACATTTACATGGAAAGAAGAAGCCTCCAAATGGTTTTGTAACTTTAGGGAGTAATTTTAGAGGGTTTATGATATGCTAGATAAATTCAGATATTTCCATGTTCCTTAGATTTTGCTCCATATGGACATGATAGAATCACACCGTTCTGTTGGATTGAAATGTAGTGACTGTGGAGGCTTTTGCAGGAAGTTCGAGATGATTTGAGATTTGTGACACAGAGTGTTATCTTGTGTGAAAATCCTGATAGACCAGCAGTTTGTAAAATACTTGGATGAACAACAATGCCACATTTGAAATCTCTTAAATCACCTGTCTCCATCATGTCTAGATGCCTAAATGCATTAAGTAGCTGCGATGTGATTGGCTGGTAAGATGCATGTGTAACCTTTTGTCTGTAATGATGTGTGGAAAACAGGCTGGATTGCAACCTGGATCAACTCTCAAGGGCAAACCTCATTGAACTCAACCTATGTCCATTTTTTATAGCGCTGGTGCTTGTTACAGGCCAGTGTCTGACTTAGCACTGGCTCCAGGTGCTGAAAATTTTGACCAATTTTTAATAGAAAAACTGTCGAGTGGGTCGTGTATTGTTTTGCTGGCATTTCCTTAAGACTTGCAATGTTGCTGGAATTGAAGCAGCAATGAATTACCTCTCTCATAGATCAGTTCTGTATCTTGTTCTTTTATTTAACAGACTGAAAAGCTTTGAATTATTTATCTAACATACATGACGGGATCAATTCTACCTTGTGGTCTCGTGTTCACCATTCCCCTGTGCTCTGTATTGTGCACAGAAGAGTTCTGCCCCGATGCACACAGTCACACAAACTTATGGGGAAGAAAAAAAGGGCTCTCAGCAACAATTTGTTGTGTTGACAGCTCTTTCTTTAGCTCTGCAGCTTGTTGTGTTTGCTCATCTCTCTGGTAATTTACATACTAAAACACATGTTGAGCTGAATAATGCTGCGTAAGGGTTTACTCCTTAAGAACTGCAGCTTTCTCTTTGCACATGAGACAGGTGTAATTCCCCTTAAACTCCACAGAAATAATCATGCTTCTCTTTTGCTTCAGGGGTGATTTTGCTGCATTCAGGGTCAGTTCAGAAATCAGGTATCTGACAGTGCACAAGGCCATAAATGCAGTGGGATGAATGTCATTATAAATTTATATCATGTGGCTGGCTGTGAGTTTGAGACTCTTGGTCTAAAGTCGTTGAGGATATTTTATCAAAGCGCATGCATTCCGGTCAGGATTGATATTTTTTGGTTAAACAAGTGTTTTATAGTCTGTAACATGTCGTCATCCTGTCAGAAACAAGCCTGTTCTTTGATAAATGACTTGAGTGATCCGACATCTTGTACCTAAATAAATCCCCTGGTGAGCAGAAATACACTTGTGGAGCTCCCCATTGTCATCTGAGAAAAAACACAGCTGTGTGAGGGTCTGTACTCTTGTCTCCAAAATCTTTCCAATCCAGAAAGTCACAGCTGCAGCCTCCATATTGTAGCTGAGCAACAGATTAGAGTTTGTCCTTTATCAGTTTGGTTCAGATCAGATGCGTGAAACTCTCATTTCTTGAAGCACTTCTGCTTTAAATCCTTATAAGTATTAGAAAGTATGGATCCTGTTTGCTTAGAGTGAAGTTTCTTCCCCCTCCACTCCTCACTCACACAGTGTTTGTCAGACATTAAAAATGATTGAAGACAGGAAGAAGAAGAATTGCATTTCCTTTCAGAGAGGAGGGAGATCATCAGAAAACACCGGTGGCAGCAGCATGATGTCTGCACAGTCTGCAAAAAAAAGATTTTGTTTCTGGATGAAGTAATGAGACTGTGAGCTTTGTTCTTGACTGATTGCCCTTTTCTGCCTGACTGCTGTTCAGAGACAAAGAATCACTTCACATGAAAGTTGCTGCGAAAACAGGGACAATTCTGAAAACAACTATGTCTGCAAGGTACAAGGGATATAAGCAATTAATCCAGTATTGGAGAGTTTTAGAGGCACTTAAACTCATATTCTCTGTTGTTTATCCATCAAGTGGAGACAAACAACATGTGATCTTATATCCAGCTTGTGGTGTTTGAAGTTTAAAGCAGTGTGAACTCACTCAGTGGAGCTGAGTTACGTCCCTTTTGGGGGAAACATTTCACAGGAGCTGCCACTCAAGACACAGAGGTCGAGAACTTTTCACAAGACATTACTCCATCACTGGATACAGAGCGGGCAGATTGATAGTCAGTCAGTGCAGAGAGATTTCTCAGACAGAGGAGGTTGGCAGGCAGCATTTCACAAACTGACATCCAAGCATGTGAGCACGGGTTGTTTAGAAGAAGAGTAGAAGTAGAAAAGTCAAGAAGCTGTTGGTCTCACAACTTTTTTTTTTGGTTTTATGGTTGTATGTCCACAGAGGTCACTTATATGGGCCTGCTCTGCATATGATTGATGATTCACGACTAGGGATGGGAATCGAGAACCGGTTCATGTTAGAAATCGATAAGAAATAGTTCAATCCATCGATATCGTTAGTGTTCTTGCTTCACGGTTCCTCTTATTGATTCTGTACGCTGCATCAGACGTAACTTAGCAGCTAGAGAACAGTTTCCCAAGAAAACTCTGATTCAATATTTTTTGCTTGCAGTTTTACTTCAGAAACTTAACACACAATGAAACGTACATTACTGTCTCACAAAAGATTCATATTCAATTTATTTTACATGTTATACATCTGCTATTTTACAAAAAACGACATAGTAAACAGCGCTAGCTCGATGCTAGCAAGATATGGGAAATCCCATTGACATGCTAGCGGTTAGCATACTCCGAAATAGCTTCTGTATCAAAACAGATGTTCAACTTTTCTCACAGAGACATGTCACAATTCCTCTTTTAAAACAACACTGAGAACTCTAGATGTCTAGATACTAACAGGCAGATGTTATCCCACCGGAGGAAAAAGAAAAATTGTTTTCAGACTCTTCTTCTTGGCAGATCATAAACAACGTTCAGGTTCATGCCGCCACCTACTGTACAAGAGTGTGCAACATCACGTCTCCACCTTTAGATTCTGCTCATCATTTTTGCCTCTCTCAGAAAGCTAAAAAGTGTTTTCTTTACATCTCTGATCTTTCTTCAGTCAATAACAAGAAAAAAAAAAGCCGCATAACATTGTGTATCATTTCGTTTCTTATTGTTATTTTTTCATGTCTTGAGATATCCAGATCCAGTGACCAATTTAAGACTTATCGACTTATACACATTATAAAATGTTGCTTCCAAAGAAAACCTGTAAAAGCCTATTTTAGGAATCAATAAGAGAATGGATGGAGAATCGGATCGATAAGCAGAATCGATAAGGGCATAGATATCGATAAAATCTTATCAATACCCATCCCCATTCAAGACAAAAAAAGACATTTGGTATTCTGATGACATTTCTAGATGGATCACAGAGGATGCTTTACGCTTACATCCCTGCTGGGACTCAACCTGGTTCGGGGGCAAAAAGCACCGAATTTTTAAAGAGTGCTTCTTTAACGTCATCAGTTTTAAAACCTTTCTTCTTTCATTTCCGGGGATTCCTTCACTGCAGCTCTATTTTTACGAGAAACAGCAGAAATGGCACTCAGACTCATTTCCTGACTTTTTCCCTGAGACGACATCAATCAATCATGACTCCTCTGCGGAGACAGGTGCACTCTGAAAGGAAGCCGTCAAATTACAATCAATTGACACGTCCCCGAGACATTCTTCCGACTGGATTTAATCTCACAGAGGAGAGAGGGGGGAGCTTGATTTGGTTTTCATGCTTTGTGTTCAAAAAGTCCAGGTTTGGGTCACTTCTCGCCATTTTGATGTCAAAAATTTTGATTGAAAAAAATCAACGCTGGCTACCACAGAATGACCAATCAATGCCCACTTATCCGTCTTTGATAGAAGTGTTTCTAATTGACTGGGAGCCCACTGAGGATTCCTGTGAGCTCAATAATAATGATTTCTTTTCCTCAGTTGCAGTCCAAGTTGCTGATTTCTCCCACCACATATTATTTTTAGTCCCCTAAACAACCATAGGGAAATTCATTATGTCTCCTGTGTTATGTTGGATCAATTCATCCTGTTTGATAAAAAAAAAAAGGTGGCTGGAGGCAGGATTGTACCAAGTAATAATGAAATGTGAAAACAATACTTGAAATAATACAGGGATGTAATATCTGTGTTTCTCATACTGAGTTATGGATCTTGTCGTCAGTGAGAGTAATTATCAAAATTTTGAACTCAAGAGGCTGTACAACTATTTATTTTTCATCGAGTAGTATGAGTGAATCAAGAAGTGCACTTCAATCTGATCAACAAGAAGTAGCTGAATGGGTTGATGAAAATAAACTTCTCTTGAATGTTGAAAAAATTAGAAGCATTTTGTTCAAACCTAGACATGCAGCTTGAAGTGGTTATCAGCTCATCACTTAAAGGTTCATTAACTGTTCAGGTTTAAGAGGTAGTTTTGCTTTTTGTCACACTTGATGGGCAGCTAATTATAAGATTAATAGGAAAATGTGTAATGGGAGATTCCCAATCAGATGATGTTTGTGACTCAGAGGTTAGTTTTATGCCACCTTGATTATTGCTCACCAGTCTGGTCTGACGCAGCTAAAAAAGTTAATTCTGAGTTTAAAACAGCACAAAATAAAGCTGCAGGACTCTCTTTAGCATGTGGATCACGTGTGAGGCTGAGCTCAGACAGTATGCATGCTCAGATTAGACAAAAGGGTAATATGTAATTAGTACATTTCCTTTCAGGAACATTCTTTATAGCAAGCGACCAAATTGTACTGTACGTTCAAATAAATAATGACAGAGATCAACGTTGTTTCAGGACCAGGCCGGCTTCTTGTGGTCATATAGTTAATCAAAAACCCAGGACTGATGCAGTGTGCAGATCTGTCATGTATAGAGCCATCACAATGTGGAGTAATTCACCAGTTATTATTGTGCAGGCTCCCAGTAAATCCAGTTGTAAGATACGAGTAAAAAAGACATTAACACCAATTTATGACCATTGATGAATTATTACTGTGATACATGTTAATGCTGAAGGGTTTTTTTCTTCAAATTAAGTTATGTATATTTCAATTTGTTTGATTTCTTTATGCTTGTTGTATTTCAATGCACCTTGTACGTAGTAGATAGCACTTTTATTTTGTGCTACTTTGTGTAACTTCTGTTATGTATGCTAAGCCTTCAATTGGATGAACTATATCTATCTATGTATCTTATAAACTGCTGAGATACAAAAGAATCGACCCCCATAAGAAAAATTTGATCTTTCAAGTTGAAGTTATTTTTTGTACAAGGTTATAAACTCGCTGTTTCTGTTTATTTCAAGTAAAGGAAAGAAAGAAAGGTTGAAAAAAATAAATTGTACCAAAAAGAAGAGTTTAGACAGAATTGTCACTAGTTCTGAATTTATTTGTTTTCAGTACCATGGAAAGCGCCAACAACCACTGCACCATTAAAAACATACTGAGTTTACCTGAGTACATTTCATTTATCTTTTTGATGTCAGCCATCCATCATCCCAGCCATTAAATAATGAGGCCACCACGGGGAACCAGAAATTAAGTCAAGGTCAGCTGCAAAAGCTGAGAAATCCCATTTAGCCTCCTAATTTAAAAGCCTACAAAAACATAAACATGTTTACAGCTTGGACCACAGTATGTGTTTGGCCTGTGTTTCTCATTTCTTTCTCTCCTCCAGTTCCCTGCTCTATCATCTCTAACTACAACAAACATTCGCAGAAAAAAACCCGCCTGTCAGTGAGAACAAGCACGGGCCAGCTGATAAGTCTCACAATCCAAATTCAGTTTGAGTTTCCTGAGACGCATCTGGTTGATGAGGCAGAGCAATCGAGTCCACACTTCAGTGAAGTCTGTGTGAAGATAGTTTAAAAGTCAAGAAGTCTTTCTTCTCTGCTTTGAAGAAATCAACAAATGTGCAAATGAAAAAGATCAGCATCCTTCAACTGATTGAAAAAACAACTCCACAACAACACTCAGTATTGATTCAGAAAACATTTGAAGACATTTTAGCATGAGCAGTCATTTTTTCTTCAATAACCATTGTTGTTCTGCAGCAGCTAAGGAGGTTCAGCCTACACCTCCATCATTGAGTCAATCTTCACCTCCTCCATCACCATCTACTCTGGCTTATCTTTTGTTTGGCGGAGAGGGTGATTGGTTGCAGTCTCCCCCCCTCCCATCGACCCCAGAGACACTTATCATGCATTAATGCACAACTGCTTACTTGCACTGTCATGAACAACTCCCACTTATTCTGTATCTTAATTCTGCTCACGTTTATCTTAGGAGGCATGTGTGTTGTGGACATGACAAGCAGTGAAGACAAAAAGAGTTGGAGGATGTGTTTGCAGCATCGTATCAAAAATGCGGTGAATCAAACTGCAACTGTGTGCAAGCAGTGTTGCCAACTCTGCAACTTTGTCGCTACGCTTAACGACTTTTCCGTAGTTTGGAGACTGATGTGAAAGCATGTTTTGATCCTTACTCTCCTCAACGAGCAGCAGGCGCTGCTGCGGGCCCCTCCCCCCTCCAAAACACTCAGAGGTGGACAATCCTCCTCACTTGAAGCGGTCACTCTCAGCTGCAGCCAGAGCAGGTGACTACATGCAAATTAACAACACATATGCCTGCCTCTTTTTGGTCACTTTTGCTGGTCTCAAGCCCAGATAAAAGAGAGGAGTTGACATCTTGGCATCTGAAAAATCAGAATCAGAATCCTTTTATTGTTATTGTTCAGTGTACAACAAAATTGAGCAAATTTTTTGGAATATATTATTCTTGCAAGTTAAAAACAACAGCAATGTGCTTAGAACCATTCCATCCCTAATATATAGTTTTATATTCATGCAAACACTTTTTTATTTTTTTCAAATTGCTTCATTCATTTTAGCTCCTTTTTTGACAGTCAACTCCAACGGACCAAGACAAATTTCCGTAACACTTTAGATTAGGGAACACTTACTCACCATTAACTAGGTGCTTATTAACATGCATATAAGTAGCTTACTAGCCCCTAATTAGTGTTCATTAAGCACGCATTAACCCCTTATTCTACCTCTGTTACGCCATGAATTAAGATTTTCCATATATTAACTCCTACTTATTACTTTTTGACTACAAATTAATGCATTGTTGTTGTTGCTGAATAATGATGTGAATAGCCAGTAAGTTTTTAGGGGCAGTACCACAAGAACAGTGATTAATAAGGGGTTAATTCGTGCTTGATAAACACTAATTAGGGGCTAGTAAGCTACTTATATGCATGTTAATAAGCAGCTAGTTAATGCTGAATATATGTACCTAATAGAAAGTGTTACCCAAATTTCTTGTAATGTAAGAACTACTCCTAATAATGATAATTAACTAATAGATCTTTATCTGATTCTCCAGCTTATACAGCTCTGAAAGCAAACTCACCTTGATTTCCTCCAGGTTCCTTCAAGGTCTTGGACAAAACTTGAGAGAGAAAACTGGAGGCATTTGTTGAAATTCACAGAAAATCAAATTGATTATTTCAGGGTCAGGGCTCACTTCATCAAGTCCAAAATTTTGTTTTAAAAGAACGTCTTGAGGAAAAAAGAGGTCGATTAAATCAGCTGGAAGTCCATGCTGATCTGGGAATTCACTGACAGAACTTCATAAGGACTAAAATCTCTCTGAGGATCACAGATTGTTGAACAGCAGGGGGCTGGAGAGGCATATTTCACTGAAGAGGAGGGAAGTTTTTGTGCGCGTGTGTGTGGGACTTAATGATTGTGTGTAGGCTTGAATTTCAAAGCTTTGATAAAGAAATAAAGAGAGCCTCAGAAAAAAAAGCTCTTATCGGTGTAATGAATTCAGAGCACTCACTTAATTTAACAAGATGCTGAAAACATGATAGTCATCAGAGGGTCTTAATCAGCACTGATGATAATTTAAGAGACAAGGACTCTGTTTTTATGTTGTGACCCAGCTAAATAAAGTAGCTGCCGCCTTAATGGGGAACAGAAACAAACATGCACTTTGTGTAAGAAAATTACATCTTAAAGTGAAGAAATGTATGCAGAGAGTTCCTTTTCTGACAATATTGTATTAATGTATTTTCTCTGAAAACTACCCACTTATGATGTCCTTTAAAAGCTGCCAGATAATGATAATGATACCAGGCTTTATATCTGCAAGTGTCTTATATCTGTTCATCTATACAGCACATGATGGAGGGGGCTCAGACTTGTTTACAGATTAAACTTTGAAGTTTTCTTTTTTTTTTAAGAAGAGTCC
The DNA here is from genome assembly GCA_008086565.1 of Thalassoma bifasciatum. Lineage (NCBI taxonomy): Eukaryota > Metazoa > Chordata > Actinopteri > Labriformes > Labridae > Thalassoma > Thalassoma bifasciatum. The sequence continues at coordinate 82,985 of RPOG01000494.1, read as the reverse complement.
TTGCAGCAACTTTAAGTGTCTAGCAAGGTTCGAATAATTAATTCTGTTTAAAGCAAATGCTGCCACGTTCGAGTGCTTTCTTTTTCAGTCATGGTTACTGTGGTGATGCTCACAGAGGTGCCATTGATTGTGAGTGTTGTTGTCAAGGATTTTCTGGATGCAGAGATGAGAGCTGTGCATCACGTAGTGACGCACAGTGACAGACTTAAATCAGAAGACTTTTGCAGACTTGAATGCAGGGAGGCTTATTGTGGAAAGTCTTCCTGTGTATCTTGTGACAGCAGAGCTGAAGCAGCCTTGGGGAGAGAGGTAACACCAGCAAGCGGAGGAGAGGATTGTCAGGATCATGCATTAATAACGAGAGCTGCTGAAGCTGCAGAGTTTAGCCTTTGGGTTGCAAAAAAACACCCCAAAAAGTATGAAACACAAGTCAATATTTCATGCATTAGTTATAAGTGTTTGGCCGTAGGACAAAGATAGATGACACCATGAATCACAGAGTGCTACGTCTGACCCATCCTTTCTCTGCATCACAGGTGAACTTGATTACGTGCCTGTCTTCAACCCGTATTTTCCTCTTCATCACCTCCTGATCTCAACAAAATGATTTCCTGTCAGTGTCTCTTTGCTCTCACAGTGCAGATGACCATTCACAGATACGAGGAGTATCACTTCCTGTTTGCACTTCTCATAGCTCCTATCTTCTGTTTGCCCAGGGAACTCGTTGGCAGGTGAAGTGAAGAAAAGTGAATGATCACGCTGGTTGCATTTTCACCCCTTCTCGCTCAAAGGTTTCATCAAATAGAGCAGCTGTCTCCTCTGCTGCTGGCAGATAATCAGTGTCTGTCACAGGGAGGGTTTTAGGAAACGTCGATCAGGGTCAGGATGGACGGTGAACTGGAGGAAAGCTGCAGCTGCTCTTTCTCTGTCGTGTTCATACCAGGAAAACATGAATGTAAAGTTTGACTGTTTGGCATCCACAGCAAATCTGAGCGTGTGCAACAGAAAATTTTGGTGATCATGTAATATTTCAGCATTAGTTGAGATGCTGATGCTTTGTTTTGTGTCAAGTTGTTGCCCAGCCCTCTTTCCACTTGCATGGGTGTATTAACCTCTTAAGACCTGGCGTACACATATGTTGATGTCACATTTCTGCCTCTCAGACCCATGAAGCTTCATTTTTTTTTAAACTTTAATGTATTAGCCACATTTAGAGACACTTTCCATGTCATCTTTTGGTGATGCTATATCGAGACCTGTCACGATAACAAGTTTTGCTGGACGATAAATTGTCCTAGAAATTATTGCGATGAATGATAATATTGCTGCTTTGATACCATTTTCAACTAATAAAATAATAATAGTGTACTAGTACAAGTACATCCTTTTAAAGATAAATAACCCTCTATTTTTCATTGTAAATATCCAAAATAAATAATCAACACCAAAATCAATCAATGAAATGGACTGTCAGTCTCTGTTAACAAAAAATGCACTTGAATAAAAACTACACACAACCAAAAGCAAAATATATAATAGACCCTGTTGCTGATAAGAAAAAAAACTCACAGGGTTACAGCAAAGTTAACTTATTATCCAGTTTCTTTGGTGAATAAAAAATGATTGAGCCCAGCAAAGTTATCAAGCTCATTCTTAGTTATCGTGCAATTAGTTGATTTATTGATTATTGCGACAGGCCAAACCATTTTAGTGAGAAAAAGTGTAGTTATGAACAATAACATTTATAACTAAAAATGTGTAGCTAACCAATAACACTAAAAACACAACTCTCCGTACAAAGACTCTTTTTTTTTTTTTATATACTTCTTAGGTCTTCGGCAAACCAAAGAAACACTTGGGTCTTAAAAGCTTATACACTTGATTCTGATTGCGCCAAACCCTTTGCAACCAGTTAATATTTATCTTTAATATCTGCCGACAGAAACTTGATCTGGTTTTTGGGTCTGCTGAGATAATAGTTGCTCAAGTGGTAAGAGAGTGTAGCCGCACGTATCATTTTTTTGTCTTGTCCAGCAAAAGTGCCAACCATCCATTTAACTGTCTATTAATTACAGAATGTATAGTACAAGAACATATCCTCTGTGATGTCACCAATTTTGCAGCCAATCATGTCACAGCTACACTTTGCCTCATCCATGCCCTTAATTATAAAAAACTTGCAGGTTCAATAACTGAACTCATAAAACAAATCCCTCCTGTCAGTGTGTGCTGATGGAGAAAAGAGCTATTCAGACCCAAAGCAGACTGTAAAAATGTTCACTTTGGTTCTAAAGGTCCAAGGTTGCTGCCTGCCTACGACGTTCATTAGTTCTGAATGGCAAGAGCCGTTCCAGTGACGGCCTAATCGCACACATCATAACAAATGAATCCACAGAAAAAAAGGCAACACTATTAGTTTCTGCAAGAATCTTAAAGCAGCATGAATGATACTATAATTATTAGTCCGCCACAAAACTTTAGATTTATACTCTGCAGCTGACCGGGCACCAGCTGAGAAAAGGAGAGGAGGGATGTTAAAAACAAACACAGGGAGCTGAATGAAAAAGAGCAAAGTGAAGTAAACAGACACAAAGCAGCCACTGTGGCAGGATGAGCTCAGCAGGAAAAACTCAGTGAGACGAAAAGGCTGCTGAGGAAAAAGCTGCGTAATACAGGTGTACTGTTATTTTTTGCATCTGCGGAATACAGACAAGAAACATTCATGTTTAGGATGTGTCAGGATACAAGTTTGCACAATCACACTCTCACTTTACTCAGTATATGGACCAATTTTCCTCTTTTGACTTTAATTGCACTCTCTTAGTCCTTCAACCACTTAGAGCGGCTCCGTACATGTCGCATTCACTTATTCAATACAAGGATGACTTCTGATTAAAGCTTTTAAAGCAACTTACGTACAAGGCCCCCATGACTGAAGTACTTCTTTTCAGATGGAGAGAAAGAGTTTCTCTGAGTTTTTTTTGTCTCTGTGCTGCTGGATGATCACACTCACATTGTGGAGGTGGAAACATCTTGAAATACTTGTTGCAGTTCTGCTGTATTTGCTTGACTGTGCTGGTTTCCAAACAGTTTCTAGTATTTTGTCAACACTGATAGGAAACCACCGTCAAAGACACCACAGAATGAAAAGCATCTTTTCACGTGGAAAGAGTTTTGCTGCTAGTACCATCCTCTGTGCACTGATGTCACTCTGTTTGCAATAATTCAATGTTATCTACTTCGAAACAGTAAAACAAGAAGTGTGTTGTCCAATTAGTTACAATTTGGCACGCAGTTATGCTGGGTTAATTTGCTTTCTGGTGCCCAGTGATTCTGGGTATATGCAGCATAATTAGCACTCTTCAGCAGCTCCAGTTTTCTTTCTTTCTTTCTTTCTTTGCTTCATTCATGTCTTCAAAGTCATTGTAGGAAGTATGTGTTGAACAATGATTATGTAAATATATATTCTGAAAAAAAAAATTCTCATTAATGTTGTTCTGTTGCTAGGCACTGCACAAGTCGCCACTTGTTGCAGCAGCTCCCTCTTTCTTGTTCTTTGTTTTCTTCTCTTTTTCATCATCTTTGCATTTAGAACCTGTATTTACTTTTTTGCAGCAGTGGTTTTACTAATTTTATACCTGTGTGCATGCAGAGATCCTGTGTGTAGCCTTGCTTATGCTCTAGAACAGCTGTTTGCAGCCTGTAGCAAGCCAATGCTAACTGGTGCTAGGCCCGATGTTCCCTCTGAGCTGAGAAGATGGAGGTGAGGATGACGACTTGGCTTTGCAGTGCAAGCTAAGAATACACAATATTAATCTGTCCTTCCGTCTGTAGCTATGAGAGATGTAAAATCTATCTCTAACAAGCTGAATGAGCTAGTAATGCTAACCCAGCACCAGAGAGGATACCAGAGGGCGGAGCAGTGTCACAGAAAGATGGCGAACACTGGATAGGAACGCCTCTTAAGAAGGTTTTTTTTCTCCTGTAGGTGGACAGGACAAAGGAGAGGAAGACTGAACAGATTGGTGAAGAAAACCAAGTTATCATTTCTGATCCAAAACATGTCCAGCCCCTTTCAGAAGACTTTTTTTAACGGTTATGTTACATTTCCTTCTTGCATATTGGTCCATTACTTATTTATTATGGTTAAACAGCCCAGTACATGTGTTTTTCGAGGCTACACTCAATATATTATTCTGTTTGATGTTTGCTTATTGATATGTTTGCACTGCTGTAATTCTGTGAATTTATCTCTGTGTAAAAAAAGAGATTCTTATCTATTTAATCTTTGTATCACTGTGAAGGGACTTGGTGTAATTGTGCAGTTGTTTGTTTTGAGCGGAGGCATTTTTTCTGTATCCTGCTCAGGGACTTCAGATGTAAAATAGCTCGAGGCTAAACCCTGGTACAACTAAGTGGCTGTAAAATGTCTCTGTCAAAGCAAAAAAATACATCAAACAGACAAACAAAAGCATGAAACTGTTGCTCTTGGTCTCGTAGACTCCAGTCTTTTACAGTCTTTGCTGCTGTCAGTTTGCACCTGTTTAGAAAGCTCTGATGTTAATTTTGTGTCCATCAACAGTCTCAGCGAACAGTTTCCTCCTGACTTTCATCTGATTATCTGCTGCATGATGTCACTTCACACTCCAGCTTCTTTCGTTAAGCAGAATAATTTCACATTCTTTATCCATACGTGTGATTCCTCCTGAATCCTTTTGCCTTATCTGGCTTGATATGAGTGAAGCGTGTGTTGGTCCTGAGAGCTTTCACTCCACTGTCTCCTTTTTTTCTTGGCCTCTAGTGAAGCCCTCCATCTGATTTTTTCACTTTGCGATCCCAAAGATAGCCAAGAAAAACAACCCGTGAATGGTTTCTTTGAAGGTACAAGCAATCCAGCAGAGAGGATAATTCTTCAAAGAGGTAAATAGGAATGGTAAACCTGGATGACTTTGACCTGAGGGCAAGGACACAAACCTTTCTCGTGCAATAGGCATGTAAAAAGAAGGATAAGAATCAGCCTGGATGTTTCTGTGCAACCAAATGGCTTTACTTTCTCACAAATGTATCTTGCTCTCTCTCTCTGAACAGGTGCAACAAGTAGACATGATCCTCACATATGTGAATTACTCCTGACAACCCCAAACTCTGACAGAAAATCAATCCTTTTAAATCAGCTATATATAGATGGTGCAATATCAACCTTTTCCTGCAGCAGGTTATATGCAAAGAAAACAAAATCACAGAAAAAGAAAAAGGAATATTTGACATGTAAAGTTCTGTGGCAGTCTGTGACACTCTACATAACCTCAGAGGAGTAACAAAATCAATCTAAATTCACATTTCCTTAAGGCTACACCTTTTATTTATCTTCCCTTTGCTTAGTGTTTGTTAAGAGCAATTTCAAGAGAAGCCCTTTCAGCAGCAGTTTCCTTTGTCACTGCTTTAAATTCATGCTCAAACAACCCCTTTTTCCATTACAGCAGTGTTAGCAGGTTTGTGTAAAAGCTGTTCCAAAATAGAAGACAAGACAAAGAGTGGAAAATGAGATTTGAAACCCGTAAAGCTGCAGAGAAAATTGACTGAATCATTGCCTGTCGGCGGAGTTTTAGATGGTTTTGTTCAGAAACCATTGATTGTTAAGAGTGGGAGGTGAAGAGCAGACAAAAGACAAATGGATGACATTTCTAATCCCAGAATAAAATCTCCTGCTCCACACAGGATTTTGGAGGACTTCTAATCCGACATCCTGAATTCCAACTCGGTCAAAAAGTGTCCTGTGAGTCAGTGCTTGGGCCCATTTTTTCTGAAATACTTAAAACTTTTAATATCTGGTGTTATTTCTAATTTACGGAATGTTATGTGAGAAAAAAACACTTTAAACTGAAGAAAAACACAAACAGAATTGGATGTTAGAGGTTTAGTGATGAAAAAATTACTTCAAACAAACAGAACGAATAAATTACAGTATGAGCTAAAAATTGGAACAATAACAAACATGTGCACTAATGTTTAAGAGATTTTCGTCTCTTATTCTGTTTAAAAAGAGGTATTTGACAGCATCACTAGATTATCCAGCATCTCAGATCTTGTCCTTCTCTTTGCAAAAAAGGTACTTTGGGATTTTTTCTCTTCTTCTTGACAGGAAAACTTAATCTGGAAGTAAAGGAGAAGGATAACTGAGGACGTTACTCCGTTCTAAAAAGGTTACCATGTATCATCAACAGTAAAATACACACATATTGCACAGTACACCCGTCCAAAAGAGTCACCTCACAATTCAAGCATCAAAAACTGGACAGAAAGCTTCATTTATCCTGAAATTCACCCCATTAAACGTTACCTTTTCTCACATTAAGTTGCTCTCAGATGCTCCTTTTTTTCCGAGTCATGCAGAAACTTTCAGTGGAGGTTTTTTTTCACATGAAAGGATCTCATTTTTGGTATTTTAGGACAAACTCCGTTCTCTTTTCTCCATGCCTCCCTCTCACCCACCCGCTCCAGGTTCTGCGTGTTTATTCACGGGTTTCCTTAAACACCCCAGTGAAATTATCTTAGGATTAAAGGGCATTCAAAAGCAAATGTGTTGACGCCGACACATCCGTCTTTAAAGGTTAAAATACACTTCTCTATGCTGCATATTTGGTCTCAAACTTCCTGTGTACTGTCCACTACAACAATGGAGTTCTGACTTGCACACAGCTGATAATAAAAGTCCATCCATCCTCTTAATGGTCACAGGAGAATGGAGCCAATCCCAGTTGTCATTGGACCAGAGGTCGCCTACACACTGGGCAGACTGCCAGTTCATTTCAGGGCTGACAGAGAGAAACAACCAGACACACTCACACCTGTGGGTGATCTGGGGTCACCTCATAACCCAATGACCATGCTTTCAGACAGTGGGAGGGGTGAGGATGTTAAAATGTAGCGCATCAGAGTGTTGGACTGTCAGAAATGTAATCAGGGACTTTTTTGCTGTTTCGATTGGAGCTGCATTTGTGATTAGATGGAGATAAAATTTCATCACCAGGGGATTAGAGAGGAGAGGAGTTTATTTGATGACTCTGTGCTCTGTTATGAGGGAGGAGTCTATCGTTGGTAGAGCAGAAGAAAATGGACAACAGAGTGAAGTCTGCAGCTTTGTTTGATCGTTTAGCAGTTTTCAGATATCAAGCTTCATATCCAGTGACATGTTTATTAACTTTAAAAGTATTTCATGAATCCTCTCAGACATGCTTGTTCCATCATGACAGACTCATGAAATTAAAGCTCACCTGTCTCTCAGGTGTCTCTTGATACCAGATGATAAGTGGTTTGTTTTCTAGAGAGTTAGATGATGCACAAACATCAACAAACTCTGAGTACATTTTCCTTGGTCAGAAGCAATTAGGGAGTGATATGGGGAAAATATTTCTTTTTTGGCAGGATCAGAATCTTGGTTTTATCGGGATTTCTTTTTTCATATTCAGACTATTTTGACCTGCAAACAACATTTTAGCCCAAAATATTTATTATCCTGCATTCCCAACCACTTTTATGCACCATTATCTGCTTCTTCTTCATAATTTTATCACATTTATCTTGTCTTTTGTCCCCCCGAATGTATTTTTTTGAACTGGATGTTAATGATTTACTTTTTCAAATCATGATAAATATATAATTTAAAATGTCAGCTGTAAGAGTTCTTGAGATTGATTGACACCTCTTCCGTCAAAATGAATCAGCAGAAGCTCGTACTGATGTTTCAGAATGATATTGAGGATTACGAACTGTTTTTGACGTGATATTTTCCTTTGTCTTGGAGACTCTTTTATTGCTGGTGCATGGGATTCCATCATAAGGTTTCTGTTTTTGCTGCTCAAACCTGGAAAAGTGTTGCCAACTCTTGCAACCAATTTCACTAAAGCATTTTGGTCGAATTCAGTCTTGAACCTGTTTTTCATGCATCACGAAAATCCAATTTTGTTGCTGTTTTTTGACAAAGTACTACTTAGTTATTAAAGACCACATCCATAAATATGAGAAATCAGTATTTGTTGCAGGGTGCGACCATAACGTGTGCACTTTTAGACTCAGAAGCTGCAGCATTAGTAAAAAAACTACACTCTGGAGTGAGTTGCTGTGTCTGAAGACCTGTCAGATATTGAGATATTTCCTGTTGTGATTGAAATCCTCTCTCCTGCATCAGGCTGTCATTCGTTTCCCTGCACATACTGAGACTTTTCTGAAAGATGCTTTGTACTCGCCAGCGATAAACGGATGATGGTGTCATAAACTGTCAGGGCAACAAAGTGAGAGACGGCTCTGTTAAACGAGATTACATTTCTTTTTGGGGTGATGACATCCTGTTCTTTTAAAAATGGTATTCCCCCCTCATAAAACTCTGCAGACTTTTTATTGTATTTTTCTGGGGCATAACTTTCACTGATCTATATCTTCACCTAATACACCTCTTGACCGGCACAAGAAAAATCTCTGCACTGCTCTTTCTTTACTGAACTTATTTTGATTTATGTGACTTACTCTTGCAGATCTTTGTTTTTTTTCTCCTCTTGCTCAGACTTTTTCTCCGTACTTTCTCATGCGTGTGATTGATGCTAGCTGTGAGTCTGTGCGGTTTATAATGAGGTGGCTGTCGCTGGAAGAAAACCAGTACATAGCAGAAATAATGGAAACACAATACATAACACAATGCCAGCAAACAAATAGGTAAAGTAAAGTTTTTATTAAAAGTAATTCATCATAAAGTGCTTACAAACTCATTAACCTCATGTGTGAAGCGGACTTCTCTTTCCTAACATAACACTGAAAGTAAATGTTGATGTGAGAGTTAACTGTAAGATCGTCACGATAACAAGATAAGTCTGTTTGCGTCGTTTGTATTGAATCAAAGAAGGTTCAAGGGAAAGGAAATGAAAAAGCAATGCTGGTAGATTTTTTCTCCTATCATGCAGTTTGTACACCATATAGAGTTTGTGGGGCATCAAAGCTGAAAGTTTCAGGCAGGGAAGATGAAATGTTGCTTTCAGAGCAGGAAATGCTGAGCAAAGAGTCCTTCACATCAACTCAAAGCTGGGAGATGAAACAAGTTTGCATTGTGGACTCTGAGATGGAAGCTGAGGAAAAGAGCCGAGAGGTCTCTTCAGGAACCGGAGAGAACATCTCAGCCTCTCTGAGTTCTGCTTTTCTTTCACATTACACTTGGTTAAAAAGGTCATTGCAAACAAATCCATCTATGAGTCATTCAAGAGGATGAGTGCAGTCTCACTAAAGCTTCTAAAACACTTACAGTGGCATCGCTTCTGTACTTCCTTTGGGAAATGTTTATCTGTTGTCGAGAGTAACGTAAATGATGCAGACAAAAACTGTCAGACAAAAGAATTAACACCTTCATGGATTGGTGCTCCTTCTTAGTGTTTCATCATCGTCATGAAGACAAAAAGCAGAGGGTGACACTAAGATGCTCCAGAACTACTCACGGTCCATTTAGAGAACATGACAAGGTGTGAAAGCCTTTTGAACCAGAAGTGTTGGTTCATGCTTGAGTTGACGCGGGTTATGTGAGGTGTTGGATGTGAAAAAGAAAGATGATAAAAAGAAGCCTGGAGCACAGAGAGTACATCCTCATCTGTCTCCTGACGTCAAAAGCGCAGTGAAGACTGTTTGGTGTTGATTGCAACAGTATGTTTGGACAGGTGGGCTATTATTTGGAAAATGTACACAAGTAAACCTCAAAAACTTGTGTATTGAGACCTGTACGTAGTTCACATGGTTCTGATTTAGGGGCACAGATGATGCAGTTGTTGTAGTGGTCATTGTTTTTTTTGTGGTCACACATCAAAAGTCTCTTTCAATCCAAAGTTTTAAATAAATGCCATGTGCCTGATACTCAGCAATCCTTTTTTTTGCTGGATGTTAGAGCTGTGATGTGCCAAGTCGATGTAGGGGAGATCAAGAGGGACAGGAAGTATTGCACAGAAACCACCTAAAATGAGCCTGTGACTTTCAAAATCAAACAAATCATGTTCAAACAAACTTTATTTAGCTTGATACTAACAACAAATAAACATTATGAGCAGAGTCAGACCAGGAGTCAACAGGTTTGAGGTTTTACAGCCCAACATGAATGAAGAGTGACTTTTAATGGAGTGGGAAATAGGGATGCACACTGCAAAAACTGAAATCTAAGCAAGTCATTCTGTCTTATTTGTGGTAAAAATTGTCTTATTGTTCTTAATTTGAGCCACATTTACTAGACCAGGTCATAGAAATGTCTCTTTTCAAGTTTTTTAAAGACAAAAATTAGGTGTAAATTGCTTGTAACAAGTCAAAAAAATCTGCCAATGGGATGAGACAAATTTGCCCGGGAAGTTTCTTGAAATTAGAAAGATGTCTTAAAACAAGAATCTTTTATCTTATCCCATTGGCAGATTATTTTTACTTGTTACAAGCAATTGATTCCCCATTTCTGTCTTTAAAAAACTTGAAATGAGACATTTTTATGATCTGGTCTAGTAAATGTGGCTCAAATCAAGAATAGTAAGACAAATTTTACTAAAGATAAGACAAAATGACTTGCTTAGATTTCAGTTTTTGCAGGGTAAAACCAGTGAGACAGATTCAAACAGCAGAGTGACATGGAGCTCCAGTTTTGTTGAAGACTTAAGTAGATCAGTGTTTTTCAACTCACAGCCTCAGATTTTGTTTTATAATCTCATCCTTTGGGTGACAGAAATGTTTGTGAGATGTCACAGTACAAAGGTTTGGTAAACATCAGAAACCACTTTAAATCCACAATCTCAACATTTTCCCCGCATCGCTCCAGACAAATGGAGCGCAGGATAAAACTTGTCACAGCTGAGGAGGTGGTTTCTGAGCTTTTTTTTCTCACAACTATGTTGCGAAACAAACAAACAAACAAACAAAACCCAGCAGGGGAGTTCTGCTCTGGCATTTTGTTGCATATCAGCCTGTGTGAACAAAACCCTGACAGAAGTAAATCCTGAAACATTTATGGATGGAGATAAATGTGTTCAGGGCTTTTCTGCATCACCTGAGCGACTGTAATCAGTGTTTTCAGGTACCAGGTGTTCGTTTTCTGAACACACACAAAAGAAATGCTCTTTTGTACCAAACCTTATTTCTGGAAACTCTATGTTCTGCTGACATGGGTCTAATTGGGGTAATCCTCTTTGGAGAGATTGGGTTCAGTGAAGAATAAGAAAGCTGTTGGCGTCTGAACTATTTTTGTCCCTCTGGTTGATTCAGTGGTTTTGGCTCCAGCTGTCTTTGAAGAGGACAAAATGGACGATTTGAGCTCTATTATTTTTGAGAATAGATCCATCATCTGTCTCAGTTCACTTTGTGCCAGTGATTTCTCTCTGCAGCAGTGAGTGGAAGCAAAGAGGAGTAACAGCTCTTACCAAAAAAGGAAAGTAGAGTAGCTGAGAAATAACTTCACACCTTTTAGTCGGCCTTTTATCATCAATCTTTTAACATCTTAAAAAATGTAAGTTGCTGTATCAGAAATCTGCACAGGGAGCCAAGGAGACCTGTTTATGGAGTAAAATAACAGCAAAGCGCACAGGAAATGGTTTATGTAGGTGGTTTTTAGTCCATGCGGTGACTTCCACTGCAGAGTCATATCTGCTTTTGATGCAGTGTCAGAGCCTGGAGGTCGTAGTCAAGACTTGACATGTTTGTTGTGCTATTCCAGAGCATTCTTAACAATTTTTGTTGCAGATAAATCACATTTTCTCTGACAAAGTTGAAGACAATAAACTAAACTTTGCTTGGAGTAGACATAAAACACTTTAAAATTCAAAATACTGATGAAAACGCTCACAAATTAAGGCCAAAAACTATAAACTCCACAGGTTTAAAGATTTAGCTCTGAGGGGGTTGTGAGTTAAGCTCCTTTTCAAGACAAAATGCATCCTGTAAGCAAGAAAAGTATTGTTAGTACATTTATAAACAATGATGACATCATTAATTGTCATATTTTTTGTTATATAAGGTGTGTAACTTCTTTACAACATTCATACATAATCACACACAGAGCTGTGAAGGTTTAGGACCCTGTTTTGCACATTTAGCTCTTTTACTTTGTTCGGATTTGAGGAAAAAAAAGGTCACATTGTTTTTTTTTTCCCATGTGGTCACATGACAATATTGGCATCTTTCAATCATCTAAAAAGTTAAAGCTTTATATGCAAAAAGTCCTCACGAATCCATGCAAAGATAAAAATGAAAACCGAAGGCAAGAATTGTTTCCAACTTTGATATAAAAGGTCAATATTTTAATATGAAAAGTGAGAATTTTGAGAAATAAGGACAAAATTCTAATACAAAAAGTCAATAGCTGTCAGAGTTTAAGAAATCAATTTGACATTATGTGAAAAAAGTCCAAACGTTCTCATTTAAGGTCAAAATTTTAAGTTGACAAAAGTCTAAGATAAAAAGTCTACGTTTTGAAATAAACACAATGTCTGAGATAAAAAAGTTGAAATTTCAACATTAAAAGTCAAAACTCTAAGATTAACTCATAATTATATGAAATAAATACAAAATTATAGGGTAAAAGGCAAAAAGATAAATAGAAAAATAGTCGCATTTTGACTTTTCTCAAATCCCCTGAGTCTAACACCTATTCTTGTTACTTCTAAACCGGGCTTTTTAAATTCTATTTTCTGACACAACAGAGTGTCAGAGCAGCCAGGAGCAGGAAAAAAAAAATCGCAGCTTTAGCGATCACATGATCACGATGTTTGAAATTGCGATTTTGATCAGAAAACGATAAATTGTTCAGCTCAAATGGCATTTACCCGCTACTCAATAATAGTATAATTTTTTGCCCTCAAAGCTGTTGGTTTGTAGCTCAGCTTGAACAAATTCCTCTAGTTCGTTCTACCTCTAAACGTCCACAGGACACTGTTTTCTACAACAAAAGCCTCACCTGTTCCCGGCCGAGCACGAAATGTACTGCTGCTGTTCCACTCTGTAAAGTACCTGATGTCATTTCCAAAGCACACAAACTTGTACCTGATGTCTAAAACTAAAATCAGTGGGGCTGCAGGGTTGTATTGTTCTGTTGGACATTTAGAGCAGACTATCCGCTCTGTGATTTCATAATCAGTGCTCATGAATGTTCAGACTGAGGTCAGATCTTTTGTTTGAGTTCATTTTTCTCTTTTCTTTCTGGAGTTTGTTCATTTAACATGATGACAGGTATCCACAGAAGAACATAAAGCTAACATCGACCTGCTGTGCCGACAGGCGCTTAATAGAGAAATTGTACTTTTGAGAGAAACTGGTGTGGATTATGTTGACGTCCTGACAGTGTGTCTGCGAGATGACGTTTGTCCTTAAAGGTCGACTTCAAAGAGGGGACAGTTTCTCTCTGTTTTCTTCACTACCCTGACTTTTGATCTCTGTACACTTAAAAGCTTTTCAGTTACTGCTTTGATTGACTCACAGTCTGTTTTTCTTGTCTTGTGTCTGTCATTTTGATAAAGTGGGGTCATTTCTAGGTCTGAAGCTGAAGTGACCTCATGAAATAAAGAAAACCTGGCAATCGAACATTGTTACCCTCACCGCAAAAAAGGGAGTCTGAATATAAGATAAAAATACTAAATTTGATGAAAAAATATCTTAAAACTAGTGAAATGATCCATCCATGCAGCAAGATAATTTCACTTGACTAGAAATCTTGAAATAAGACTGATAAATCTAAAAACAAGATGGCCTTGATAAGTATTCTCAGATCTTAAAACAAGAAGAAAATGCTCATTTATAGATTAAAATGCTTGAAAACAAACTTCCTGAAGAAGAATTTTAAGTAAAATATACTGAATATGAGCAATAGAATCTAATTTCATGCTTCTCATATTCTTAATTTAGCAAATGGAATGAAAAATATCACTTTAAGTCAAAACTACTTAGAATTAGATAAGTATGTTTAAGATAATTCTTGATTCAAGTGCTCTCATCTTGAAATAAGCATAATCCATAGTAAAGGTTAAACCATAATCTTAAAACCTGTCCTTGATTTAAGAACATGAATCCTGACTTATTCTATAGAAATTTAAACAGAAAGTGAGTACTTTGTGGTTTTGGTTGTTTGCCATGTTTTACACTTTTTGAGCTTGGTTTGTAAAATTTTTAGCTGTTTGCTAAATCAACTGTCTTAAAAAGATGATTTTTTGTGTTATTCTCAAATCAAGCAACTTGAGGTTGAGCTAAATCTTGAATTAAGTTTTAATGTTATGAAATTACATGTGAGATAACCAAAGTAACTTGTTTTAACAGTTATCCACTCATTTCATTGAAACATTCATGCTTTTTTTTCTTTAGATCTAACATAGTTTTAAATGCTAAACATAAGTTAAAAACACATTGAAACAAGATATTTTTTTAACATGTCTTAAAGTAAGATTTTAAATCTTGGCAAGTGCAAGATTATTTGCAGTGCTCCTACTACTCTCTCTCTTTCTCTCTCTCTCTCTCTCCCTGTCTCCAGTTGCTCCACCAGGTCAGACAAAATGGTCAGACGTAATCACTGTTGGAGCTCACAGAACTAATAATATAATAACTTTCTGAATAAAGCTCATTTAAATGAAAAGCCTAAGCTTTACTGAGCTGAGCAGAGACCTAATAAGTGCAGTCGGGCTCGTTTCCAGTTTTCCCTCTGCTAAGATGAGAGATTCTGTTTATTGTGGGGGATTGGTCGCTGTCAGGATGGATGAGTCTGTTGCCTTTGGGTAAAGCTGTGATTTAATACTCCGCTTCCATCCTCTGACCTTTATTTCCCCAGATGTATCTTTCTTTCTCTCTCTTTTTTTTTGTGATCTCAGTCCCCAAGCGTCATATCTTCCGCTTCAATGTTTTCTGACACATTTATGGTCATATTCCGAGGTTTCAGGAACACCCAGCTACACTGTGTGTGAGTCATGCTCCTGTAAACTTTGATTTTCTCACAGTGCTCTGTAGCAAAATAACTCTTGTCATTTTGTGTAACATGACAAAAAACCAAACTGAAGCATGAGAATTTCCAGGAGCTGGCGCTGACATATTTGCCACAATAGCTTGGAGCTGTTGGCTGAAAGGAGAAAAAAAAGAACATTGAATTACCACAGGAAATGCAGGGAAATGTCACCTCCTTGGAAACCTAAATTTGCAGTGGTTGATCAATGCTTCAGAGTGGAAATGCTCCATCATTACCCCCGTCTTTGGTTACAGCACTCTGTGTGTCAATCAATCACTCACTCGCTCCTCAATCAATCTATACATTATGGTTAAGGGTCATTTTGAAGTTTGTGTTGTCATTATGATTTAAAAAGAGTAAACACAGTTGTTTGTTAATAAATGTCTTCACCCAACCTCTAACCATGAGTGACAGAAAGGTTTTTGTGTTATCATTCATATTTTCTGAGAAATGGACAAAAAATCAGAAAACTTTTTGGCACAAACGTATGTATTATTCTTAGTGAACTAAAAAGAGGTCTCACACAGTCCTGTCTCATCTTGACACTGTGTTGTGTCAAAAACAAAACAAAACAAAGGTTCAGTCTACACTCGGCCAGACGCCAAGTAAACAATGATTCATTTGATGACTAGACAGCACATTTTAGTCAAATACCTTTTCACAGTTTCCTCTGGATACAAGCTGGGTGACAGGAGGCTCATGTGCGTAGATCCAAAGTTTTTTTTTTTTTGAGACTTCTCAGGTTGTGACAGAACCAGGATCACAGAGAAAGAACATCAGAGGTCGTCTGATGTACTTCAGTGGACTTTACTCTGAAAGACTTGTGAGTCATGCAGCCTTATGCTCCTGCTCAATCTTTCAGACAGGAACTAGTGTGACCGAAATGCAATAAAGCTTTGAGTCCATGAGATTCAAACATCTTCTTTGAATAAGAGCTGGGATTTTTGCAACTATCACTTAATTTACATTCAGCATAGAAAACATTTTTGTTGGGATTTGTTGAGATTTTGTTGGGCCTCAGGAGAAAATGTACAAGTTGGTTATCAGGTATTGTCTATAGCCGCACCTCAGAGACTATTCGATGTCAGTTTTTGTGATCTATAACCCAAGAAAAAGTCATAGTACCACAAACTACTTGGTCTAACTTCACCTTTCCCTCAGTTGTCTCTTTTAACTTGATAATAAGTGGCCAGTTTCCTGCAGTGTTAAAGGCGTAAACATCAGCAAACTCTGCTTCTAACCAAGGAAAATGTTCTCTGATAGGGGGCGATATGGGGAAAATATGTCAGGATGTTTTTATGGCAGGATCAAGATATGGATTTTATCAGGATTGTTTTTCATATTCAGACTTTTTTGACCTGCATAAAACAATATTATTTCTGAACTATTTTTATGCACCAACTTTTGCCTTTCCTGCCTTTTTTCATAACTTTTATCTTGCCTTGTGTCCTCCACGTACTTTCACATCATGATAAATATATCATGTCATTAAAACACATCAGCTGTAAGAGTTCTTGAGATTGATTGATCGTTCTTCGGTCAAAACGAGACAGCAGAAGCTCATATCAATGTTTCAGAGGGATATTGAGGATTGCGAACCATTTTTGACTCAGTATTTTAAAATATTTACTCTTATAGTTATCACTGTGCTAGTGTGCTTTGTGGGAATATCTCCTGCCTTTGAAACTTTAATTGCAGCTTTTTGATGTTGTGGTGCTGTGGATTGCATCATAAGGTTTCTACTTTTGTTGTTAAGTCTAGAATCTGTTCATAATGCATCAATGAAATCGAATTTTGTTGCTGTTTTTGGACAAAGTCCCACTTAGCTATTCAAGACGACATCCATCAATATGAGGAATCGATACTTGTTACTAGGCACCAGTATGGTATGGTCAAAAACAGAAAATCAATAGACAGAGACGTGTTTTAAAATCAAGTCAGCATCAGGAAACAGTGTTGTCCAATTAGCCGTGTGAGAATTTTCCCACATGATTAGACAACAGCCCTCATGGGGAGAGAGCGGATAACCAGGTCAATTACCCACACATCATTCAGTCGATTCACGGAACTACATGTTCACAGCTGGGTGCATTTGTGGAACGTTTTTATGGAAAAGCAGAAAAATTTGCTCTTTTTTTTTAGCGGAGAGAAAAGTCGATAAGAAATCACAGCCTTGGAAATTTCTCAGTACTGTCTAACTGCTGTGTGTGTTGATGTAAACAGCCAAGTCAAGACCAAAGGCAGACTTTTCTCTGTCAGCCCTCGGGGTCTGGACTCAGCAGGTCGAAGTAAACTGACATGCACCGTGACTGACTGGGTGAAGCGATGTAGCGTCCATGCTGAGTAAATTTACTGAAATGACAGCTGCCTCTTTCACAATCCAGTTCGTAGAAATATTAACACAATGGCTGTATCTCAAATCTCTCAAATCCCTCCTGCCAGAAATAAAAGGAGCAGGGAAATGAAGAGAAGAAACAAGAGTTGTCTAAGAGAATTAAGACGTCCTTTCCTCGAATGTTACGTGACGAGAGATCTTGTAGTGATGATGGTGTCAGCTCTAGCAGATGTTTATGTGTCTGCATGTGCGCGCTGTAAGACCATAGACTGTATAATCAGTGGATGTAATGACAGCCAGCTCTGCATGAAGCTTCCACCAGACGCCCCGCCCCCTGGTGTCTGGCTGCAGTAGAAGGTCATAAGTCCTGTCTCCCCATGCATTCTGGATACGAGTTGAGAAAACTTAATAAAATTATTTCACCTCATAGGAATTTTTCTCACATCCTTACACTGTGGTGGCTTGAAGATATTCGGCTGTATTGTGTTCAAGTCTTTTTTTTTTACTGAGGAGTTGGTTTCTCATTAGTTCTTGGACATTAAAAACCGTACCTCCAGTGTTGCAGAGGAGAGAGGAGACTACAGTTTAACACTTTGGGATTAATCCAATATATGCTCACTAGCCATTTAATTAGGTCATCACAAATATCTAACCAGCCAATCACATGGCAGCGACTCAATACATTTGTGCATGTGAAGAAAAGCTGCTGAGGTTCAAACTGAGCGTCACAATAGAGAAGAAAGGCGATTTAAAGGACTTTGAATGTGGCAGTGAGGAGATGTTCTCTGGAGGAAAAAAACTCATTGATGATAGAGGTCAGAGGAGAATGGAGAGACTCATTGAAGATGATAGAAGAAAATGATAAAAGACTCATTTTCCACCTGCTGCTCTGTCATCACCGTAACAAAAAGTCAACTGCACAAATCGAGTCGTGAGAATATGGCCGACTCTTACAATCATCTGAAGTCAGATAATGTGAAGGAGAGCATCTCTCTCACACCCTCAGATTGTCCCGGAAATAAAAAGGGGGGCTCTGCTAAATAAGCTTGGGTTCAGGAAAACGAATGTGCCAAACACAGTTAATCTAAAACCTAATCATTAAAAATGCCCACGCTCATTGGAGTCTAATCAATCATTTCCAGGAAGCTTTGTTTTCCATCATAAACACTCTTGATAAGATGATGGAGTCACACTGAGTCACTGCGTGATTGTATTTCTCAATCACACAGTGACTCAGTGTGATTGACCCCCCTCTGACATCTGTGAGCTCAGTGTAAATCATACATCTGAATATATGAATAGAGAGATGAAATGAAAGAAAGACCAGATATACCGTCCATATAGTTTGAATGTGGTGTCCGACAGTGATGGAGGAGGAGATGGAGGGTCCAGTTAAAACCAGAGCAGGTGAGGAAAAGGAGGTTTAGGTTTAGTACTTTACCCACCAGGATGTTCAGTATGATAGATTGATTTCTGGGCTGGACTTAATGAAGAGCATCCTGTCACTGCTCTACCCTTCAGGTTGTTTTTGGGGGTTTTTCCACCTTAATTCTGAAAGGACAGGATAGTGGATAGAGCAGGAAACATGCTGAGGCACCTCCAGCTCAGGAGCTTCCTTCACAACCAAGACCCTTAGGCCGTACAGGCTTTTCTGCCAGAGCTATTTTGATGCTCAAGGTGACTCAACGGGGCGTGGATTTTGATTGGTTTTGCATCCTCAGTTCATCTGTTCGCTCTGCAGGCAAATGGGTGTTAGTTGAAGGAGAGCTGGAGGCTGAAGTGAAACATTGTTACAGGGGTGAGAGCAACAGGTCTGTGGTCTTTAAGCTCCTCTGAGGCTGTTGTTTTGGTTTGCAGGATGATGATAGCTGCCTTCAAGCAGAGTGGTGTGGTGGCTTTTGTCAATGAGATTACCTTGACTCCTGCAGCCTTGTTATTTAGTCCAACAATTTGGCTTTTTCACAGAATATATGAATGATAACACAAAAACCTTTCTGTCAATCATGGTTAGAGGTTGGGTGAAGACATTTATTAACAAACAACTGTGTTTTCTCTTTTTAAATCATTATGACAACAGAAACTTCAAAAATGACCCTGTTAAGAAGTTTACACAACTTTGGTGGTTTTGGCCTGATAAATGCACAAAAGTGAACACAAATGTGTTTGAATGTCTACTAAAGGTAACCATCCTCACCTGTGATCTATTTGCTTGTAATCAGTGTGTGTGTATAAAAAAATGAACAGGGTCATTTTTGAAGTTTCTGTTGTCAAAATGATTTAAAAAGAGTTGTTTGTTAATAAATGTCTTCAACCAACCTCTAACCATGAGTGACAGAAAGGTTTTTGTGTTATCATTCATATTTTCTGAGAAAAGGCCAAAAAAATCAGAAAATTCTGCTGGAGGGGGTGTAAACTTTTAGGCACAACAGTATGTATACTTTGGAAAAAGTATTTAACTTCCAGGATCCAAAGCAGTTTCTGATTGCTTTTTGCTTCCATCACTTTTTTACTCTCTTTGGTCTTTAGGGCAAACTTCATAGGATTTTTGAAGCCCAATTTCAGGGTGTATGACCATCAATCAGGGCTTTCTGAAAGCAACAAGAAAAGCGATTTTTTTTTTTTTTAAAGAATTTTGCTCGAGCAAATTATTTGTTTTCTACAAATTTTTGCCTATTCAAAAATTTAGAATCTGACCATAACGCCAGTTTTTTCAGTTTTTGGATCAGAATCTAAATGGTTTGTGGACACCAGTCATTTGAAAATAAGTGAAGTTTGATCGATTAGGTGATAGGGGAAATTACAAATCAGAAGTTCAGAGGCAGGACGGGTCGGAAAGTGAAAGACTTCTGCAGAAATTGGGAGTGTTGGCTAGTTTGTGCAAATTACAGGCGATTCCCAGTTAAAACAGGGGTGTTGGCAGGTTTACTCAGGACACTTCTCACCTCAAGTCTCTTCAGTTACGCGGAGAAAAATTAGTTGTAATATATGACCTGTTGACCTCTGTAATTTCTGCTGCAGCCCTTATATCAGGTGGTCCTGAAATTTTACCTTGTAGGCACCCTTAATGCCTCGATTTATTTCAGTTCTGGCAGCCCCATGCTGTGCTTTGTCCCCAGGTCTGAAATCAGGATCAGGCTTAAGTGCAAACATTTTGAATATGCTACAACACAAATCTAAAACAGAAGAATGAGGATTTATTTGAGCTCTTCCTCCAGATCTGTGGACATGTTGTGCAGACAGACGAGCCTCTTGAATGTGCTCAGAATATATTAATACACTTGCCTGTGTGGCCTTTTTAGCCCTAGACCAAGAGATAAAAATACACTGAAGGAGGATAAAGAAGAACCAGTACACACAGGGGTTTATTTATTTCAAGAAAACAGGGTGACGACCTCTGATGCCAAAGGAAAAATTACAAACGTCTTAAACAACCTGAGCTTTTTGTTTGTATAACCCCAAGGTAACAATTCAGGGCCAAAAATGTAAGGTTGTCAAAAAAGTGAGCCTTAAAAATCCAAACCAAACGTCATAACAATCCATCGTACTGCAGAGCTACATTTGAAGGAAAAAAGAAATGTCAGCCTCATGTTGGTTCTACAGAAAGGTCAGAGGATCACTGGTCATTTGGATTGATATTCCTGCAGCTTTGTATATCAGGACCGACCTGTGAGACAGAGCATCCAGTGGGACATATTTCAGTCTGATACAAGATATTCTCGCTCTGGTGGAAGGGTAAAGGGTCACTGCAAGAAGATGATTTCATCCCATGAGACTAATTCATCCAGATCATGTTTCGATGTTTCAGTTTGGGCAGAAAAACAAGTGACATAAGGACGAGGCTGTTATAAAAGGAAGCAAAGCTCTTTAATTAAGTCATGTCAAAGACTGGGATGCACTCACACAGGTTTAAACCACACATTAGATGCATGTGCATGTTTTAAAAGAACACTACAGAGGATCAAACACATTGAGTTTCACTAAAACATGCATCCTCTCATTATTCAGAGCAGCGTGTGGTGCTGAAATACACTTCATGTGAACTTTAGCAAGAGCTTTAAAACCAAACTTTGCTCAGTTTTGCTCTGATGGTTTCAACATTTCACCATGCATACACCTCAAATACAAACAGACTCACTCACACAGCTGTCTGTCTTATTAAAATGTTGAGAAAGTGTAGCTCCTTCTACAGGATGTGTAGTCTTGGCTGCAAATTGGCTGCAGAAGCAATTTTCTCTTTGTGGAAATGATTCGCAGTTTTGAGTCCTGTTTGAGAAAGTTCCAGACTTTTTCCAAATAGTATAAAGTTTGATTTATTAGCATTCAAAAACAGTTTCTTTGCTCCAGAGTGTTATTGGCATTTTTGATTAGACATCCAAAGTCAGATTTAGACACAACAATATTTGTACCATCTGCAAATAAAATAGACAGAGAGGGCTCAGTCATTGCAGCAAAATCATTAATGCAAAAATAGAAACAAAAAACGGCTCAAAAATCAACCCTTGCTGCTCGCCATACTGTCATTAACTTTCTTAAAAGCCTGACCAATAACACAGACATATTGTCTTCTGATGTTAAGGTAATCATCAAACCATCTGAATACATATTGAAGTCCATACTGGTGGAGTTTTGACAGGAAAATAATGTGGTTTACTGTGTCAAATGGGTTTATAAACTGCTACCGCATACAGGTGTAACCTGAAACCACTTGATAAACTCACTGATTCAAGGTACAGTCTCTGAAAACGGGGAAAAGATTGATGAAAAGTTTCTTGGAGAGCTGGTGGGTAGCTGGAAAATATGTGAGAAGTTCTTAAGCTTGGACTTGAATACTAACAAATGGGTCTGTTGTTTGGATAAAGCTTCAAAATCTCACATGAACAGAAAGAGAGACCGAGTCAGTTATTTACTGCTCTGAGAGAAAACCTCAAACCTGAAATACTGTGAAAGCTCTGAGATGTCGAGGACTAGACTCATAGTGGGTTTTTAGATTCTGTCATGGTTCACATGAAGCACGGCTGATTTGATTTCTACTTGACCACCAGTTGTTTCCTAAGAACTCTACAGACAAGCCTGAGGGCTGTTCACAGCACGACGAGCTGATTCTGACTGGCTTTGTTAGTTTCTGGCAGAAACTGTGCCGAGCTGACGGCTCTCACTTTCACACAGAGACCTGAGCTGATTCAGTACTTCAAAGATTTTATTATTGTTATTTATTACACCTGTGCAGAGAGGCAGAGAGAGTCTTGAATCAGTTTTGCAGCATGATGTGAACAACTGAAACTCAAATTCATGTTGAGCTGTCAAAGTTTGTATTGACATTTAACCCTTTAACTCACTATTTTGAGTTACTATGTTTCAATAAAGGGAGCCCCTAACTTAACTAAAACTGATTTAACCATGCCATGGATCTTGAGCCTCATTAACCTTTTTTTTGTTACCACAGTTGAGTTGTTGAGATGTCGTACTGAAGGCATAAATATGTGCTGTTGTTTTGCGCTTTGTTTTCTCAGTTTTTTCATGCAAAATTTATGTTTTGCACAGTAGCATACAATCACTGAGCCTCATTAATTATTGCTCTTCTTCCCAAGATGAAGAATTTACAAATGCAGTTTTTCCTTGTTAATTCAATATTTCCCTTGGTTGAAAATTGCTCAGTATTTTGTGGCACACTTACAGAAATCAAAACTATTCAATGTCCTGGATATTTATGAAATTTCATATTTTAACCACTAAGTGACTCTTCAGCTATAGGGTAGAGGTTTAAAAACTAAATGATTTGTTTAAAAAAAGAAAATCCAAGCGTTTCTATTCCTTTTTTCTTGGTGAGGTAGTTAAAGGGTTAAGAAAGTTGATAACAGTACTTTGTATTTGTTGTTGAAGTCATATTTTCTGATTGTACCACTGTTTGTGGGAGTTATCAAAGCAAATTTTAATGAAAAAGAATGTTATTGGTGCAGTATGAGCATCCAATTTGTGCTGGAGAGTTGCATCGTTAAAGAGGGGGTAGTTGTTTTCTCGTATTTTCCAAACATTTATAAAGCAACAATTCTGGGAGTTCATGCTTAACATGACCAAATTTCAAAACTTTTAAAGTTCATATGCTGTAGAAATCTGTTGGTGAACTGCTCAGAACTGCCAATTCTAAAAATAAGCACGATTTCTACACTAGACTTGTTGAAATGATGGAGCGTAAGACATCATCCAGCAAAGGGCTGGCCAATCAGAGGGAAGAGGGCTTGTGGGGCAGGGAGCCTTAAAGAGACAGCAACTAAAAATCCAGAAAAAACTGAAATAAGGGTTTTCTAAAACATCAGAGTGAAATAGACGGAAAAAATGAGATTTTTAAAAAACTTTTAATGAAATAATGCCACTACAGAGGTACCAGAGGGAGAGAATAAAGACTGAAAATAAGCACAATACCCCCTCTTTAACCTCTTGAGCTCTGTTTGTGTGCTTGAATTATTCATGATACATTGTGAGTTCACTTTCTACCACAAAATCAAACAGCATGTGCTTAGACTTAAGGTCGAGGTAAGAAGACAAGAAATGAGACCCAGAAAACCAAATCTATCATTTTCTTTCATCTTTATCTATCGTTGCCTTGATTTTTTTTTATCATATTCAGATGCTTTCTTTGATAGTTTCCCTCTGATCTCTCATCTGAAGCTCTTTGAATTGCTTTAGTGCTGAAATTTGCTATAGAAATACATTTGTGTGGAAAACTGGGTCTGTGATAAAAGAAAATGAATCATCAAAATCAAAAACCATTCAAAGCAAAGCAAGGTAAGTTCATTCATAAATCCAAAGAACTGTGATCATGAAAAATAACCTTTAACAGCCTCAAAATAACTTAGATATCAAGCAAACAGAAAAAAATAAGTTTTTTCAATCTGAGCATGAAGATTTAGATAAAACTGCAGACAAGGAATGAATTATTTGACCCTGACTCGAGTTTTGGCGTCCTCTCAGACTCTGATTCGCCTCCTTGTGTCACTTTAATCAACATGGACGCTGCGCAGGAATCCACCCACACGTCTCCACTTGGATTGAGGCTCAGAGTTTGCTCAGCCTGTGTTTGGTTTCACAGATGGAGGGGGGGGGGCTTCACTGCTGCCATCCTACGTTTTGGTTCTGTCAACAGTATTGATGGATGACTATCAGCAGCCATCTCTGCATTTGTGCAAGAATTGATGCTCTGAACTCACTGACTACTGTCTTACTCTCTCTCACCACCCGGATTAACAGGCTGCTCTTTTCTTATTAGATTTAATTTTGTGTAATAATTCACCCCGGGACGTCCCCCCCGTGGGTTGAGACCCTCAGATTGCTCCATCTGTCGGGTCACAGCTGACAGGATGAGAGGCTGAAGGAGAGTGAATAAAACTAAGTGAGTTCATTTTGTCATGGAGTGCAAATTAAAACAGGTGTAATTGGATTTGGTGGGAAAACTAATGAGGTGAGAGTGTGGCTGATGATGAAACCATCAAGTGGCTTTGGACATTACAAGGTGGGTTTACAAAAACCACCTCTTATCAGATGAAAATTAGAAAAACAGCCAAGTGGGAATAGAAAAGACTTTTATTCTAACATCCTCTGTTAATTTAACAGGGACACAGCTTGGATTTTTAGATCTTGTTGGGAAATCATGACCAAGTTAATAGGTTTTTTGAATAAAAAACTACTGTGGTTATTATTTTACAGATACCTACCGTATTTTCCTGGATCATAAATTGCACTTTTTCTTCATAGTTTGGTTAGTCCTGCGACTTATATTAAAGAACATAATTTCACATGTTCTTAAGTGTTATTTCACGCTGACCGACATCACCAAGGAGTAAACATTACATACAGCTGCGAGAGGGCGCACAAATAAACATTAACAACTGAGAAAGACTGAACACAAATGCCCCTAAAAAGAAAATCATAGCTGCAAGTAGTGACTTTATTTATATTCCTCCCTGTTATGTTCTTTATGTTATCGTTATACCAGTCATACCATACACATTTTCAGCCTGTTGTTCTTTATTCTATTGTTATTATGATGACTTGTCTCTCAGGATTAAATGTCTGTTCTCGGTCTTGGATTTTGTATAATAACTTTCCAAATTTCCAAAAACTTCAACTTGTAGTCTAGTGCGACTTATACAAGTTTTTCTTCTTCATGATCTTCTTTTTTTGAATGTTGCAACTCATACTCTGAAAAATATGGTAAACAGCTAAAATCTGATGTATTACGACACGTAGGTCTTACAGGGTTAAAAATCCAGGTTTACAGTGGAGATTATACGGAAAGTTACACATTAATCCCAACCATTGAATAACTACATAACTACCTTCAGGGTAAAATTTGCAGGAGCTGCATCCCTATTACACCTGGAGCAACACAATCCCAAATGTCTCAAGAAAAATTGATGGAAACACCAAACCTTTGGAAAAACTTGTCAAGTTTAAAAAAAAAAAAAAAGTATTTATGTGCTTTTTAGGTGGTTTTTCAGAATTTCAATACTAAAGTTTATTGCACAAGTAAAAAGGAAACATCTTTTCTGCAAAAACACATTACTGGGCATGAATAACAATGGCCTCGGTAACTCTCTCACTCAAGTTGTGCGTAATTCTACTCGTAATCGAAACACTGGCAAATGGTGAGTGTACTTTGGAAACAGAAATCTGAATGTGCTTCTCTATAACAGCCAAACAAAAGCACCAGGTATTTAAATATTAGATCATCACACAGTCAGAAAATAGAGTTTATAAAATGTGTCTTAAAGTGTGACTTAAAGACTTAAAGTCTTATATACATATACACACTTGTAGTTTGAAGTGTTCAGAAAATATCAGTGGGTTACCCAGCATGTAAGTGATCTCATTAAGGTGGATTGTTTTCTTAAAGGAGGAAGATATTAAAATTTCATTTCCATGCAAAAAAACCCTTTGTATACTCAGGAACTGTACGTGGTGACAGGAATGTCTAACACAAAAAAGAAAATCTCTATATGATGCCGCAGATTTGTTACTTCGATTTTTTTTTTCTGCAGATGTATTTTTTACATTTGTTTTCCAGAGGTCACAAAGTGCTGCACAGGAAAAGACTAAAAGGAAAAACGGAGATTAGTGAAAGACATTAAATACAGACGATTACATAAAAGCAGATTAAATAAAGGCACATCCGGTCAAAAAGGTTTTGTAAGTGCTTTTTTAAATTAATTTTCAGTGTCTGCAGTTCTCATTCTAGTAACAGAACATTCCAGGATGTAGGAGCAAAATCCTGAAATATAAAGTGACAATAACAAAAGTGTGAAGAGAAGTCTAATTCAGCCAGACAGGTTAATCTCTGAGCAAAGACCAAAACGTGCTTTGAGCTACTTTGTCTTGATTTTATACTCATCGATTAACTGATGATGCAGTGAAGAGCAGCTTTTTGAGGCTGTTGATGGATGTAGCTAAAAAGAAGATTTATTCTTAGCCTCTGTAGATGCTCAGTGCAGTCTTATCTTTGTGTACTTGTGTGAAGAACCAGGTCATTTTATTCCTGGCTGAACATCTGACATTATTTTGGCTGCTGCTCACTCTCCTCATGCCCTTGATGAGAAACTCTCTGACCATTAGTGTGTTTCTGCTGGGTGACCTGAACTCAGTGTCCCCTGGAGAGTAAGAAAGTCTGTGATGTTTACGGAGTCACATCACGGAGAGGAAGCTTTCCACCGTTGACTCTGAGCGACTTTTCAGATGATATACTAACAGTTATCTCAATGTGAGGGCAAACTTTGCTTTAATGTGGCGGCAAATGTCATTATTTACAAGCACTGACAGGAACAGCGGATGTAAAGTCAGTGGATTTGACAGGTTTGCACTTTTCTTATTAAAGAATATCAGACCTTTCATTATTATGATCACCTGTAAACAAACAAGACCTTTCCTTTCGAGAATCTTGTCTTCTTTTATCGAGACAGTGTTACCAACACTTAAATGCTCCATAAATCAGTTTGAGCTGACATCAGCAGGTGATTTATAAAAGCTGCTGTGACTCAGCTTGTATAATATGTGACCTTCATCTTACAGTAGACGCCCACACCTCAGTGATGAAAGGATGAAAAGCGAGAGAGCACCTGTGCCGAAAAGAACATTTGAACAGCATCAAATTATCCTCCAGAAATGACTGTTTCCTTTTGAAGGAGAAATGATGGGTTGTAACCTCTCTTTTTCTCTCTTTTTCTCTCTTTTCTTTTCAGGAGATAATAATGGGTGGCCTCATCTTTTTGACAAGTACTTTGGGATGCCCAGCTCAAACACAGGGACCAAGTCTCACATATGCTGTAAGTATTCTGGTTTAAGGACGACCACGCTGCAAAAACACTCAAATCTTACTGGTTAGATTTTAATTCATCAGAGCAGAAATTTCTCATTACATTTCATACAAGCCAAGGGTTTCCAAAACTGTCAACCTCCTATAGGAATAACAAAAACTAATAGTCCAAACAAAAACAGACAAAAATGGTCTAAAATAGTTCATTTAGCTGATCTGCACTATCTGAAAAATTGCGCTAATTCACATTTTGCACTGTTGGATTTTAAAAAGGTTCCTAAGTAGAGAAAAAGAGAAATGGGAGTGAAAAAGATTGAGTGAACAATTTATTGAAAACAACGATCAAAGTGAAATATTCTGTTCATTAGTGTATCAAAAGTTTAACACCACAGCCATTAAAAGACAAAATCTGCACAAAAAACATCAGACGGCATCTGAGAGAGACGGACTTTAAGAACAAAAACCTCTTCAAAGGCTTCGTCTCCCTCAACTAAATTGCCTGTTTGGACTTTGACAGAGAGCGGCAAATATGGCAAAGGAAGAAACTTTGATTCTCTGAGGAGAAAAAAATTGAACCTTGATGGTCCTAATGGCGTCAAACGTTATTGTCATGACAAGGAGATCCCACTGAGATGTTTTCGATGATTTTCAGATGAACCCCTGACCAACTAGAAGCATACCAGAGGGTATTGCATGGCGCTGCAGGTCATCTTACAGCAAGATAATGACCCAAAACATAAGTCCAAGCTATGCCAGAACTATCTTGCAAAAAAAGAACAAGCTGGTAAACTTGAAAACATGGAGTGGCCAGCACAGTCTCAAGACTTAAACCCCATTGAGCTGGTTTGGGATGAAATGGACAGAAGAGTGAAAGCAAAGCAACCCACAAGTGCCGCACATTTATGGGAACTTCTGCAACAGACATGGGAAAAACTTTCTGAAGAATATTTGATTTCTATTGTAGAAAGAATGCCACGTGTGTGTTCAGCTGTTATATCTGCCAAAGGTGGCTACTTTGATGAGTCAACAGTTTAGAATACATTTTGGTCTATAAATTAATAATAATAATAATGATAATAATAATGAATTTTATTTGTATAGCGCTTTTCAAAACTCAAAGACACTTTACAATTTAAAACCAATACATAAATACATACATCAATTAAAACAATTCAGACAATAAAACAGCAGTGCAATCACAGATTAAAAGCCAACTTAAAAAGGTGAGTTTTTAACAGAGATTTGAAGGATGATGGATCGGAGCAGTTTTGAATGTGAGTGGGGAGTGAGTTCCAGAGGGAGGGGGCAGCTATGGAGAAGGCTCTGTCCCCCCAGGTTCGGTGCTTGGTCCTGTGGGGTGGGGACAGAAGGGTGGCGTGTGAGGATCGGAGGTTACGGCTTGGAGTGTGATGGTGGAGGAGGTCGATGAGGTAGGGAGGGGCCTGGTGGTGGAGAGCTTTGTGAGTTAGGAGGAGAATTTTAAACTGTATACGGTAAGGGACAGGGAGCCAATGAAAGACGGGGGTGATGTGGTCACGTGAGCGGGTGGAGGTGAGGAGACGTGCAGCAGAGTTCTGGATGTATTGAAGTTTATGGAGGACTTTGGAGGATGAACCATAGAAAATGCTATTACAGTAGTCTGAACGGGAAGTGATGAATGCGTGGATGAGTGTTTCGGCGACTGAAGAAGAGAGAGATGGACGGAGGCGGGCTATGTTTCTGAGGTGAAAAAAGGCCGTTTTGGTGAGCTGGGTGACGTGGTGATGAAAGGTGAGGTTGTTGTCAAAGATGATGCCAAGGTTACGGATATGAAGTGAGGGTAATAAGACTGAGTTATTGAAAGTGAGACTGAAGTTTGATTCCATAATTTCTTTTTTGACTCCAATTGCTTATTTGCACTATGCTTTGACGTCTAAGTGCAATGAGACATTAAACTGCATAATTTTCAGTAAAAACACTGGAAAAATTGGGGTGTTCTAAAACGTTTGACCAGTAGTGTATGTTTATACTTTAACAATTGGATGATAGGATGGAAATAAACAACTGCTGGTAGTTTTTGTCTTTGGGAGGCATTTTGTGACACCTTCTGTGGGAACCCTTGATATAAGCTACACTGAGATGGTGTCTGGATTGTAAGGCAGATCTACAGCCTGGTTAAAAAAATGGCTTGGATATGAAACACTAAGTATTGATTATTTTTTTTTAGCTCATCGATTCAGAGGATTTTAAGCTCACAAGTTTGTCCAGCTCAGCTCATGTGACTCTATAGCTGTTAGAAAGGAAGCTCAACGCTCACGTCATATCCATCGATCAGCTTCATTAATCTGCATCAGGAATAGAAAGGAGACATAGCAGAGTCTACATCCATGTTTTATACAGTCTATGGTCTTGAGTAGGTTTACAAATGGACACTTTTACTTCTTTCTTGTTGCAGTGAAGCATCCTTGTGAAGCTTACTTTAGTCCCATCCCTGCTTGTATTTGTGTACATTTACATAAATTACTCCTTATGTCACCGTGTGGATGTCGCGGTTACTATTCTGTTCAGGGTTTCCTTGGTTTTCCTCTCTTTTGTCTGGGTTGCAAATTGAATCTCTTTTAATGAGAAGCTTGAGAATCTCCACAGACTTCCACTGATGAATTTGAATTCTCTCCGAAGGCTGTTATAAACATAAGTCCATATAAGAACCAGGTCTGTGTCACATATGGAGTCCCGCTGTGTGCATATTTACATGCAGGCCAACGAGGAATGTCAGGTTGTTGATCGTACGCTTATGGATGCAGCATTGACTGAAACCTCTTCAAGTTGAATACAGAAGATAAGAAAAAGCCTCTTTGTTATGAGTCAAAGAATCAAAGCAAAATTCTCTCTCCTAATAAATGTGGTCTCTTTGAAAGTTAGTATTCATTTTTTATTGAAACCAGCTTTGATAATAAACTTGTGTAGCATAGAGAGAATTAATCACCATCAATGAGGAGCCAACAGTTCTGTTTTGTATCAGACTGAAACTTTAGAGCAGGTCCCATTCATATTCACAGTATCTTTCAAAGGCTCAGTTTGGGTTCAGTGAAATAAAAACAATTCATCATTCGTCTGTACATTGATTAGCTGATCGTGTGCACCTCATTTATTTTTCACTTAAATGCTTTAAATTACAGACTGACTGCTGCGAGTGAGCAGGAGACAGGCTACACTTCTTTATCAAACCGAGAGATGTGTTCTTTGTTAATTTATTTTGCTTAAAAATTGATTTTCTTGCACATTTACATTTGCAACATTTATTTTCCCCCACCTATCTATAAATTGAAAGGCTATTTCATTTAAAGGCCATCATCAAATAAAGAAAGGCAGAGTATGAAATGAACAAAAGCCCAGACTTTTAATGATGATGGGTTTCTTTGCCACATTGTTAAAGAAGTCAAATATGAGTGACACAAACTCTAATAAAACAGAAAGGGAAAAGCTCTGCTGGACCCTGAAGTTATTTTAAATATATTTATCCAGCCAGGGACAGTCGGACATAGCTAAACTCATGTATTTAAACATGCAGCTCAGAGTGTTTCACACAAGAACAGAGACAATAAAAACAGGTGAAGGGGTCATATGAAATATTCAAAGGTAAATTTTAGTCAGTATAATAATATCTCATTGACACCATGAAATAAATTTATGTAAAAGAGAAAAAAATGATTCAAAACAAGATAAAAATGTTAAAAAAAGTGGTGATAAAAGTGATAGTGGTGTAATGAAAAATGAATGGGTAGATATAAAGGATAATGAGCCACATTCATCAGCAGTTCATGCATAAAGCTGTGTGCTTTAACCATGGGCCCAAATCTGGGATTCATCAATATATTCTTGCCTTAATTTAAAGTTACACTGCAAACAAAAGTAGGACTTAAACACATGCTGTTTTAACTCAATGCATGATGTATTTAAATTACTTTTACAAAGAGAAATAAGCCTCAATAAAGTAACCATGTTATTGATGCATTTTCACCATCATCATACCTAAAACATTGCATTTTAAATGTAATACTCAGTGCACATTTGAATATATGACAATATAAATATTAGAATGTTGCATTTCTGATGTTATTAAACTATTGGTCACTCCAATCAACAGTGCCATGAATTGGTTTTTCAGAGCCTATTTAAGGGGAAATAGAGAATAAAACCGATGACATTTTACACCCAAGAAAGTAAAAAATGCCTTATATAGCCTTGCTCGAAGACACCGCAGCCTGTGCATTAAGAAGCAAGGACATCTGCCAAGGAACCAAGTTGTCATGAATCCAATAGTGATTTTTTAAACACTTATTTTATGCACAGAGAAAGAACATTTCAATGAATTTATTACTGAAGGATGCTGTTTGCCTACTTGCTCTTAAAAACACTCTGAGAGCTTGACACTCTGATGTAAAGAGGCAGAAGTCGGTGATAAAAAAAACAAAAAAAATAGTTACTGTTCTGGCATCTTCCTCTAATGAAAAAACCTGACTTTGATAAACATTGTTTTTGTATGTTTCTATGTATTTATATGGACCCATAGGTCTGGGATAACGTATAAAGTAAGTAAAGAAATAAAATGAAGTACTTACAACAACATGTCAACATGTAAATATCTATCAAACACCACTTCCAGGTCAGTTATGGTAGATGAAATCTGATTCTTAAAACTTTCTGTAGTTTGGCTGTTTTAGCTTCTGGTAAAAGAATTTCAGTTTTTTGTTCCATTTAGAAAATAGTTGCTTATCCAGACATTAATGTCAGAAACGGGGATTGAAGTGCATTCAGGAGCCAGAAATGTAGAGTTGAGTGTCATCTGCATTAGATAATGATTGACACGGTGGTGAGAAATGGTCCAACCAAGTGAAAATAAAATAGGCTCTAGGAAGATTCCTTGAGGAACGCCATTGTTAAAATCAGCTCACAGGCACAAAGTTGGGATTCATACATTTGGAGAGCATTTTTGGGGAAACACATCTGCCACTGGTGACATGAAAATCAGGACTTAAAATACAATTTTAGGGCAAAGACTGAGTTATCTGGTGAAAATCAAAGCACTCCTTCTACAAAAGAGCTTGATATTACTCTAACCTCAGGGTGGAAACTTTTGACAAAGCTGGAGGAGCTTATTTGGCTGTTTGAGAGGTTTGAAACCTTGAAGCGAGAGAAATTGCTTCCGACAAGAGTGCTCTTCCTGAAAATCACAACCCAGCCAATCTTAAGCCTGAAAAGAGACAGATTTTACGTGAGGAAAAAGAGCCAGAATGTGCAACAGGCTGGAAATCAAAGGTGCTGATATTCATCCTGAATGTTAAGGCGATAGACGCCCCCCCACTGGGAGGGTAACAACCTCTCCAGTGATGCATTCACGCCGCTGCACTGATTTGTACATATTTATAGCTCAACAAAGAGTTGTGTAACAGAGTGAGAACAAAAAGAGGAGAGCTGAGGAAAGGAGTTCAGACCCAGCGTCTTATCTGTCCCCTGCACAGCTGGTGAGTCACAGTGTGAAGTCAGTGTGAAAATTTGGTTCCAGGAATTTAATGATAAAAGTCCTTCACAGTTTCCACTGGAGGGAGATTAAGACGGGCTTTATTCTCAGAAATGTTTCCAGCTAGAGTAACACAACTTTTTCAAAGCACCATTACATAATCTTTATTTTAATCTCAACATTACAGTCAAAATCAGGTTTGTGTATTTGTTGAGAAAGTTCAAACTAAATATGTCCAGAAACTTCTAAAAGAAAGTTACACGGTTAAAGTCATTTAAAAATTTTAGACGGGACTTATGAACGGTGAGAAGCTGCAGTATCACGGTGTCCTGCTAGAATATGAGACCAGAACATTTTTACAGAGTTGTAGTGTGGAATATGGGACTGTGGTTTCTAATTTAACACAATAATAACACAATTAAACACTGTTTTAAGGACTTTCTTGGAGACATCTGAGAACAGAGCAAGGATTTATTTGGGCCTTTTGTTTGTTTCATCTCTGTTCCTGGTATTTATGCTAAGCTAAGATAAAGCTTGAGAGAAAGCTTGAGACAGACTGGTAATGCTTTTATGAAAACCAAAATACAAGGCGCAGAATTCATTCTCTGCTTCTGCTCCTCCAGCTCCACAGTTTTCTGAAAATAATCTTTGCATCCATTTTTGAGCAACAAAGTTTAAACCACCACATGGTTTGGCTTCCAGGTGGGCAGTTATCATTTTTTAAACAGCAAAAAGAGGCAGAGTAGTGTTTCAACATTGACAACTTGTTACTGGAATTTATGGATTTATTGTCAATGGATCAGGCAGCTTCGTCCCTTTTTGAGTTTGACTATGGAGATGAAAGACCCTGGAACTTTATAAAACAATATTTGGAAAATGTGATAAACAATTAAAATTTTCTGTATATGAATTGTGCCCCCCCTGCCCCTCATTTGCCCCCTTTTATTGTCTGTTATTGTGCATTGTAGTATGTATTCTCTTTTGTGATGAGCTTGTTGTGTGTTGTACAAGAGGTGTACAAGTGTTTTGTTTTTCGTATTGAAAAAGAAATAAAACATAGATGGAAAAAAAAGAAAAAGGATACTTCTGTGAATTTGGCTTAAGTCACTCAAAGTTAGTACATCAAATATGACATAAATGCCTAACATGATTTTGGCTAAAACTTGAAATCTAAGTACTGCTGCAGATGATGTTAGTTTTCTCATCCTGTCATTAATTAACGCCCCCTCTCTTGTGTCTAATCCTAACTGTCCTCTGTTTTAATTTGCTCTCTTATCTGTTGACTCAGAGGAGATTTGTGTTGTTATTTCTGTCGCCTGTATTTCATCACAGCCTGGATATTCTGAAAGTCAAAATTAATGATCAAAGTTGGCCTCGCTTCATCTCCTGAGTCCTCTGAGTAACTCCTGCAGTGATGGGTCGCTGACATGTCCTTATAAGCCCCTCCCCTCTGTCTCTCCAGTGCTGGGGGTCTTTCCTGAGCTCTGCCTGTGTCGTGACCTGGAGCTGGACTGCGACGGCGCTCGACTCAGAGACATCCCGGTGGTGGCTGTGAACGTTACCATGATGTGAGTGAGAAATACACACCCTGGTTATATCCATGTGATGAAACTCCA
Organism: Thalassoma bifasciatum; assembly: GCA_008086565.1. Lineage (NCBI taxonomy): Eukaryota > Metazoa > Chordata > Actinopteri > Labriformes > Labridae > Thalassoma > Thalassoma bifasciatum. The sequence goes on along the minus strand of RPOG01000494.1, from coordinate 48,248 downwards.
GCAGTGAAGGATGAATTAACCTTGTTCCTGCTGTTATTGGTACCAGATGAGCAGGTGACTCACTCGCAGCATTAACAATGAATCTCTGTCAGAGTTGGAGTGACTAATTCAACCCACATTTACTGTCAGTTACTGTCACTGACTGTCCTTTACATTCTTGAAATGTGAGCACTACACATTCCTGGATTCTCATTTTATTTTTCAATCATAACGTCAGATAGTTATGAGAGAGATAAACCAACATCCATGCTTCACAGAAACATGTATACTTGGTTATTTCCAGCAATAATGACACAAAGATAAGTTTTAAAAGTCTCATGAGCCCAGAAATTAGATTTTTTTTTTTTTTTTCACAGTCCAATTAATCCTCCATCTGATTTATAGTGTTTCCTGAAATGTTGGAGGATTGGATGAGATTCTTCTGAGTAGAAACATGTGAAATTTTTATCTTAAGTTTAAAGAACTTACATCATCCTCTTGCCTTCTTTCTTACATCATCTTCTTGCCTCCACTGACCATCATTTGAGTTCCTACAAGAATCTTTGTTGAAAGCAAGGAAGGATTCAAGAGTCAAAACTTTTTATAATCAATTTTCTGTGTTTTCAAGGACATACAGACAAAATGGAAATACTGTTTATAAGAACTATCAAGTGTAAAGATGCCAAAAAATGTAAAATATTTCTCCAAATATTTATCTGTTGTTCATGTTTTTAAGGGAAGAGACAGATTTTTCGTACTGAACTCTGTTCATATTTTGCATGAACCCTGTGATGCATAGTGGTGACTACAGTGGACACCTATTTATCTACTTATTTACTCCTAAATTCAATGGTTCATGTGGTGGAAATTCATATTAGCCTGTGTCAGGATATTTTTATTCTTCTTAGGGCCTGAAAAAATGTTTTCAATTCTTTTTCCAAATATATATATATATTTTTAAAAAGTTATAGACAAACATTTGAGAGTAAAACAGTGTAATAACTATAAATTATTCAGTGTTAAAATGGATGAAAGAGTTACAATGTTTCTCAAAGCATTAAAAAAAGATCATTAATGAAATTACCAAAGAGAAAAGAAAAAAAAGAAGTCAAACAAAGAAAAAAAGTCATATTTACATTAAGTTCACACTGTTTTAATTTGAACGCTCAGTTACAAATTTTTGAAAAAAAATGGAAAACCTCTTTTCATGCTTTAAGACAAGTAAAAACACTCAAGGGAAAAATCCTGACACTGACTTTCATAATTCATGCATCAGAGAGTTAAATGTAATAATGTCGAATTTCTATCTCAAAATTTGGCTTTGTTACCTCATATTTTTTACTTTTTGTCTCATAATTATGACGTAATATGGGCAAAAAAGACACTTCAGCAAAGGCAGAATTTAATTTTAATTTTTTAACCTTAAGAAATGGGCTTTTATGATGAAAACGAGATCAAACTCATTGGATCAAACACCATGTAAAGCATTTATTCTGATTTTAAAAAAGTGCAAGGGCACACTATTAATGAAAGTTTATTCATGATGTCATTATTGTATATTTTGTCCCACCCTTTGCCGTGTCCAGTAATAAAACCTTTATCGTTCCCAGCTACTTCAGAGAGTACTGTTAAAAATACTGTCCACATTCCAGCTGTGAGGCCAAAAAATGTATGATTATTTTGAATTTGATGTTCGCTGCGCATTTTAAAGACGTTTCTCGAGGGGCAGAAAAGAAACACCCAGAGAAAAATCTTCCAACTGATATGGTGGATTTGCAAAAGGTTAATGAGGAGGAGCACTCAGGGGGCCGAGTCTCTCACAGGACATGATGGTGATTTAGGTCAGCACTCTGTAAATATTTCAACAGTTTCCGGATCTTAGGGATCTCATAGTCATATAAATGTTAGAATATGGAGAAATCTCTGTGTAAAAGAGACAAGACGAGTGCTTGAAATGTGAGTGTTGAGTTCCAAAGTGCAGAGATAGAGCTCTTCTGACAGGCACAGAAAAGGCACAAAATACTCAGAAATGCAATGTTCCTGAAGCTCACATTGATTGTGCTCACCGATCTCTGGCAATCAACAGCAGAAAATGGCACAGAGTTGTGTGCTGCCCTCTTTCTTTTTCTCTTACTCACTTTCTTTGAGCTGTCGATCTCTGCTGTCACTTCTACGATTTCCGGTGTGACAACGATTCCACTTCCCAAAGCATGTGCAAGAAGAATTTTAGTGTTTAACCACCTTAGTTTAATCATACACCAACATTTGTATGCGTTAAAAAACAAGCATAAAAATTATTTGGCGTGCACGCTTCTGTTTCGTGTCCTGGTGGATTTATTGACATTATCCCACTCAGCATTCTTCTAGTGAAAAATAAACACCACACTGCAGCACAAAAGAGAACAATAGGGGAGAACAGGCGTGCTTATTTGTTTATTATGTGTCCTTCAAAATAAATCACAGCCCACAAAACAGTCATCGATCACAGAAAACCTCTGTGGAAAACAGCTTTGACCTGTTTTGGGTCTTGAGTTCTTTGTCTTTTTGACAGAATACTTCCTGAGCAGGAGCAGTTCCCTAATGCTATTAAAATAAGAATGGAAAATGCATTCAAGCAAAAAAAACAACAGGTTTACAAATATTTTAATGGTCTGTAAAAGATAAATTCATAAAAAAAAATAGATGTAATAGTGACAAAGGCAGAGAAGGAACCAGCTCAAGTGAAGCCCTGGAAAAGACCAAAACCTGGTGACACATCATCACTCACTCCATTTATTCTTGTATTCACAAATGCAGTTTGAAACAGTACAATGAGATGAGTAACCTATTTATAAACGTGATCCAGGGAAAGTGGAAAGCAGTCCTGTGTTTAGACTCCAGGGGAAAGGAATCATCTAGACTGTTTACAGCGCACACCTCAACATCCAGTATTCATGGTGGTATGGAAATATATAAGACTTACACAAGAGGCTGACACATCTGGGAATGCTCCATAAATAATGAATGATTCACAGGTGTTAGAGCAACATGTGTTTGCCATACAGGAGAAACCCTAAATAATTCAGCAAGAAGATGCCAATTAACATTCTGCACATTTTGCAACTGCATGGCTGTGTAGTAGAAGGGTCCGGGTGCTTTAATGGTGCTCAACTTGTCACCTGTTGAAATAATGCGGTGCAACATGGTATAAAAAAGGGCATCACACAGTTAAGCAGCTGAAATACAATATGAGGCGAGACAGGGTCAACATTTCACTTTCAATACTCGCTTTGTTTTCTCTGCACTACCAACAGTTTAGCACAAAGTTTAATTGTGTGTGCACAGAGGGGGGGTTCATAGTGCAATTGTTGAAAAACGTGTGCTAAAGTCCCCTCCTAATTGGGGAACCACACACATCTGCCCCTTTGACTTGACTTTGACCATGGCACGTTCTCTTGGGAGCCAAAATTCATGCTCAAGTTACCTCTTGGGAGTCAATACAAGCCCTGAAGTGCCCTTTTTAGAGTCTTGAGAGTCCTTAGGTGCCGTCTCTGGGGCCAAAACTCCAAAGAGGACACTACAAAACTATGCATAAGTGCCTCCTCTAGTGCCAAAACTCACTCCAAGTCTTCCCTTAGGAGCCAAACTTGTAACAAAGTGCCCTCCTTGAAGCCAAACTTGCAGTTTATTGCCTTCTTGGGAGCTAAAACAAATGCTGGAGTGTCTTCCTGATTCACCAACCACCTGATCTGCCCCTTGAGCTGGTTTTAGACATGATAAACTGCCCTCATAAGAGCCAAAATATGCAAGAGTGCCCTCTCTGATGGCCAGAACACACCCTAAAGTGTCTTTTAAGGAAGCAAAGCTGTCTCAAAGTGTCTCCCTTGGTGCAAAACTTGTACTAGAGTGCCTTCTTGGAGCCAAAACACATGTTAAACTGCCCTCCTGGTTTGCAATCCACTCTGATCTGCTCCTTTGGCTGGTTTTAGACATGATAAGCTGCCCTCTTTACAGCCAGAATATATGCTTAAGTTCCCTATTGGGACCTAAAACAGGCCTAAAGTGCCCGCCTTGAAGTCAGACTTGCTTCAAAGTGCTGTCTTAGGTGCCAAATCAAACACTTAAGTGCCTTCCTGGATGGCAAACCACACTAACCTGCCCCTCTGTTTGGAAAAAACATGGTAAACTGTCCTTATGGGAGCCAAAATATGCACAAGTACCCTCTGTATGTGACTTTTTGCTTTCACCTTTCCCCTTCAAAACATCTGTGCACACCACTGTCTTAAACCATCAAAATCTTTTTGAATCTGGGTTGTATGTTTCGCCTTAAGAGACACCAGATTAGTCCCAAAACTGACCACTTTCAGGCATCAAGTAACTCAATGAGCTGTTAATCTTAATCCTTTAAAAGCTTTCAAACCGGAGAGGCTTTATGAGAGCAGATTACAAACAGAAGGCTCAATTCCACCATGTTTAGAGACCGGATCATGGGTTAATTGACTCCGGTTGATCTTGTTTATGCATTTCTTGTTATAGATGAATTCTTCCCCAAGAGTTTCATAAGGGGTTTTAATAACAAGCGTAGGTTTTAAGGAAATGAACTGCATTTGTGAAGACAAAGAGTCTCATTTTAGGGCAGAATCCAGGTGAGCTCATGTAATAGTGACATGTAATTTCAGGAGAATTCACTGTGAGCAGAGAGGAAATGAAGTGACTCCTGAAGCTACCATCCATTTCTGAACCTGACGTTTTCTCAGGTCCCTCTGGGCTGAGGCTTTATGTGATGATGCGTGAAATGATTTATGACGCATAACCTTGGCAGTGTGTTCAGCTGTCTTCATTAGTATCATCCATGATGTAAAGTGAGTGTGTTTTCTAAACGTGAGCTTCTTATCATTCAGGTCTCTACAAAGGAACCAGCTTCAGACGCTGAGAGCAAACATATTCTTTAAGTACCAGAGCCTACAGAAACTGTAAGTATCCCATGAATTATGGATCATGTGTCATTATCATATATTTAATTTTAATTTTACATCATTCTATATTTAGCAAACCTGAATGATTTATCTCTGCTGTAAACCGTTTTGTTTCTTGTTTTGAAAGTGACAATAGAGGAGAATCATTAACATGCGTGACAGGCCGTGGTGTTCGTTCAGTGCAGCGTAGCTTCCAAACAGATAACAACTCCCCTTTGAATGAAGACACTACAATGAGTGTCTGAACTCCAAAGCTGAAAGGTTGAAGGCAAAGATGACTGCTGGGAAACGCTGGCGGAGCGGTCTTTCTGCTCTGCATATGGATTCAGTCGTCATCGCCAACTCGGTTGTTTATCTGCCTCACACAGCGCCACACAGTGAAAAGGTCTAATCCGCCAGGAAACACTTTTAAGCCATCTTTAACAACCCCAAATGTTTAACCACCTTGAAAACTTTCTCTAAAGAAGCAGAGTAAAGTCTGGGATAAATCCTCTGAGGTTTTAAATTCTCAAAGTGTTGGACAGGTATCAGCTTTCTCAGACAGAATCGTTGTTCTTGTGACTGTGTCTCTGGAAATTTGAGTATTCTAGATTTATACTTCACCCTTTTTGTGTTAACGACATCTTAACCCAATTCCAGGAAATGAAATAAGCCTGGTTTTGACAAACAGCGGGATTTACTGAAGAATCTAGAAAATTGTTCAGTTTCTGGCAGTTGCAGACGACCTTTACTCGAGGTGTATGTGCCTTAAAATGTGTTAAATCCATAAAAATGTTATATCCTGTTCTTAAATACATTACTCAAAGGTCTTAAATTTGCTACGGCAGGACATGGATAGATACCAAATTTGGTACTTTTGCTCAAAATTCAAGATGCTTTTTCACCACTGCACATGTTTCAGAGCAACGAAATTACATTTTAGTCACATCTCGTCCAAGAAACATATATTACATGTTACTGTAATTTACTGAAACCTGCATTTCTGTCTTTCATGTTCTCATGTTCAGAATAAAGATGAGTTTACCTACACTAGCATTTAAAAGAGCCAAACACAGAATAAGCCACGATTAAGCTGCAGTCATCAGAAGATGGGAGACAAATATGTATAATAGATAAAGGAGATATGAATGACTGGGTTTCTCAGTGAGTGAGTAAACATCGTCCACCTGTTAAGACAGACACTGGGATAAGACTCACGGCTGCACTGCAAAAACGGAAATCTAAGCAAGTCATTATGTCCTAATTGTAGTAAAAATTGTCTTATTGTTCTTAATTTGAGCCACATTTACTAGACCAGGTCATAAAAATGTCTTATTTCAAGTTTTTAAGACAAAAATGAGGTGTAAATTGCTTGTAACAAGTCAAAAAAATCTGCCAATGGGATAAGACGAATTCACCCGGGAAGTTTCTTGAAATTAGAAAGATGTCTTAAAACAGGAATCTTTTATCCTATCCCATTGGCAGATTTTTTTTTACTTGTTACAAGCTATTGATGCCTCATTTTTGTCTTGAAAAAACTTGAAATGAGACATTTTTATGACCTTGTCTAGTAAATGTGGCTCAAATCAAGAATAGTAAGACAAATTTTACTAAAAATAAGACATAATGACTTGCTTAGATTTCAGTTTTTGCAGTGTGAGATGCTCATGTCCGCGTAAACATACTATTTACAGGGTACAAAACCACTTTGATCTCCTTTTCCCATTTGTTTAATTCAGTTACAAACTCATATATCATCATGAGCATTATTTTTTTTCAAATGAGTGTTTTTCCCATATGCTCTGAGATTATTGAATGAAACACTCAGTTTAAGTGAACTTCACTGTCCCCTGTGGATAAATCTGCAGATAACATCACGTTGCTTTGCAGATCTTGTCTTGTACATGCCTAGATGGTATTTTCTAACCAAAAGAATCTCTATAACCTTTTTTTTCTAGTGCAACAATCAATTATATAACTTTTTTGAATATTTGTCATCATTCCTCTGGTCAGACACCGTTAACACTGCTTTTATTTTGTATTCTCAAACATCATGTTTTTCTCATGTGGGTATTAGAGAGACATCACGTTTAGTTAAAAACTCTTTCATTAATAATCAGGGTTTTCTATTTGATATTTAGCAGCAGCGTGCTCTTAGAAACTGGAGCAATTAAAAATGAGTCAGATAAGATGGTTTGAATACCAATGTTAGGAATTAGACAAATTAGACACGATGGAACAAAATGTGTAAACCCATTACGGTGCTGTAATGGGTTTCTTAGAAAACCAATAATAATAATAATCATGATTCAGGGTTCAGGACGTCTCCTGTCCATCTGTCTGTTCTAAACTAAAGTAAAAAGGCTTTTATTGATTTTACCTCTTTGTGTGTCTGAAAATCTTTTGCAGATATCTGCAGCACAACAAAATCCAAGATGTGAGTCCTGACGCGTTCAGAGGGCTCTATAACCTGACAAGACTGTAAGTTTGTGTTAGTAACATTCACAACCACGAACGATGATTCAGCCTGTTAAACAGTCCCTGGTTGTTCATGAATAACAGCAGATAATGTGATAATCTGTCATCATTTTAAGACCCATTCCTATAAAATAAGTGTCATGAATATCTGTTTCTGTACATTGAAAAAGTAATTCAAAGCACATTCTCTGTTTAAATTACTATCCACAGGAAAACTGAGCCTCACTAGAAACATAAAAGGGAGTGTAATGATGATGTTTTTTGTTATAGACACAAAAGAAGAGGACATTTCTATTAGTTTGTTTTCTATTTGAACATATGTTCCCTCCTCAAGTCATGACTCTGTCTGTGAATCATGCAGCACATGTAAAAGGTTTTGTTGTCTTGAATAAAGCATGTGATGCTCAATGTAACTGTTACTTCAAGCTCCACTGAGAACAGAAGTGAAAAACACGTACCCTAAAAATCACTGAAATCCAACATTTAGGGCTAATTTCCGAAAATTGTGTTCGGAATTCAGGATAATTGTAAGAGACATTTTTGTAGGGCCCGAGATGCTCGTTATAACCACAAAATTTCAGGCTTGTAGCTCAAAGTAGCCAGTTGGGCTCGCATTTTTAGTCAATGCTAAATGACTGTATAATGAGCGGACGAAGCGACAGTCGGCTCAAACTGAAGCCTCCAGCAGATGCCCCGCCCCCTGGTGTCTGGCTGCAGTATAGGTCATAAGCCCCGCCTCCCCATGCATTCCAGATATGAGCCGGGAAAACTTAAAAAATTACGATACCTTATAGAAACGTTTCTCTCATCCTTACACTGAGGTGGTATGACAATGTCATTGTGCTGCATGGTGTTCAGGTCTTTTTTTTCTGAGAAGTTAGTTTCTCATTAGTTATTGGACGTTAAAAACCGCAATATAAGTTTTGTGTTACGATAGTTGACAGCTGCCGTTCGTGAGTAGTTTTTATCAGGGATATAAGAAACTTCGGGAAAGAGAGCCAAAAGGAGACTAAACCTTCTGAAGAAGAAGAAATAAATATTTTTTATTTTCTTTTTTACTTGGCTCCACCGGAAATTCAAACGTTGACAGGCGGAGCGACGCTGTCCATTCAATATACAGTCAATGGTTTTTGAGCATCAAAATCATAAATTTTTTGAGGTACCCACAACTATGTCACATCTTCAATGAGAAGTGTTAATTCTCTGTATTTTCAACTGCAGTTTATATGTTTTATAAACTCTTGACTGCAATGTTTAATTCACTGGCAAAAAGTCTCTTTAAACTCTATGAAATTCTACTGATGACTAAGGATGACAACACTTTGCACATTGAAAATGAATGGGAAATGGAAGTAAGACGGAGGATCTTGCTGGAGGTTTTTATAAAGATATTGGAAACAAATAGTCAAATGACACCTACACGCATCATGATTAATAGACCAAAGTGAACAGGAGTTGTAGGTGTGGTTTAAAGACATCACTAATCCTGAGTGACACCGGTCGACCGTCGATCCCAGAGGCATTGATCAACGTCAGAAAATAGCCGAATCGGTTGTGAAATTGCCTCCACTCTGTGAGTCTGACCTTATCACCCAGCATCAGCATCTGGCTGCAGAAGCTGTTGTGGTTGAGTGGGAGTAAATCCCTGCGGTCAAACTCACAGATCTACCAAAAATAGCTTTTTCCAGAGGAGCGGAAACTGTTTGAGCAACAGATTAATATACCTGTGGTTTTCCAACATCACACAAAACATCATCAGAGGAATATTTAACCTAGAAAGAGAATGGAAAGTGTGAAGTAATCAAAACAAAGAGAATAATAACACTTGGTGTAAACTCCATTTGTTCTGTGACTCTGCAATAAAACATCTTCTTAATCAAAGTTTCTTTTCTCTTTTAGATACCTGAGTTATAATAAGATATCTGTTCTGATGCCGGGAGTTTTCAAGGACCTGCACAAGCTGGAGTGGTTGTACGTGTTTTTTTTCATCCTTAAGAGCTAAATGAATGAAAACTACATGCAAACTTCATCAGTCTTTGATTGAATGTAACTTTTTTTGGCACAGACAACTTGGGATGAATAATTCTCTCTCTCAAACTAGATCTGATTTTCCTTTTCTGACTATCCCATTTTATTGAATAAAGAATTCATCACAAAGACAGATTGTTCTGTGAATAAGATGGGAAATATATCTCTTTTTTTATTGTTTTAGGATCCTGGAAAATAACAATATTCATCAAATATCCTCAACGACCTTCTCGGGCCTGGATTCACTCGTTTTACTGTGAGTTTTTTTTCATCTGCTTCATTATAAGTTTCTGCGGTCTCCTCTCCAAAAATCAAAAGCTCTGTCGGTAAAATCTCCTTGATTAGTTCAGATTGGATGTGATTTCTGTCTGTGAAGCTTTGAAGGAAAAAAAAAACACAGCTCCTTTTTTCTTTGTGTGTTCCTGATTGACAGGGTTTTATTGAACAACTCTCTGTCCAAGCTTGATGACATCTGTCTGGAAATGCCCAGACTGAACTGGCTGTAAGTAGCAGGTCAACACTTCAAAGCTTTTTTAAAAGCCACATGCCTTTTGATGGTTGTTTGGTGTTCTCATTGATGGATGAAACGCTAATGAATTTATTTATGTGTGTTTCATAACTTGTGCACACAGGGATTTGGAGGGGAATGTGATTGAAACCGTCGGAAATGTTTCTTTGCGCTCATGCAGCATGCTGACAGTTTTGTGAGTAAACTTTTTCATTATGTAATCCAAAGCAAAAGGAAAAGTGTTTGTTTTCTTTGACAGAATCAGGCTCAGTCTATCATATTTGTCTTCAACTAAAAGAACTAAAAGTTGAGAAACTATTTCAAGTGTTGAGTTTTTGTTATTCAAAAGTTCTCAAAGCAGCTGTTAGATTATCTCTCACTTGTTTGTTTCTTTTTTCAGGGTTTTGCAGAGAAACAGGATCGGCTACATTCACGAGCAAGCTTTCTCCGTCCTCCAAAAGCTCGGGGAATTGTAAGTTTTCGACTCCAGCTTATTTATTCATTTATTTATTTATAGTTTGGTGACACTGCTGTAATGTTTAGTGGTCTTGGGTTCCTGCCAATTCTTCACAGATGGAGCTGACAGTTGCGCATCTTTTTTAAGGGTTAATGTAGGATCAGCGAGAATAAAATTCTTGAACACAATATGTAATAAATTTTTCCGCATTATGTAATAATTTCTTACATATCACATGGGTTAATACAAAATGCAGGTGTTGCACTTTTTTCTTTGAAAATGTAAGAATTTAGTGCATTATGTAATAAACTACCAAAACTGATGTATTAATTAGAAAAAAAGTCAACCTACCTTCGTTAGAATCGTAAACATAAATTAATTTTAAAAAGTAGCAAGATCATCCATTGGTCAAATCTAAGTCAAATATAACTGAACTCACCGAGATTGTTTTTGAGATTTCACAGAGATAAAAATTGCTCTAAATAAGTTTTACTCAATCACAATATTGCGTTTCAAGTGCTCAGACACTCCTCAGTCAAAATTTATTGCATTATTACATAATGCGGCGTAACGCAAAAGTATTGTTGCAATTCAGCCTGTAGTGTATACAGTATAGTATATAGGTTTAAGCCAAATTAAAATGCAAACTTTTGTAAACACCCTCCTTTTTCTTAGGCGCTGTTTGTGCTGTTGCAGGGTAAATGGCGAGCGAATGTTTTAGTGAAAATGCTGATGTCTCATTTGGCTTTGCATGGGCATTTTAAACCTCCACTTTGCCTAGCATAAACTGAAAGACAACAACAAAAGGGACCTAACGTTTCGCTCTTGTGCTGCTGAATTAACTGACTGCCTTCTGACAAAATGTGCATTTTTTGCACCTTTTCTGCAAGCAGAGAAAAATTCTTTGATCAACTCACCTCTTCTTCAGCCTCTAACCCTTTGTTGTCTGCTACAGTTATAGCGCCATCTACAGTCCTGACATTTTTACGAAAGTGTTTTAAGTCCTTCAACGTTTTTTGTGTAAATGCAGGTTTTTTTTTGCAGTGCGTTTTTTGTGTTTTAGGGTGACACACTGTGAACGCATCATTGTGTAAACAGGGCCTGGGATAAAACTGCTTGCCTATTATAATAGTTAAAAATAGTTGTGCAAAAACGCCTGGGAATTTCCTTTATTTGTATGAAAACTGTTGTATATAACAGTGTTTTTTGATTGACCATGACATTGTTTTTGACATTTACATTGTAGTTTATCATCATAAGTTATGAAAATGATGTGTTACAAATGCTTGTGGTCCCTAGAGCAAAAAAATCTAACTTTTTCTTGCTCAGATTGTGTATATTTTTGCATTTTTACACCCAGTGTGCTCACACAGTTTGTCAAAATGAGCAATTAGAGTAAACTCAAATTCAATTCAAGGTAGGGTTGTGCTGATAAAAGGATACCAAGCAAGGCCAGGCAAACAGTTTTTGAGGGTAAATATGAAGGTAAAATCACAAGTAGGCAAAAACGGCCAACTGACCCCTTGACCCCAGAGGGTTAAGATACAAACCAGTTGGCAAAAAACATGTATTTTCTGGCTCTGCTGAAATTACATGCCATCAAAAACTCATGTTTTATCGACATTGCTCACCAACACTATACTGATTGAAGTTAACAACTTGTGTCAAGAAGTAGAAGCTAAGATTTCAGAGAATGTAAGAGTTTCTCTCGTGAACTCTCTGAACTCTTTTCTACAGATTGATTTGATATGACGTGATTCAGTCTGCCTCTGGCCGCGTTCACGTTCGTGACAGTTAATAACCATCATCAGGGATTTGACCAATCAGTTTTCTTCCCCCCCGAGTGCTCAGTCTGCTCTTTGCGTGATTGCAGACTGTCTGAACAATCATTGATTTTTATAATTCTTTATTTTTACTCCAGTTGCTTTGTTGGAGAAACAGTTTTCTGTAATGTTTAGATTCTGATGATAAAACAAACCCTGAACTCTGAAAACTTCATCTACACACATGAAGAAATACTTGTTTTTAAAGATGACTGAGGAAAGTGTTTGTAGCATGCATTTTAACCAGATGGGTGTTTTTATTCAAACAGAAGAAATGATTGTTAAATTGTGCAGACATATTTTACTTCAGGCAGAACAAACTTCTCAGGAACTCATGTTACCAAAAGATATCTTCACTCTCTGGTGTATTTTCTTCCCTTTGCCACAGGCTCCATCTTCATCCAAAAGTTTAGACACGAACCAGTGACTCATTCTGTCTCTGCCTGACATTTATGTCTTCAACAACACAAACTACAATTTGAGTCAATCCTGCTAACACTGTGTTGCTGCTGTGCAGGCACGACCAGAGCAAGAAATGTGGATCTGAGTGCAGCTCAGTCAGCTGTTCTGTCTGTTCAATGGGGAAACTTTACACACATTTATGTCGGCTAAGTTGGAGCAAGAAGGAGCCTGAGGTTTGATGGGATGCAACCAGCTCATAGATTGACTGTCATAGTTTTTTTTTGGCCTTGGATGAGATCTTAAAACAATAAAGAATATTGACATTTTGCTATAAAACCTCTTTGCAATATGGGGTAGATAGAGCCTGATTTTGTGGATGCAAATCATTCAACCCCACCAGTGATTCCAAATAATCACAAAAAAAACTTGTGTTGCATCACGTCTTTGGTTAACATTCAGAACCAAAGGAGATCTGTCGAGATTGTCAAGAGAAATGTTGTCCTTTCCTTCCAGCTGTTGATTTTGTTTTAAATTGGTGACCAGTCAGGACTTTAGGGAGATCAACTTAGTTTTCTCTTATCAAGGTAACTTCAGGGTATACTCCGGATTTTCCATCCTATAAAACTGGCTCCCTTCTTACCAGGATAAATCACCATGGTAACATAAACTGAATAGCTAACCCAAATCAGAGCAGGTTTTGTTTTGAATTAGAGAGAAGATGATATATAGAAAGATATAACAACTACCAAAGCACCACCTCCTGACCAACCAGCTCTTTTGGAAATGTCCAACCCATTTTTAAAAGAGTCTACCAACATTAGTGCTTGTGTGAGGAGGACTTAAGAGAGGAAGAGTTTTTATGTATAGCAGCAATCCTTCAATGTCCTTGATGACACTATGATTTTTACCTGATGGATTGCACCACATTGGTCTACGAATAGAGCCATATGTTAGAAAAGTAACTAATTACAGTCTAATGCATCTGAGATAATGAGGTTGATAATAACGGTCACACATGGCATAACTCCAGAAATGTGAATTTGTGGAACGCACAGCTACTTGCTACGCCATCGTGGTGAGGAATTAATGCTGAAACACAAGTCACGCTCACATGGGGAGCTGAGCTGGAAGATACAAAACCAAAGAATGAACACAGAGGAAGCTCTGTGTTCAAAAAGTCTTTGCTAAGAAAGTGAAATTGAGTGATCAGATTGTTATCTGTTTGTATGTTATCTGTCCACAATTTCCTGTCAGCATTCCTCCCTGAGTTTTGCTACAGTAACAGTGATGCTTTTGGATGATGTGTTTGAAGTCTTGGTATTGTTGAAGAACAATTGTCTGCTTCTCCATGGTAAAGTAGGCTGCTCCGAAGGATTTCTACGATTGGTCAAATGCTGCAAACACTACCCCTTTCAAGTGAACATGAACTTAACAAGACTGGAAAACCCTGAGTTTACTCACTGAGTTGATATCCAGCTTAGTAGTACCAATTATAAGGACTGCAAATGTCTTTTTTTTCTGAAGATATATTTATTGCTTTTTTTAACTTAGACAAAAACATAAGAGCACCTTATTCTACGCAGAACACAGTAAACAGAGATTCATGCATGGTAGACAAATAAAGAATAAAAATCAAAAAGGGATTAACAACAGCAAGACTCAAACTGACAATTGAAGGGGTGCATAAGCAGATAACAAGGTGATGATGTGTTACATTATTGTTAGGAGTGTTAGGAGTGTTTGGTTAATACCTGAGCCCAGGTGAGGTTCCTTCTGGATATGTCAGAACAAATAAATCCGTAGAGACCTTTAAGCAAAGTCTGAGCTCTCTCCACTCCGATAAAGTTCAAAAAAGGGCTCAGAGATTTATAGAATAACAGAGTTTTGTCCTTAAGCCAGCAAATGTCTGGTCAAGTCAACACAGGTGAGGGAGAGTGATCCTGGATTTGTTGATCCAGCTTCGTAGAACAGGCTCCAGGACTTTTCTACAAAGGTGTCATGCTGGTGTAACATGTACAGAATATGGTTTTGCAAGGTAAAATGAGCAGAATCATCCTTGGAAAATGTTTTGTAACATAGGCAGCAACAGACAAATTTTGATTCTTCAGACCTCAGGATGGTTTTCCACTTCACCTCAATTGATCTTAGATGGACTTGGGTCTCAAGAAAAGGGATGTTTGTTTGCAGTAATTGTAAAATTTAAGAGAGAGAGAAAAGACGGTCGTTAATGTTGTTAAGCAAACACTTGTTTTCATGTTTTATGTCAGAGGTGAGAAACCGTTTTCTTCTGCACTTGTGATTGTTAACTCCTCTGCATGTTTCATTAACACTTAAATCACATTGCTCAGTCTGACAAGTTTGTGCTAAGGCTGTGGGGATTCATGATAACTGACAGTTAAGTTTTAGAAGAGTATATAGTTCCAGTCTTTGTTGTCTCCTGCTTTTCTGAATTAATGTAGATTTCTGTTCTTGCAGGGATTTGTCCAACAACAGGCTGATGGCAATCCCTCCCAATCTCTTTGTCCTCCTTGAAGATTTACTCCAATTGTAAGTTATATCACACAAACTTACTGAGATACACGATGCAGTCTTCGGCTCATGTATTTCCTCAGGTTGTAGGATGATGATAGAGCTGTGTGTTGCTTTCCACCTTTGTAAAAATAATGAGTTCACACTCACGTAGAAGGATCTTCAGCACTTAAAGTTGCTGCTTTTGTGAGTCCATGATTCTCGCCCTTACTCTCAATATTTCTGTGTTTATTTTCCAGGAATATTTCATACAACCCCATCCTAGAGCTCCAAGTGGACCACTTTGACAAGCTGCATAAACTGAAGTCTCTGTGAGTAAATGTTGGATGTGAAGTTGTTATGTGTGATTTATTTCTTCTGTGATAATTTTCACTCAAAAGCGAAAACCTGCTCCCAGAAAAGAAGCTCATTTTGGCTGGAATAAGTGCCTCGATCTCAGTCATTCAAAGGCTGTGTGATGGGGAAAGTCTCAAGTGGAGTCTCAAGTTTTTGTGCCCATTAAGAGTCAAGTAGTTTATAATAGTAAGGATGATTTGAAGTGTTTTCTAGACGTTTGAAGTTTAAATTCTCACAAACCAAGTACCAAGTAAACTGAAGCACACACAGTCAAACTTAAAGAGGGGTATCAATCCCACAAGACCCTTTTGAGAGCTTCATGGGGTCACCAGAAAGTGATCTCCTAATTGTTTCATGATACGCCAGAGCGACAGGGCCTCAATCACCAATTCTGCCCCCAAAAGGTTTCCAGAGGGCTGACCAATCAGAAGGGAGGGGGGTTGAAATGTGGGGAATCTTAAAGAGACAGTAGCACTGAACTGAGTGTTTTCTAAAACACCAGTGTGAGAAAAACAGGGATTGTTTTTGAGCTGTAAATCACATAAAGCCACTATAGGAGCACCAGAGAGACAGAATGCTGACCAAAAACACATAATTCAAGTATTGAATATGTGGGTTAGCAATGTCTAACTAGTTTTTTGAGTATTTCTAAGGCTTTCAGAGCTACGATCGAAAGATTATCAGACAGTTTAACCCTGTAACACCTGAGCTTCAAAATGCCTGCCCGGACTATTTTGCTTATTTTGACTATAAAACTGTCAAAAAATGTCCTGAAAGTAAGTGCCCATTTTTTCTGGAATTCTTTGATCTTTCAATTTATTGAGCTATTTTCAATTTACTACATATTATTCAAGAGAAAAACACTTCAGACTGAATAAAACCCACAAACATAGAAGTGGATTTTGGAGGTTTAGTGAAGAAAAACACAGAGCAAAGAAATTGTACAGGATAAATGGAAAAATTGAACTTTGACAAACATGTACAATAACATTGAATGGTGTTTGTCTCTTATTTTGTTAAAAACTGAAACTAAAGCTGACAGTTTTTCATTTTCCATTCTGTTAAGTGTGTAATTTGTTTCTGTTTTTATCCAGGAGCATTGAAGGGATAGAAATTGAAAATATCCAGCGCAGGATGTTTGAACCTCTCAAATATTTGACACATATGTAAGTACTCAATTATCCTGTTCTATGTTTACTCCTTGTCATTTTATGTGGACTTCTATGGTTCCCACAGATTCCTCGTTGGCATATTTAGGGCTCTGTAAGTTCAAAAACAGTCTTATCAAGATTGTCAGGCTTCTCCTCCAGCTGGATGGTGATGATAAAGTCTGACTCTATCTCCTCTGTGGGTAGTAGCTTCAAATAGGAGATCCATGCAGGTGAACTTACAAATATAATACACTTTTATGCATTTTACAGACCAGACTAGAAAAGCACCAAACACAATAAAGTATTTGTTAGAGTCATATTTCAAACACCAATTCTGCAGTTTATTTTACCCTGCAAGATTTCTGGTTTCCTCCTCCACTCTGGTAATGCCACCACTCCCCTGCACCAGTTCTGTAATCATAATCTAAGCCCCCACATCCTTTCCCAGCATCCACTTGCAGGCTCCAACTGGGAAGCTTAAGATATTATCATAATTCAAACCCCTGCATGTAAGATAAATCTGTAAGAAGTGATAAGGTGGGAGCTTGGATTCCAATCACGAAGTTTTTGTGCTTGAATAAACTTTTTAAACTGATTAAACATGAAATGTTTGACTGAACCATGTTTTTTTTCTGTCTTTTCAACTCATCAGTCCATATTAACATAAAAAACAGGAGAAAAACCTTGAGTCTACAGGGTAAACTCCTATTGAATTTCATGTTGTGTATGGATTAAAACAACCCCCTTTTGTGTGTCTGTGCTATTCAATGACCTAAAGATACAATAATGTACATATTCAACACACAATCTTTTCATCTGTGATTCCCACAGCTACTTTAAGAAGTTCCAGTACTGCGGCTACGCTCCTCACGTCCGCAGCTGCAAACCCAACACTGACGGCATCTCGTCCTTCGAGGACCTGCTGGCCAATATCGTTCTGAGGGTCTTTGTCTGGGTGGTCTCAGCCACCACGTGCTTCGGGAACATCTTCGTCATCTGCATGCGCTCGTACATCCGATCGGAGAACAAACTCCATGCCATGTGCATCATCTCCCTCTGCTGTAAGTTACCAGATTTTACCACCATGCACTAAAGCAACACTTAAGTGAGAACATCAAGGAGAATTAATTATTTGAACGCAGTCTATTATGTTTGGCCCTATGGATTAATTCAGGGAGTTTCCTGTTTACGTGGTGATCTAAGCCTGAGGCGACATCACCCCACTCTTTCATGTGTGAACATAAAAGCCAAAGCAGAGATATTTAAATTTTGCGCATATCCAAGGGTAGTAGAAACGGACCTAATATCGAGACAGGGGCTGAAATAAGGGTTTTCTAAAACACCAGAGTGAGGAAATGGGGATGTAAATAACAGGCATGTAAATCTACTACATGGTCTCCAGAGGGACAGAATGAATTCTTAAAAAATTCCTCATGACCCATTTTAAACAAATGGTCCATTTGCTATTTGCCAGTTGAATGCCTACATTTACTTATCTGATGTGTTTTGTGCTGCTTAGTTTCACACTCGTAAAGCATTCATTTCAACACTCCTGTTCAACCATGTTTCTCTTTTCAACTAGTCCTTGGAAACGTTTCACATTCAGCTCCAGGAATGAAAATGATGCCGTGGAATTATGTTTCCTGCTTGTAAAGTAAACAGACCCTCCAACAGAGAGAAACATATGAAATTAGTTCAGAGCTTATGAGAGTGTTTCAAATTTCACACACTGCTGGGCCCCGCACAAATAAGACTGGATGTTATTTCAGGCAGAAATGTGAAATTAACTCTGATAGTAAATTATCAAAGAGGAGGATTTCTAACACGGAAGTGACACTAATTATTTTTGCTGTTCAAGTGTGACATTCCAGTGAAGTGATATTCAGTAAAGTAATTACTCTTCCTAATCTATTAATGAGTATGGTAGAAGGGAAACGAGTAATGCATTCAGCTTCTGTTTCTGTTGAGATTGTATATAGTATTTCACCCAGATAGAAACAAATTTGTAGCATTGGTTCATGCAGTCTTGCCCACTTACTTCTACTGTACTGCTAATTTAATTGTTTGATTCAATGTTTGTATTAACTGCTGCAATATTTAATTTTCATTTTTTAATCAAAATGCCAGAGTTTCAAATATATTCTAACCTCATTTGATACCAACATCAATTGTTAAAAAAAAGTTGTGACAGGGACAACAGACCACTGATAGACCATTAGGTTAATTTGCAACAGGTTGGTCACACAATTGATAAAAATAATTCAAAAGGATCCTGAACTGTTGAGCTGCTGAAATGGAGCTTCCATTTCCAATCACTTCTCAGGCCCTGTAAACAAATAGTCAGATATCTTAAAAAAGAAATATTCCCCCCCTATTTTTTCTAAAAAATACTTTTGTTCACACCTTATCATTTACAAAAAAAAAAAAGATTAAAAAATAGATGAATATACATGCGTAACCAGGCAAATTCGGGCAACACTAAGCATGCAAGCTCTTGACGTCATATATGTGACATCAATGGCTTTTTTGTTGCACTCTGTGATGTTTGAGATCCAAAAACTCAGTTTCACAGCAAATACATGAAATCATGAAACTAGAGTTTTCAAAAAAGGTTGTTTTTAGTGATGTAAAACTTTGGTTTCGTGTGGATGATGGGCCTAAGTGTATAAAAATAAATGCAGTCTCCCGGGTACCTGGCTTCATGTGGACATGGCCTAAATCAATATTTGGTGTAAAATTGGTGATTTATAGTTGCAGCTGTATTGATATTTATCTTTTTTAAGTCTTTATTCAACAATGACAGTACAGATCAGAGTTCGACATCAGCTTTCATCAGTCTCACTTACAGGTAGTTTCCTTCACATCTCTGACGTGTTGACATTTTATCGTCCGTCAGTTTTAGTCTCACTGTGATATCAGAGCCCAGGAGGAGAAACGTTATAATGAAACGTTCAACAGAGGTGACTGGTGGTGAGAGATGTCTTCTTCTTCTTCTTCTGATGTTCAATAACGGAACCAGGAGGGAGAGAGAAGATATCTGATGGTTTATCATGATATTAGCCGGGTCAGGGGAGGGCAAGGCTGTGAAAAGTCCTGTTGGCAATTAGCTCTGCCTCTGCACAGAACACCCACAGAGTCCTGTCATTAAATAGCCATTAACAGGAAAATATAGCTGCTATAAAAGGGGATGGCATTAGATGACAGTGGCTTCTGCTTTACATGCAGGGGATGAAAATTCATAGTCCTGTGTGGAGCATTGAGGATCTGGAAGAGTGAACATAACAGAGGTTAGATCCACACCAAGAGTGAATGTAGAGATAAATATCTCTGTTGTTGCAGTGTAACAACACATAATTATACTAACAACCACAAACCATAATAATAAATTCATGTGTGAATGCTATCTGGTGCTTTTTCCATTTGTCCTGAAGCATGTGACTTAATGTCTTTGGTCTCATCGGTGACATGCTCAGTAAAAGCCTTACAGAAAATGACAGTCACTCATTATTATCGTCATCACTTGCTTAATTAGTTGACCTTCAAGATTTATAGCTTTAGCAGCACCAGGCTTTGTGTCTAGCAGCATTTCTGGAGGCTGGAAACTCCCACAAACAGAGGAGAAGGTGATGTTATTCAGGTCAATAGATCTTTAATTAGAGAGAAATAACATTTACCTTTATCAAAATTTGAAAATGTGAGCAGAGCCGAGTGAGGACAGAAAGTCATGAATGAAGTAAAGACTCGTTTTAACACAGACAATACAGATTATTCTCTCCTTTTCTGCCTCTGACCTTTTCTTTCTCGAACACTTCTTTATTTCTGTATTTAATTAAATCAGCTCAGTGTAGGTCTTCTGTATCCAGTCTGCCCTTTATGTCAGGAAGTGTTTTGATCCCGGATGAGTCAGATAAGATCTTTACACTTGGAAAAGTCTGAGAAATTCACTCACAGCGGCTCTGGTGACTGAATGTGGCTACAAAAAAAGCTTCACAGAGGGTAATATGATGTAGAACAGTATTTTCTGGTAGAAATTAGCTTTAAATAAATTCAGTTTGACTGTACAACTCCTCATTCAAGCAACAACAACATTAACGAATAATAACAAGTGCTCTGTGAAATATCCGTAATTTATAATTCATTTATGTCAGTACTTGTGCAATATTCCACACCTATCTCATCATGTATATACCACACATTTTAAGTAGACTGTACATACTTAATGTTCTTTTCTATATTTTATTTAATTTTGTATTTTTATGCTTGAATTTTAATTTTCACTTATGCTTATGTTTATGCTTTACGCTAATGCTTATATTTGTACTTTGTTATATTTCGAACACTTTCTGAATGGGAGTAACTGTATACTTAAAAAAACAATTTCCCCGAGGGTATCAATAAAGTATTCTGATTCTAAATGTAACAAATCAGATCAGAAAAATCACCTAAAGGGAGACTTTGATGATAACATTCACTCCTGAAAACAATGTTAGACCAGTAAAAACATTGCAAGAATTTTTATTTCTCACTGTTGGATCTAAATAAAATTTAGAGGCTGAGTTAAAGATGCAAAAAGTGAGCAATTTATTGGAAAGGTAAATAGTCTGTTTATCAGTAGATCAAAAGTTTAAGACCACAGCCTTTAAAAGTCAAATTCTGCACCAAAATGTGGATTGAAAGTTATTTTCCGTCACTTTTTCACTCTGGGCACAGTAAGACAGCAATTTTGAGTTTCTTCAAAAATCCTAAGGGATTCAGGTTAAAGTTGATTGACCGATTGACTCGTCATTACTGAGTCTCTTTTGTAAAACTTTTATTTTGATTTTAGGGTCTTCTTTCAAACTAATTATTTACTCATTGTTTTTGTCTCACTCCCATTTCTCCTTTTTGCACTTTGAAATTTACTTAGAACCTTTCTAAGATCAAACAGCAAAATATAAATTCTTGCAATTTTTAAACTGATCTTAAGATTTTGAATGAAAAAAACAGCAACATCAAATGGTTAACAAAGAAGAAAGCATCAAGCTGAGATGATAAAACTGAGAGAGCTTTTTCTGAAGCTCAGATTTGTGGAAAAATTTCACCATTGTGAATTTTCTAGATGCAGTGTGAGCAAGTGTGAAACGAAAAACTGTGTGATGAAACTGCTGTTATCATTTTCTAACTCTACAGGCAAAACTTTAAAGTGGGAAAAGTTAAACTCAAAGAGCTGAGCCACAGGAAAAAGATCTGTTGATTAAAAGCAAATGTGAAAGCTGAAATATAAGCCAGGTGTGCATTACTTACTACCCCCCTGTTATTATCTAGTCAGCATCTGCGCCATCACCTTTTCACGACTGAATAATTGCCAGGGATGATTTTTCTCAGGTAACGCCATCCAACGGTGTTAAAAGAGGCCATTTCCACACAGGCACAGGGGGTCAAAGCTATTACAGAAAATGCAAAACACTCGTATAAAGCTCCTTTGGTCTTCTCGCATCTTATACTGCATGACATTTTACCCTTTTCATTCCAACACCACAGCCTGAAGGCGGCTTTAAAACTACTTCAAGTTGAAGATCGTGTTGAAGAGTTATTCCTGCGACATGCAGCGTGGAAAGAGCAGGTTGACATCTGAAGGGAATAGTTAAAAAAATACATTAATAGCATTGTCAGGTCAGTTCATTA
This sequence comes from Thalassoma bifasciatum, assembly GCA_008086565.1. NCBI lineage: Eukaryota > Metazoa > Chordata > Actinopteri > Labriformes > Labridae > Thalassoma > Thalassoma bifasciatum. The sequence goes on along the minus strand of RPOG01000494.1, from coordinate 25,959 downwards.
TGCGTCAGGCTGCAGCAAAGATCAGAGAGATGAAAACTGTTATAACCTGGAAATTAAAAAAGACACCGTATTCAGATAAGGAGGGTAGAGTTTGTGACCTCTTAACCAGACTTGATATCTTGCCTTTCACCTTATCATCCCCCAAACTCTGAAATTTATTGCCTCTCAAAATGAAATGATAGTCTCACTGCAAATAATCTTGCACTTGCACTTTTCTTAGATCTCAAAAAAGCATGAACATTTCAATTTTGTCTTAATTAGTCTAAGAATCCTAAAATGAGTGGATAACTGTTAAAACAAGTTACTTTGGTTTTCTCACATGTAATTTCATAACATTAAAACTTTTTTTCAAGATTTAGCTCTGCCTCAAGTTGCTTGATTTAAGAATAACACAAAAAAATCATTCTATTGCTCATATTCAGTATATTTCACTTAAAATTCTTCTTCAGGAAGTTTGTTTTCAAGCATTTTAACCTAAAAATGAGCATTTTCTTCTTGTTTTAAGATCTGAGAATACTTGTCAAGGCCATCTTGTTTTTAGATCTATCAGTCTTATTTCAAGATTTCTAGTCAAGTGAAATTATCTTGCTGCGTGGACAGATAATTTCACTAGTTTTAAGATATTTTTCCATCAAATTTAGTATTTTTATCTTATATTCGGACTCCCTTTTTTTCGTCTTACAATAAACTGTCTTTTTTCTGACTATTTTCAACCAGTTTTTTTTTTTTTTATGAAACACCAGATAATGACACATCTCATCTGAAGAGCAGCTCTAAATCATGCTGTGGTATATTATTACAAAGACTCAGCTTCAAGACAGGATGTTCCAGTCCTATCTTCCAGGAAATATTCCTCTTATCTCATCTTTACCCATCATGAGAGCAGCACTTTGCAGCATTCAGTGAGTTGCACTAACAAGGAAAAACTACCTTCCAAGAATGGGAATCCACTAGTTGAATTATGGAAGTGATAAGCAAGGCGAAGAAAGTTTCTGGGATTTATTTCATAGTTATGGTGGCCAAACAGATATTTCTTACAGAGTCTGAAAGAAACAGAAACCTTGTGTGTGATTCTTAAACCTCAAATTGAATTTCCATATAGATAATTTCGATTAAAGCCTTTGCTATGACAGAAAGATGCATTCTCCATTCATGATGAGAAACATGGTAATTCCTGTGTTGTCTTTGTCACAGTGCAATGTGCCCTTCAGCTCTCCAAAGACAATTGAGAAAAAAAAGCTTCTTTCAAAGCAAACATCCAGGTTATTAACATAAAGACATTATTTCTTTTTCTGAAAAGCAGCTACATATAATCCCCAGCTTCATTGTGTAAACAGAAAACAGCAGCCAAGGTTTTCTAACTCCCATGGCCACTGTACATGTATTGAATCACTCAAGGGTTTTAGCATGCGTACTGATGAGCTCTGCAGGAGGCCTGAGCTCGTGCTCCAGCTGTGCTTCACCTAAACGCTGCACAGCATGTTACAGACAGTGATTAAAAATTCAGAGTACATGCTATTAATACAGTTATTTGCATCTTATTGTTCTGGATATCTCACTTACACAGAGAGAAAAGAAGCTGATGTATGTAGGGCTGAACGATTTTTCGAAATTGGATGTTCAGACACCGTGATCACGTAATAATTTTTAAAAGTTAAGAGTCAAAGATAACTCTTTTTGTCCTTCACTTGTTATAACTGCTATTGGTCAAGGACTTTAAAGAATGTACATGCATGTTTCTTTGTTAAGAAACATTTAAAAAACCCATTTGGAAACAATTCTTACCTTCAATTTTCATCCTTGCATTAGAATTAAAAGCTTCTGATGTTTCGATGGTTTGATGTAATTTTCTGTCAAGTTTGTAAATGTTACTGTTCATTGTGAAAAAAATTGTGAATCAAATTGAAATCCAGAAAGCCATTGCCAGAAAGATCTTTTTCTGAGTTTTTTTTTCTAATATGTGGATTTTCAGAGCTAATTGGTCACTTTTACGTGGGACTGCTTCTACACTTTGAAAAATTCCTGCTCAGGATGAATTACTTTCCAATGGTTCAGGTACTTTAGGGACAAGGCCTGAAGACAATCGAATGTGGATTGTAAAAAAAAGAAAAAAGAAAAAGAGGCTTACTTAATGTATTCACAAGTAATTTTTACATGACAAGGAATTATCTTTGGTCTGGTGGTGCAAAAACATATACAAACAACATAGATATAACAATGTAAAAACAGAGGGGTATCGTACTCATCGTGGGGGGTTTTTTCCCCAGCATCTTGGGATTCTTCTTCTTAGTACAGTTTAAGGGTTTGTTTCAGCAGGAAATGTTCTTGTTTACATTACAAACAGGTCCTTAATCTACACACAGGCACCAGCTGAGCAGAGATGGAGGCAGACAGGTTGAGGCACATAAGGATGATTGCACAAGATCAAATATTATCATAACCTTTTGTTATTTAAAATGAACACAGCTCAACTCTTGCAAAGCACATTCTTACACATTTCAGTTGATCTATTTATACTAGAGCTCAATGTGAGTTGTGCAAGTGACATTAATTACTAACTGACTGTCTAAGACTGGTTTCATGCTTGACCTGGGCCCGTGATGCAAATAATCGGCGAGTTAACTAAGCGCACAAAGAGCCAAGCAAACTTGCAAAACTCACAGCAGAAGGCCAAGTTTGAGACTTTGATTGTCTTCCTTATTTCGTCTCTTAACCGAGAAATAATGTTTCTCCTAAATCTAAATTTGCTGTGTAGCTCCACATCATCATACTTTTCCAAAGGATGTTTTTGATCTTTAAATATCTGTCCTAGGCAGTATCCTATAAGGACGAAATGTTCCTGGACCTAAAAGATCCTCTGACTTGAAACAGGATGTACAGTACAGGCCAAAAGCTTGGACACACTTTCTCATTCAATCATTATTTTCATGACTATTTACATTGTAGATTCTCACTGAAGGCATCAAAACTAAGAATGAACACATGTGGAGTTATGTACTTAACAAAAAAAGATGAAATAACTGAAAACATGTTTTATATTCTAGTTTCTTCAAAATAGTCACCCTTTATTCTGATTACTGCTTTGTATACTTTTGGTATTCTTCAAGAGGCGTCACCTGAAATGGTTTTTCTCTTCACAGCTGTGCCTTATCAGGGTTAATAAGTGGAATTTCTGTCTTTATCAGTGGGGTTGGGACCATCAGTTGTGTTGTGCAGGAGTCAGGTTAATACAACTGTTAAAATTCATATTATGGCAAGAACCAATCAGCTAACTAAAGAAAAACCAGTGGCCATCATTACTTTAAGAAATGAAGTCAGACAGTCCAGTAAATAGTCATGAAAAATAAAGAAAACTCAAAGTGAATGAGAAGGTGTGTCCAAACTTTTGGCCCGTACTGTACTTCAAGTTTTCTATTTTCTAGGTCGTTTTGCGTTTATTATAGCATGCCTGGACAGACTTCTTGTTTGTAAGCCTGTCTCGATTCTGATCCTTGCAGGTGCTGACGGGCTCATGGGCATCTACCTCTTCATGATCGGCGCCTACGATCTGAAATTCCGCGGCGAGTACAACCGTCACGCTCAGGCCTGGATGGACAGCAGTCAGTGCCAGGTCATCGGCTCTTTGGCCATGCTCTCCACGGAGGTTTCAGTTCTCCTCCTCACTTACCTCACTCTGGAGAAATACATCTGCATCGTCTACCCTTTCAAGTACCTGACGCCCGGCTGGAGACGAACCGTCACCATCTTGTTGGGGATATGGGTGTTTGGATTTATTGTTGCCTTCCTGCCGCTGGTCTGCAAGGGGCTGTTTCGCAATTTCTATGGGACTAATGGAGTTTGCTTCCCTCTGCACTCCGAGCAGCCAGAGACGCTCTGGGCTCACGTTTACTCCATCGTCATCTTCCTAGGTGGGTATTTTGAAATTCTTTTATTGTTATTGTCTTGACCTATTCTAATCTGGTGGAAGCATTTGGATTTTTTGTCACTCTCTCATTGCAGATCATTTATTTCTCTCCAGGTCTGAACTTGGTGGCTTTTCTCATCATTGTGCTATCGTACGCCAGCATGTTCTACAACATCCAGAGAACAGGGACTCAGACCACTAAATACAGCAACCACATCAAGAAAGAGGTGACCATCGCCAAAAGGTTCTTCTCCATCGTCATCACCGACTCCCTCTGCTGGATCCCCATCTTCATCCTGAAGATCCTGTCACTGCTGCAGGTGGAGATTCCCGGTACAGTAGACGTGCTATAACTGTGTATGGGTGTCCTCAAACATCGCTGTCAGAGTTTTAGTAATTTGGCCAGTTTTGTGATTGTTAATGTCTCCTGACATCTTGGTTTTTTTGGCCTGAATTGGTGGGCCCAGTGGAGTCGATTGGTTTTGACAGGCAGAACTGCAGCTGGCCTCTTCTGCACATTAATACTCTCTCATCAGTTTGTAAGCTTGCAAAACAAACCACTGCCTGGTGAAGAGATTTTATATTGAGCATTGCTTATATATATTTCTGTAAGTATTATAAGTGTCTTTGAACATAATTAATAGACTTGAACAGTGTTTTTTGTTTTTATCACAAGTTAAAGAGCTTCTAACAATGGCCACTTTGCTTTGCTGGGTAAACCCCAGTGACCCATTAGTGCTCATAAATCCATTATAACTCAACCTGGTGAGCTTTTGCTCTCTAATTGGGTCCCCTGTAGGGATTTAAAGGATTTTCATTAATTAAACAAATGGCTTTGTGAAAAGGGATTTCTGTTTCTCCCAGCCCATAACATTGGTCACTGTAATAACTTCCGACACAGGTGATGAACTATAGCCCTGATTGTTTACTTTCTCTGTCCTTTCCACCAATTAAGCCTCTGCTGTTGCAACGACCATGGGTGTATGCACTAAGCTTTGTGTTGTTTTTGTTTTACCTCCAGTTCTCTGCCTGTAAATTTATTTAGTCATGGTATAGTAGTGAAATCTTTAGATAGTGCCTGGAGGATGATGTAAAATTTGCTCAAACATCCTCAAAGACACAAGAATAAAGTAATCGTGACCAGGTAATCAAAGGTCCAGATCAAAAGCCCCATTTCCTACGAGGAGTTTAGTTCTGTTCGTCTTGGTACAGCACACACTTTGTGGCATTTCCTTTGACTAAAACCGGGACAAGTCCCAAAATTTACCTACTCATACCATCCCACTTTTTGTTACCCTTTAGTTGGGGTGCCAGACATAATGATCTGACCCCAGAGGATGGAGCAAAAAAAAAATATAGCTTTTGCCAAAGAAAGAACTGTTTCTTCCCATGGGACAGTGAAAATCTAACATAATCATGACTTCATTTAACACAAACTTAGCTTAATATCTAATAATTAAGACTTTTTCCTGATAACTGTGACTTCTCATGTGAATGATTTACTTTTGATTTCATAATTCGGACCTCTCTCATAATTATAACTCATGACTGATCTCATTTTTTTGATTTTTATTCCCGAATTTATGACTTTATTTTTATTAATTTCTACTTTTTTATAATCTTAACTTCTTTTGTCATAAACTTGACATTGTAGCCGATCTATCAATTTTGACTTTTTTCCTGGTAACTGTGACTTCTAATTTCAATGAATTATTTTTTATCCCACAGTTTTGACTTATCCTAGAATTTGACATTTTTTCCTCAAAAAATGACTTAATAGGGACAAAAATCTCAACAAAGCCAAGTTTTTCTTTTTATTTTCTAACTGGCTTTCTATTGGAACTTTATTTCATGCAAAATGTTTCATAAAGAAACACTATTAAGGTGATTTTCAGTCTGTTTTTGTCCTCTAGTTCACTTTCCATCTCTCTCTGCAGGTACCATCAGTTCCTGGGTGGTCATTTTCATTCTCCCCATCAACAGTGCTCTGAACCCCATCCTCTACACCCTGACCACACGGCCTTTTAAAGAGACCATTCTGCAGGTTTGGGCCAACTACAGGCAGAGGCGGCCTCTGCTCAGCGGGCACCTGGCTCATCCTCCGTCACTCACCTGGCAGGAAATGTGGCCGCTGCAGGAAAACAGCCACGGCCTCACCACGGGACCAACGCACCAAACGACTGGCACGATAGCCAAGCTGGCCCCCGTGGAACAAACTAATGATGGATACAGTGACATGACCAAGAGCTCACAAACACAGCAGCAGAAGCACCATATAGTGCTGTCAGTGTGTTCACATAAACAAACACCTACACACACAAAACTTGTGAATTCCTCGTGAAGATGAACGACAGAACAGTTATCTTTTTTTGTGATTTCATCCGTCACCTCAGCAGATTCAGGCTCAGCAAACCCACTCTTGGCATGAAGCAGTTATAACTCTCAGAAAACTTCTCCTCTGTTTAGGTTTCAAGGTTTCTTTTCATACAGAGCAGGAATACAAACCCACTGTTATATCAGCTGTTGTTCCTCAAGTCTTATCGGTCAATTTTGTTCCCTAGTAAGGGCTGGTAATGGAATATAAACTGCCCATATGGTTGAATTTCATTTCTGCTGCTTAGAATATTTGGACAATTAATATTTTCAAACATAACGTAGCCCAATTAAAAACTAGCCTGTGCTTGTTTGGCTTTCATCAGACCCTTTAAACATGTTGCTGAATATCAAGTAACTTTGAAAATAGTACCCACACTTACACTTCTGACGTAGTGTTTCTGAATAACGTTCCAAGCTCTTTTTCACTTGAAAATTTTTTAAATCCTCCTGTTTTCACCAAGTGGCAACCTCCGATCTGAAAAAATGAGACAACAAGGAAGTGGTAAAAAGCTGCTGTTCCTCCAGTGACCACTTGAGGCTGGCTCCAGAAGCACCGAAAGTCACGTACACACAAATGCAAAAAAGGCCGTTTTCAGAGCCGAAATTAGCGTATTTAAAGCCTGGTGCAAACTCTGTCTCCAGTCTGGATCACTAATTTCACTAACGGCACACACTGTGAGAGGGGTGAATTTTTTTCTGACTCTGCTGTTTGGAAGATATTGAGATCGAGAGCTTCCCCAATCAGAGCCACAGCTCAGATCACGTGACTGACGGGCGCCCAATAGCTGTGAGTTTGGGCACTTGTCACTCGTCCCATTTCTAATATAGCCGCACCTGCAGTTTAGCTTCAAAACAGAGCTGCAGGAACAGACGAGTGACGTCACGGAGACTATGTCCATGTTTTATACAGTGGATGGTTTTGACCTGATACTATCTTGTAACGATGAGATTCCCCCCGACACTCTCTTTTATGGCTGGTTGCTGCATACATTCGATTGTTGGTCAAGCAACATGAAGGTGTTAACCACCAAAAAAAAAAACATTATTTAAATTAAATAACACCAATTTGGCAGGTGGTAAAAAAACAACAACAAGTGGACAGACGTTTTAAATCGTTTTGGTGGAGAAATCCTGCATGTATACCATAAAGGAGGTTAAACAATGAAGTGACACAATTATCTGTATCAATAAACCAGAAACCCAAACCAAGACAAGCAGACACAGTGCTAAGCCCTAGGTCATAATAAAGGAGCCAGAAAACTAAACCCGGACAAAGAACTCTACCAAATATATCAAAAATAATAATGGTGTATGAGGTAGTATCTTGCAAAAACAGGAAAATATTTTCAAAAAAATGATAAAAATAAAAATCTGGGGTTAAGAATGAAAAGACAGTCAGTGGTTATGTTTAGACAGTAATGTTGTCAAAACATAACCACTGACTGTCTTTTCATTCTTAAGTCAATGTAATACACCACTGTAAATTTTCACTGAGTGGAAATACTGTATTGAAAATGTTGAGATGCTCAGAGATTCCTCAAAGAAGAGATGGTTCACACAGGAGGGAGGATTTTTGGCGATCACCACAAAGCAAAAACTATAAAATATGCAGCATTTGAGGAGGGAGAAGTTTACAGTCTGAAGATTATTTTGTCCCAGAGGATTTAGCTTAGATGTGATCATACTCTAAGAAAACTCATTCACAGGAACCAGTTAACATAAGCTTTTAAACGCTGTTCAGCCATCTGTGGAAGAAATTCACTGCTGTCACTGTGCCTTCCTTCAGGCTCTGAGTGAGATTTCTTGGATGAACCTGCATTGTTTACAGAAGACAGAAATGGTTAAAAAAGAATAAAATTGTAGCTAAAGGCACTGAACTATCATGCATTTGCATTAAAATGTGCCCTGTCTTAGCTTCTATTAGGAAAATTGCTTTTGAAGAAGCACATTCATAACACACCATTTTTTGCTTGTTTCATCTCATATTGATGATAAAACTTGCAACTTACTTCAAACTACAATAAATTTAAGGTAATGTTTTACGTTTCAACATTTGTCAAGAGGTCTAAGAAAGGGTAAGAAGAGCTATTTAAAGTTCTGTAAATGTGAATGTAACCTAAGAGACATGTTCAAAACTTTTACATGAACTTTTATACAACCGGTCCTGAAATTCTCCAGCTGGTCTGGGGTTTGAAGTTGGACTCAGCATTTGGGCTCTGATTAACACATAACATATGTTTACAGTGAGCTGCACAGTAAAGGCATTTGTACAAAGATTATTAACTCTTTAGAGCATACACTGTTCATTGAATGACTGATTTCTGTGAAAACTGAACTTTTGGACAATGTTGATGTATGAATGTATGGCAAACCTGCCATACGTCGATTGGTTAATAAATTTAAGATTTGTGGTTATAACGTGTGCTGTTTACATACACTGTGTGTGTAGTGCTTGTTTGTTTACATTGAACAGAAGGAAACCAACAGTTTGTTTATGTAAGTCTCCAGACTTTGGTTTCAAAATGATCAGGAAGCTGTTGGTAAACTTGTGATATTATTTGACTTATTGTGTTGACTTGTGCCATATGATGAATTTCTTTGAAAATCTGTATTTGTTCATTGTTTTATTTGGCTTAAATGTTGAAAATAAATATGTGCTCCTAAAACTCTACCTGCTGAATGACCTTCTTATTTATACTTGCCATATGTCTTTAAAACGATGTTGCAACTGCCTGTAAAAACTTTCTACAAGTGTTGTACCTGTGAAGCCAACAGACCACAAACTGTCAGGATCCTAAGAGGTCTAAGAAATAACATTTACAAAAAAACTATTTTGGAGTTGATGATCTCATTTAAAGATGAGTGTTGTAACCATGCACGTGTCTAGATATGATACTTTTTCAAGATAACTTAGGCCCCATTTACACGACGTTTCACAGTGTTTCACCCTGATACGCATGAAAATGCAATGAAAAAAAATCTGCATCCACATAGATTTACTGAGGGATTGAAAACAATGTCGTACGCATGTCAGGCACGTAGATGGTGACATAACTGTAGAAGCCGTGTACACGACAACAGTATAGAGGCTGAAGAAGAAGTGAGCCATTCATCCTGGGTTTATATTAAAAACTTCTCCATTTATTGCAGGAATAGTGCAATAAATGCATGTTTCGGTAGAAGGCAGATTCAGCAGCAGAAGAACGAAATGGTAGGTCGCTGTTGTTGCTGTTGTTCCATTTGTGCCTTTCACAGTGGAAGCTAATTGCGCACGCCCAGAGCTGAGCTGAGACGTCAGCGTATCCAAGATTTACCCGGCGTTTACATGGAGATGATGAAAACGGCTTTTTGGAAAAGTTCCACTCTGGATTGGCGAAGACGCCATCTCTGTGTAAACAGGAGGCCAAAACACAACAAAACTTTTGAGTTTCACCTGAAAACGGTACTTGTGTAAACAAGGTCTATGAAATAACATTTACAAAAAAAACTATTTTGGAGTTGATAATCTCATTTAAAGTAGGGTGACCATATTCGGTTTCTGTTTCTCTGAAAAGAGGATCCCCCCACCCCCACCCACCCACCCACCCACACACACATTTTTAGGGGTTTTGCATGGGTCAGGGGGCTTTCTGTGCTCCTAACTCAGTTAAACAAATATTCTGAATCCCCAGAAAGAACACTTTACCTGGATATACTGAAAAATAGGCCAAAACAGTTCTGTAGCAACACAAGTATTCAGATGTTTAACAAAATAAGAAATAATCACCTCTCTTAAGTCTGACACTTACACCTTAGCTGGGAAAGTGAGGTAGAGTACCATTCTTCAAAATAACCTCCCAATTATCAATAATGTAAAAATAGAAATAATGCCTCAAAATATTAAACAAAAAGAAAAACGAAAGGTAGCCTATTCTTCAATGTTTTGTTGTGGTGATATGGGCTTGCAGATCGTTGGGACCATTATTAGCCACAGAGACATAAGTTCCAGCTTTGCAGACTGTATATTCTGCCTCCCATTTGTCACGACCCGGACGAAAACAGGGGAACTTTTTTCGCATGTCATCAGTGAAATGACAGTTATGTTTCGGCATTTTCTTTCTGTTCGAGTGTTCTCTCGCAGTGTGCCTACCTGCCTGTCAGCCTGCGAGTGAGTGGGTGTGGAGCGTGGAGCGCCTCTGTACTGATTTGTGAATGAATTAATACACGTTCCGGGGTTCGGCTCAAACTCCACCTCTAAGAGCGTGTTTCTAAAGGAACCACTCAACGTGAATGATAAACACACTGTTCTGTGACGCGCTCAACCTAGGCAAGATTAAAAACCCGGACATTTGAAGGATTTTATAAACCCCGACCGGACAGGCCAGACAGCTTCTTAAAAGAGGACAAGTCTGGGCAAAAGAGGACGTATGGTCACCCTAGTCTGGATGTGATACTTTATCAAGATCACTTAAAAAGTCCTCACAGTCCCTTTAACCTCTGTTCAACCTTTGTTTCTATCTCATAAGGATGCGGCTGCGTTCACCGTTACCTCAGACGACTTCTTTTATCTCTACACCTGATTTATAAACTGTGTTCTCTCAGATGTACCTGACTCATCACTCACGGTGTGATATACAGATCTACTGTCTGCGCAGTTACCTCACAGCGCTGCTCAGTTACGTGAACGTTGCCGCAGCATTTGACGCTCGCTGCTGTTTGTGTTACGAGACGTATTTTGTAAGAAGCTGCGGATGAATATTTGTTTTCTGAGCGGGTTGGTTACACAAGGTTAGGACCAGCAGCACTGAGAGGATACTACGACTTCACTTCGCCCTTAAGAGGAGACAGTGCTCTGTGTTAGTGAGCTTAAAGTAGCTGTCATATAATGTTTCCAGCCAGCAGATACTCGAGTAAAGGTACGTGGAGCTAACGGCTAGTTAGCCTGAATGGTGCATGGGCTGGTGGCTTAGTTCAACCAAAGTGTGGTCACTTATCACTACAAATATTCACATTGGAACAGAAACTACTGGTTTTTCGAACATGCTCAACTTTATATTAGAGTTTCCTCAAAGTCAAAGCATTAGCATGAGCATAAACCTCTTAGCCTGACCGTTAATATTAGCATCAAGCTACAATGTAGGTGAAAGTTGAATCAATATTTAGGTCATGTGGACGGTGTCCTTGCGCTGGGTTACATATCTAAAATACACTTTTACTTCTGTTCTTGTTGTTCTCGTGAATTGTCTTTGTTTCAGGATATTATAACGAAGTGTAGAGTTGTAGTAGTGAAAACTCAAATGACTTTGAAGTTAAGGTTAGCCTATCTCTCCTTGCTTTCTCCTGCTAAAACTTCATATGTGGCAGCTGCTGAATGTTCAGCTGTTTTTCTTTCAGTAACCACACATAACCTTTAATAATCTGCCTGGAATTTGCATATGTTATGAAGTAATCTCCCACTTTTATATATCTGGATTTTGTTTTTATTAATGATTAATTCATTGTGTGTTGTTTCTGTTATATAATTTTGAGCAAACTGTCTAGCTGATAAAGGCACATTTCCACTCGTTTCAGCTGGTCATAACTGGTCTTGTTCTTTCCCTCTTTTCAGCCCAAAGGTGTATCAGGGCATTGAAGACAGTGCAAACAGAGTATGCTGCCCCTCAGCTGTACACAAGACTACACAAACGGACATGCTCCTCTGTGTCAACACCACAAATAACAACACACTACACAATCCACCCCCGAGAGAAAGATGCAAGATGGGAAGGTAAGTGATTGTCCTATCTAAACACTGTTATGACCTCTCTTTTCTGATAATCCCTATTATTTACACCCCAGAGGCCTTAGCTGACCACGTAAAGAGCGTTAGAGAGCACCATTAACAGGGTTAAGTGTCATAAAGTGCAGTATTCGGACAGTATAGTTAGTCAGTGACTATCTTTGCACTCATGGTTGTACAGCAGTATAATGCTGACCCTTGAACTAGGTGTTGGGATACTTCAGATTAACTAGTAGCATTTTTGTGATGAAAATAAATTCTAATTGGGTGTATTTTGAATAAAAAGAAACATGTCACAAATACAATTAATGTGTAAAACAGAAGGAAAAGCAGACAAACAAAGAAAAGTAATTTATTTATTCATTTTCTTGTTTATTTGATGTGGACATCACAATAACATTGGACAAAACAGATGCATTGTTTGAGTATTTAAGCACAGGTGCTAATTCACAACACTTGTCCACAGGAGGCTTTTGAAATGATAAAACAATTAAAATAGTAAGAGAAAGTAAAGAAGAAAAGGAAAAAAACACAGTGTGTTATAACATTACAGAAATGATAAAAGCAGTTGTTACAAATTGATGTATACATATGTTGTAAAGCAATTTCAGTTGATATACCTCAGTTTTTTCATATCCTGCAGGATTTATTTCTTTTTTGGTCAAAAACTGATTTCTTTTTGAAATGTAAAAGCTTTATTTTACTTTTCAAAGCAGGCTGTTGTAAAGAGAGTACACACAGCTGGGTCAAAATGTATTGCTGCTGTATAAATCTTATAAAATGATTCACATGTAATGTGAATTTTCTGAAGTTATATGACTTGTATAATCTGTTGACATCTTCATCATTTAACTTTTTCAGGGGTGTTAAAGTGAACTGAAAATTGCAAAAAAAAAAAAAAGAAAAAAAAAAGCAACATCATAGACTCGCAATTCAAACAGAACCAGCACTCAGAAAAATCATAAAAGAATCAAATTAGAAGCAAAGCATGTTGTCCCAGCCCTACTAACAGTGAAGCAGTGCAGTTTTTTCTTTTCAGGTTGGATATCAATATACCTGCTGTTTCTCCTTTTGTCCTCTCTAAGGTATCGAAATGGAGAGGTTTGCGGATGAGGCGGACGTTGTGATTGTAGGCGGGGGTCCTGCTGGTCTTTCTGCTGCCATCCGTCTGAAACAACTCGCCAATGAACATGAGAAGGAGCTGCGCGTGTGCCTGGTGGAGAAAGCCTCTCAGATCGGAGCCCACATTCTGTCAGGAGCCTGTTTAGAGCCCACCGCCCTCAACGAGCTCTTTCCTGACTGGAAGGATCGAGGGGTGAGTGAGCGTCCCATCAGGCCAGGCGTGCACCTCCTCAATTGAGACGGATTCTGCTCCAGTTTTGAGGAGCACAACTGGTTTTGGAGTGGAGCTGACTTTCAGCCCTGTTAGTGGGGGTGGGATAAGAGCCAATCACAGTCTCTATTGGCTGCTTCCAACCAGTTGGATTAGTTTCTGGCATGTCAAACTGTTTTGTCTCAAGAAGAGAAAGTAGAGCTACGAGTTGATTCCCCAATATCACAGCTTTTTTTTCTTGATTGCACCTGCACAAATGGTGGCTCTGTGATATAGAGGACCCAAACACACAAATACACTCCAGTGTATCTCATGCAAGCCACTCAAATCATGAGCCCTGATCATAAATGATGTATGACTCAAGTTCACTCACTAACTTTACCTTGAAAGTTATTCCCAGCCTGAGAAATGTCCTCATCAGGTGCCAAATGACGTATTTGTATGTTTGTCACATGTTATGTGACTGAGTTATATATAACATAGGTACATTTACTCCACATACTTGTCATAGTCGTACAGAGTTCATTCATCAACACTGGCATACATCTGCCCTCGTTACGTGTGAAGCTGCATCTTTTTTAATGTTTTCTAACACAGATGTGAATATTTAAACTTTATCTATTAATCAAAAATCTGAGATTCTCTTCAGCTCAGACTTTTATCTTCTGTTTTTTTATCTTTCCACAGGCACCACTGAACACTCCAGTGACTGAAGATGTGTTCAGCATTTTAACAGAGAAATACAGAATCCCTGTGCCAATTTTACCAGGTAAAAGCCTGTTTTGTCCGACACTCTATTGATCTGAGAAGACATTTACATGCCCTGCTTTCTAATAGTGATGTTATAATGGTATTTCTTAAGTTTCAGTCAGGGGTCAAAATTATGTTTTTCTCAGTTTCTGTTATTTGGCCTGAGAGAAGAAAAAGCTTCAATACAGCTTAAAAGTGAAGTCTGAATAAAACCAGAGAGGTTTTTGCATCAATGACAATGCAAATATTTGAAATTAACCATCAGGTAAGTTGTTTGAGGATTTAAATAGTGATTGTGGTGTGTTTCTTTTTAATAAGCAAGAAGTACTTCTCTCCATGTATAATAATTCTATGCAATATAAAATGAGCACACCCAAAAAAAATGGCACAATAAATGGAAAAATAGTATCCTTTGCAAATCATTCAGCCTGTTAAGAGAACTTTGTTACAACTGCAGAGCCATGCTAACTCTTTTTTTTTTTTTTTGGGCGATTTTCTCTCTAATGGTCTGCAGGTCTGCCAATGGTGAACCATGGCAACTACATTGTGCGACTGGGGAACTTTGTGCGCTGGCTGGGGGAGCAGGCAGAAGAGCTTGGGGTGGAGATTTATCCTGGTTACGCTGCAGCTGAGGTGAGTCATACTCAGTTTTTTTTGTTTAATTTACACTGTGTGATATCGTCAGACAAGACAAGGGAGACTTCACAGACACAAATGTTCTAATTCCTAAGCCTTTTAAGTTGGTTTTTCATGGTCTTTCTGCTTTTTTTATGATATAATTGGTTTTTTTTAGAGGCTTAGAATAACTAATATCACTGTTAAAACCCTGAAAGACTGGTGAAAAATTGCTTTCTCTGACTTTGTGCGGCAAAATGAAAAGGCAATAGCTGCCTTATCGAAGTGTGAAGCGTGTTTTAAAACTTCTTGTTCGCCTGCCAACTGCGTGAAGTTTCAGGTTTATTCAAGGCCAATCAAACATAAACTACTGTCAGAGTTTGTGCGTGGTAAATTGCTCTAATCAGTAAAGTTTCTCTCCTCTGTCAACAGCAGATGTTAACCCTGTCTGTGTTTTTTTTTGTCAAGGTTTTGTTTCATGAAGATGGAAGTGTGAAAGGAATTGCCACCAACGATGTGGGCATCGCCAAGGACGGTTCACCTAAGGTACTGTCAGCACAGAAGTGTTTTCATTACACAGGTCAGCTTTTGTCTTTCTCAGTTATGCAGACCACTCTGTGAGCTCTCAGACTCTTCAGTGGCTCAGATACATGAAGCCTTATGAAAGATACAAAAGGGGATATATCCAACAGCTCTAGCACTCAACCCACCTGTTTAATTCAGAGGGTGTGTAATACACAGCATCAAGAATGTAAATAAGGTGAATCTCCATGAGAAAGATGCTCTGTCAATTGAAGGTCTCTTGTTGTTTCTGTCCACTTTCTGTCTTATTTATGAAGCTCAGTTGCTTTTCATTCATAAATTCCTGTTCTGTGTCCTCATGTACTCCTGCTGCAGGATGTGTTTGAAAGAGGAATGGAGCTCCACGCTAAAGTCACGCTGTTTGGAGAAGGCTGTCACGGACATTTGGCCAAGCAGCTCTACAAGCAGTTTAACCTGCGTGAAAACTGTGAGCCGCAGACCTACGCCATTGGACTGAAGGAGGTGAATAATGTTTACCACACACATCGAACTGATACTAACAAGGAGGCTCTTTACTTTCACACACTCTTCACTGTGTGTGAGTGTGGGCTTTAATTTGATAATGTCCAGATAAAGTCTGACTGATGACTGGAGGAGCTGAGGTTAATCTGCCTTAATGCTTGATAAACAGTGTGGAGCAAGTTGATGGGCTGAAATCGTTACTGAATCTGAAGTAGTCGTTGTGTGACCCGTAACAGCTTTAAAAGCCACTGTTTACCAGGCTAAAGAAAAAATTAGAAGCTTACTCTGTTTAAAATATTGAAATAATAAGGTAAGAAAAACATTGAGGTAAATAAGTCATAAATATGAGATTAAAAAGACACTAAAAATCCACTTTTTAGCTCATTATCTTTTTCACCTCAATATTTTGACCTTTTTTCTCTTTATTTTAATTTTGACTTATCTCATAATCCTGAAATTTTGATTCAACTTCTCATAAATTTGACTTTTAATCCTATACTGTCGATTTAATAACTCATATTTCCATTATTTCAAGTTTCAACTTCGATTCTAACTTAGTGTCTTGAAGTTTTGAATTTTTGGAGTTTTGACTCTATCCCCTATTTTTGGCTCTTTATCATACAGTGGTGTCATTTCATTATTTTGACCCTTCAAGTGTCAAAAAAGTGTTGATATGTACATGGAGAGTGTAGATTTAATCATGGCATTTATTTAGGTATGTTTACAGCAGCCTTTCTCTTTTTTTTAGCTGTAGCTGCATTTTGATTACACCTAGAATTCCTCAAAACCTGAATACCGCAATAGAAGACGTTGTAATGGTAACACCAAAACTTCAAAAAATCTCTCACACTCCAAGAAGACATTTTTATGCTCTCATGAGGATTTTTCCAGAAGTTTCAATTTTGAAGTTTATCCCAGAAGTGCAATGGAAATGCAACTGTTTTGCAAAAACATGTCACCTGACATTACGATGATCCTGAGTCACACATACGGACTCTGGTGTTCATATTTACGCCCTAAAGTTACGTCTTTTGCCTTCGTCTACTGATAACATCAGCAACAATAGTAACAACCATCAAAATGACAGGTCAGGCACTTAAAATGTTTGTGGTTTCTATGGTTACCACCGGTTACAATCCTTAGTTCCTCTTCTACATTCTGAAAATTGAAACTCATGGGACGAGATTTCACTCAAGTTGTGTGCTGTTCTAGTCGAAATGGAAACACCACCAACACACAACTTAACTTAATCCAAACTTGCAGCTTTTGAAACATTAAACAAGTTAACAATATGATGTAAAGATGATCGACGTAATGATCTCTGGATCAATTGAATCTTCTTCTGGCCTGGAACACAGAAAAATTGGGATAGAAAAGAGACCATGTTAATCTTATCTTACATCTCTGATATTGTTTTACTACAAAGGTTTGGACAATCGATGAGAAGAGATGGAGGCCGGGTCGAGTGGAGCATTCAGTGGGCTGGCCCCTGAACAGGAACACATACGGAGGCTCCTTCTTGTACCACCTGAATGAAGGAGAGCCGCTGGTGGCCCTGGGTCTCGTGGTGAGTGGCTCCTTGTACATTTTCTCTGAAGATGCACAGATGTTTTAGCTGAATATCTTTCAGGCAGTAAATAAACCTCTGAATAGACGGAGAAGCCTTGGGCTGTCTCACATAATTGCCATGAAATTATTTATCCTTCAAAGCAAAACAGAGTGAATTGATGGCAGTGAAATCTATAGTGAGAGTACTCTGCATCGTATTGTGTTGACATCATTCAAACCTTTAAACCTGTGGTAGAGCTTAAGTACACATTCAGAGATTTATTTTAACGATGGTTTGTCTGCTTACGATGCTCACACTGAGGAAATGAACTTAAAAGAAACTTTTCAACATAAGGTGGTGACGCTGACAAGAGCCTTCTTACCCACATTGAGACTTTTCTCCTTCTGTTCTTTGGTTTAAATCACTTTTAGCTACAGCAGCTGTGTGTTTTTGGCCGATTCATCCTTGTTTGAAGACATCTGCCCTCAGTTGTCTTTTAGTATTCTGCTTAAGGCTTTGCACATAGACAGATTAGTGTTTGGAAATAATGGACTGAGTCATATCCCGAAGATAATGGAAAGGCATATTAAAGATGGGATCCCACTGATTCGGCTTCATGTGCTTCGCTGCAGAAACTTCCCCTGCACTGATTAAACTTCAAACTTTTTCATCACTCAAAATAAAGCAATGATTCTGTCCGTACAGAGAAGCACAAATCATCACAGAAAAATCCTGGTGCTGAATGGCTGTTAACAAATTTCATCTATTTCATAGTGAATGCACGGCTTCTGATTTTCTCTAATAAGCAACAAATCAACAACCAGATCATAAATATAATGAGAAATTTGGTTCTGTTTAATTTCCTCTTCGCAAACTAACTTCAGAAAACAAACTCACACATCCCATGTGGTTTTACTTTGCCTCTGATGGTAAATGTTTTTCTAAAGCAGCACTTTTTCTCCCACTCCAGGTGGGTCTGGACTACACCAACCCGTACCTGAGCCCCTTCAGAGAGTTTCAGCGCTGGAAACATCACCCGTCTGTCGCCCCCACACTGGAGGGAGGCACCAGGATAGCATATGGAGCCAGAGCGCTGAACGAGGGAGGATTACAGGTGTATTTTCTGTCTTATCTCCTTATTTGGCATGAAAATAGAAAATACACACTAGTTGCTGCATTACAAGGTGCAGCTTATTAAATAAACCATGTTGAACAATGATTGACAGTGTTGCTGTGTTACTAAGAAAACCACAAACTGTTCTGGTGGGTTATGTTTGTACAAAAATGAAGGTTTGTTGACGATTTAATTAAAGCCATTAGTTGAATCTGCACCCTGAATCTAATTTACTCTGCAAACATATCCATGTTGTTGCTGCAGAGTGAGAACAGATGCAAACCACAAAATTAATCAGTAACTCACTGAAGCTCTGCTGCATATTTAGGATATTTGACGAGGAAATCAGACTTTCACAGTCAGCCCCTCATTTTGTTTCTCAACTCAGGACGTGCCTTTATTCTAAAGCTTTTAGTCTTTGATTTTTACTCAATCTTACTATGTTTTTTACATATTTGATCTTATGATGGTGTCAAGTCAAATTTTATTGTCGTTAATGAGTGTGTTAACCTTAAAGTTGTAGTGTAACTATCCTACTCTGTGGTTTTTATGTGATTTCTTGGGCAGCAGCGTTTTATTATTTGGGAAACAAAAAAATCAGAGATCCTATACTTTTAGTTTCAGTAGAAATTAGGAAAAAACTAATATCAGCAAATATATGATTGAATAAACAGTGACTTATCTTTTTCTCAATATTCTACTCTGGTATTGCAATATAAACAAATGTTAGATTTTTCTCCAATTGAAGCTTCAAGACACTTTTGAAAAGATTAGGTCTAAACCTCAGTATAAGACTCAAGCTAAACTCATTTTAACTCACTATGACAAGAGCACTTTGCTGCTTTAAACAAGTCACAGTCTCAGTGAAAATTTCCTCTAACAGGCTGAAACCTGGGGCAGAACCAGACTCATGTTAGACGAACATCTGCAGAGACCATGACCATGTTCAGATACTCTTATTAGTAACGGAGATGATATAAACTCAGCACGGTCACTGCTCACTCCACCGCACGAGTCAGTTGAGGTGGAGAGGAAATGAGCTGGTTTCCTCTTTCTGGAAGTTTTTGAAAAAGACCCAAAACAAGCAGGGATTATATTTTCTGCGTGTCCTAAGAAAACCTCAGAGTCCCTCAGGTGGAGCTCAGTATTTTGTTCACACACAGCAGAAACCGTTCTTCGATTCTCAGTCAAAGTTGTTGAAATCTCTCTCTTTGCTCCACAGTCCATCCCCAAGCTGACGTTCCCTGGAGGCATGCTCATCGGCTGCAGCCCCGGCTTCATGAACGTCCCAAAGATCAAAGGCACCCACACGGCCATGAAGAGCGGCATGCTGGCTGCTGAGGCCATTTTCCCCAAAGTCACAGCAGAGGAGCTGGAGTCAGAGACGATAGGTACCAAGTTTAACACCCTGTGACTTTAGAGAAGCAACAGCGGCTGTTTCATTCCCCTCCACTTCCTCTGTGCAGAGGATTAATCTGTGCAGAGAAGTCCTGATAAATAGGGTGCAGAAAAATATCATTACTACCTGTGATATATCGATAACGTGTTTCCAAGCGACGCTATCGCAAAGCACTGCAGCTGGGCTTTATTACACCAGATTAAAGGCCAGGTAGAAACATTTGTCAGCATGTAAGATTAGACAATAAATTTCTGTTAAGAAGCTTTCAGAAATGATGATCTGACTGAGCCAAAGGAGATGAGAGCTTATGGTTACCAATTACAGATTTAATACAAACGTCATTTCAGAGTCAGACAGAGAGAAACAACCTACAGGAGCGTTACTTGAATGTTGAAGTTGTTGCAGCAGTAGATGACGTATTTTCTCTTTGCATTTATTTCTCTGTAGCACAATAGAATGAAAAACAATTCGTGAAAAAATTTAAGTTTGGGAACTTTGATACCAATTTCAACTCCTGGGATTCAAAACATTTTTTTTTCTCTTTTTGAAGACGAGGTGTTTGCTTTGTCAGTGTTTTTCAATTGCCGTACGTATTTAGTCATTTTATTCATATGACATTGTGAAGCTCCTTCTCAACACTTAACACAGTGGACCTAATAAAAAAACAAGGCACAGTTTAGCTGAACGTCTTCTCTGCAACAGTCATAAACAAAATATGTGTCCTCATTATAAATGGACAGGACCTCACTAAACCTCAAGGAGAGTTCACAAAACCTCAAGCCTGTTAGCGTGGAGGATATTCAGCTTGTGCTGGTTTTGATTGTGCTTTATTGCGCTGCAAATGGAGTTATTGGCTGGGTTTCCATTACAGTTTTTCGCAAAATAAAAGCGATATTCCTAAAATTTCGACAAAGTATATTTGTGCTTTGAACGCGTTTCCATTGAAAGTTGTAATTCTCATCAAACATCATCCTGCGAGATTTCTCTGCTGGAGGCTAGAAGATCAGTTTCTATCTCCTTATAACACTCTGCATTCCTCTGTTGTTTGCTGTCTAGTATGGCCGTTATGTTTTTCTCGAAAATAATTGTGAGAAAAGTCTCCGTCTCCTCCTCTGTCCAAACGTAGCGCGCCATGTTTACTCACAGAGAAGTGATCATGTGACCAGGTACGTCTAGTCCTGTGACGTATAATTGCGGAAAAAGTGTTTCCATTGGGCTTTTGGGATATATTTGAATGTTGAAACGTTTGAAAAACAACCTCATGAAAGCGTAAAAACATTCTAGCAGTATTTTAGTGTTTTTTTTTTAATTCAGGTGTTTCCATTACCAGTTTTTTATAGCGCTGTTTAACTTTTGCGCATATCCACGGGTAATGGAAACACACCTACTGAGACTCAAAAGGAGACAAGTGCTTATGACAAAGTCAGCACAGGTTGAAGCAGTTTCAAAAAGCCTAAAGCAGCGTGAAGAGGGCAGAGATTGACCTGTATTTTCAGCTTAAAAAACAAGTCTGTAGATTGTGGACTCAGTGTGAAGCATCCTTCTCAAAAAACTTAAGATTACCATTAATTACCTTACCTGTCTTCAGCACTTCTGTGTTTGAACAGGTCTCCAGTTTTCAGTGTCACTCTTTAAACTCTAAGACATTCACACTTTCAGGCACAAAATGGACAGTTGTTTAGGAGGTACCTAAAGGTTAAAAGTTCAGGAGTGGGGGGATAAAAACACTGAGGGTGCTCCTACATCAGAAACATTCAGCTCTCAGCCCCCACCCTCAAAAGTTCCTGGACATCTTAGTCATTTTTGGGGATAAATTTAGAACCCCAGAACTATATTTACACCCAAGTCTGTCTCATGACAGGGGCACAGAGAAACACAACAGGGAAAACGAAGCCCAACTTCAGCAGCAACTGAACAAAATCCAGCATCTTTTTCTACCTTTGTGCTGAGATGTGTCAGATTCTCTTGGAAATAAAGAAGTATTTTCAGGTTGTTTCACAGTTTAGCTGCGTTTACTCTTCACACTTTGGCTTTGTCTCTGTTTTGATTTATCACTGCCGCTCACCCACTCTCGTCTGTACGAAAACATGACCAGAAATCCTGTTTTTTAATTCAAAGGCTGTGGTGCTTCTAGATAAAATCAGACAAAAAAAATTAAGGTTTTGTATCAGTTTGAAGAAACGTAGACAACTCTGGCCTCTTTCTTTAACTCAGCCTTAATGACACATAGGTTTATAAATGTAAATTTGAGTGACTGTCTTTGCTGAACTGTGGTGTTTGCATTTCATTTGGTGTTACTATAAACATATCTGTCACAGCAGATAAGAAAAGTTCACAAAACTGACTGTGAAAGGTTTCTGTAGGGATTATTTCTCCTCCTGGAAATGTTCAAATGTGTCATGGGGGGGAGAAGAACTCAAAGCACCACACTCAAATGAATTTTTTTAACCCTCACAGGCCTCCATATACCGGAGTACAGCGATAGCTTGAAGAACTCGTGGGTGTGGAAAGAGCTGCACGCTGTGAGAAACATCAGACCGTCCTTCCACAATTACTTTGGCCTTTACGGGGGGATGGTCTACACCGGGATCTTCTACTGGATCTTCAGAGGGAAAGAGCCCTGGACCCTCAAACACTGTGGTTAGTATCATGGAGCTCTGTTTGTTTATCTCTCTATAATATTTGTCTTTCTTTTACCAGAGAACTTTATTCCACATGTGAAAACTAAACTGAATCGTTAGCATTCAGAAGACCTTGCTGACCCAAAGTTTCGTCTATAAAAAGATACTGAACTTTCCGTGCAGCCCTGGAGTGTTTTTTTTCTGCAGGTCAGGTTTGAGGTCATCTTATCGGCGAACAAAGAATCAACATTTCATTCCCGCTGTGCTCCGTCTCTCCGTCTCTATCAGGCCTTGATGCACACCAGCTGAAACCGGCCAAAGAATGCACGCCCATCGAATACCCCAAGCCCGACGGCAAGTTGAGCTTTGACCTGCTCTCCTCCGTTGCCCTGAGCGGCACCAACCACGAGGGGGACCAGCCCCCCCACCTGACCCTCAGGAACGACAGCGTTCCCGTGGAGAGGAACCTGGGCGTTTTCGACGGGCCAGAGCAGCGTTTCTGCCCTGCAGGTAACAACACTTTGACCCCTGAGCTGCAGCGCTCACTGTGTTTTATTTCCCAGAGAGAAAAGCCGAGTTAATCTAAAGTAAAGAAAGTTCTGTTTACACTTCAGGGTGCAGGCAGGAGGCAGAGTTTACTCTGTGTCACGCTGTGTTCCAGAGTTTGGCTCAAATTAAATCTATTAATAGATGAAATAACTTCCTGGTGGACTAGAAAATTAATTTGCAGGATCTTTTCTGTTGATTTCATCTTATCTAGCAATGTAGTTAATCTGCTCTGGTTTCTGACGCCTGAACTGATACACATCTTTTGGATTTGGATTTTGTTTGTCAGACTGAAGAAGTAATCTGTTCATGTTCAGCTTTCACTCTGGGAACAAAATGGCATCATGACATGATGAATATCAGGAAACTGATGGAGAATGTCATCAGCAGATTTACAGATTTAAAAAATGAATAAGTGACAGACTGAACATCTGAGCCGATCCCTGTTATGATGGTGTCTGTGATGGTTTTTAAATTAAACCTGTGCTCATGCAAAGTAGATAACGCTTTGATTATCCCTGACTACTGTTTATTAAACCTCCAGTTAATGAGGTTATCAAACAAAATACCAACTAAGTATTCGTCTTTTTTTCTTCTGGCTTAATCAACGCTTTCTCTGTTTACTTATGTAAAGTTTGAAGCTCCTATTTGTTGGAACTTGTTTAATTTTTTGCTCTCCATGGACCAAGATCAGTATCATGCTGCTGTTTTTATCTAGCCTGTGCTTGAGCAGTGAGTCTGATTGTCTAGTTAACATAAATTCCACTCAGCTTCAAAGTCTAAATGGCACTTTGAAAAGAAGCTGTTGTTAACCCTCTGGATCCCAAACCTACCGGTGGGATCAGAATATCACTTATTTAGGAATAACAGGCATTTACAAACCATTAATTCAACCCAAAAGCTGAAAAAACTGTCTTGATTTTCAGACTCTCACGTTTCCAGTGGTGCCTGAATGTATCACAAGTAATGTTAGAAAAATGCTGAGAATTTGACACAGACAGAAAATGAATCATTTACTTACATTTTACACTTCTTCTTTTGTTCGCATACTCCCTGTGACCGCTCTTTAAAAATCCTTGTGTTTGAAACTACTTTGCAGATAAACACAATAGTGACACAGCAGTGACTTTAAGTAGTTTATAAGGAGTAAATATTTTGTAATATTGATGTAATAAATTGTGCATTTTGAAGGTGTGATACTGCTCAGGAGACATTGTTGAATTACATCCGGCTTTAAAACTTCACATTACAGTGATAAATGAGACCACAGTGAGAGGAAGAAAAAAAACGCCAAATTTGTAGATTCTTCAAATGTAGTCCCATCACAAATATTTGTCCTACATTCCTTACGCTTGTAAGCACCTGAAAACCTAAAAAATACTAATTCTGTATTGTTCTTTTTTTTACATTTTAAAAGAATGAATTCGGAGAAAATCAATTTCTCCTTTTTTGTATTTGAGTGAGTGATTTATAGCTTTTAGACATAATTGAGTTACATCAGCTTATACAGGGTTCCTGCACATGCTTAAAAAGTCTTAAATTCATTGAAATGTTATATTCTAGTCTTTAATAAACAACTCAAAAGTCTTAAATTTGTCAGGGGAGGATTTTTTAATGTTTTATTGATGTTATTATTGTTTTGCGAAACTTTTTTACAAAGGAGATTTAGAGTGGAAACTGTCTTGCAAGCTGCCGTTATAATTAATCTGCATCCTGGTTAGGCAAACTATGGGCCACTGTTTGCACTTTTATATCGAGATATTAACCAATGAGCAACTTTATGTTCAATAAACAGTCAAAAAGTAAACATGAGCAGGTCTTATTAAGTGACACACGCTATGATTTGGCAGAACCCCCAAACCATCGACTATATTTATGTGTTTTTGTCTTAAATTTCATTCAAAGTGGCATTAAAAAAGTCTTAAATTTGACTTGCTAAAACCTGCAGGTACCCTGTTGTAGTCATGGTTTTCCTGAATAACAGAGATACAGGACTTGACTTTGTAGAGAAAAATGAGACCACATTGAGTAAAAATGAGACCAGAAACTGCTCAGGATTCAGAAGTTTAATAACTGCTTTGATTTGCTCGATCCCACACATCATCTTATTCTCTGATGATGCTTTGATGACTGAGTCACCGCCACCGGTCAGGAAAAAGGAATAATGCGTCATTTGACATATTAGGTTCATTGGTCGGTCTAAAATTACTGAAGTGGAGAAGCTGATGGTCTTATAATCTCAACAAAGTGAGTCACTATGAGGTTGTTTCTGAGTCACGGTGAGGTTTTTATATCTGAACTTAGAGATTTAGGGTGGACTTCTACCATGCAGATGAATTGAATATTAAATCTTCTTGTGATCATCAAACCCTCCTCTGCTCCCTCTCAGGTGTTTACGAGTACGTCCCGCTGGAGTCTGGAGATGGGATGAGGCTACAGATTAACGCTCAGAACTGTGTCCACTGTAAAACCTGCGACATCAAAGACCCGAGCCAGAACATCAACTGGGTTGTGCCTGAAGGCGGCGGCGGACCTGCCTACAACGGGATGTGAATGAACGTCGGGTTTGTTTGAAGCTTTTTGTGACGAGATTTTGATGAGTATCATGCATTCAGGGCGACAGTATTGGCCCAGACGTGCCTAAATATGCATCTGAAAGTAACTATTTAGCTGTTTTTTTGGAGCTGTTAAGACTAAAATCGGCATGAATGAGAACATTTTTGGATAGAGGATTCTTAATTTATAAAGAGGAACAAGTAAGTTATAAATGAAAGTAACTGGTGAAAACAGGACCATGACATCAAATCAAAAGTGTAGTTCTGTATTTTTCTCAATGGAATTACTACGTGCATTAGAAACAGCTCAGACGAGGAAATGATGTTCATTTATTTGTTTTTAAGTGTTTCACCAGGTGCTACTGGATAATATATTCCCAATTACTGTAACTGAA
>RPOG01000493.1:226722-336760 GCA_008086565.1 Thalassoma bifasciatum | reverse complement strand
AACTCAGCAAATGTATTTAATCCACACTTCATAAGTACTTGTGGCTGAAACGAAGGTCACACATTCAATTCGAATATTAACAAGCAGTTCAAGACTTGTTCCAAACTAAACCCACTGATTAAAGGAAACAAATCCAGGAAGTTATGGAAGGAGAACCTTTTGTATGTTGGTCATAAAAAATGAGAAAAAACATGAGAGTCTAGGATGGACCATTATTTTTTTCAACTGATGCCTGGGAGCCTTTGTAGATCCAAGAGTTATTCAGAGATTTAAGGGCTGGGCTTTGGGGCTGGTCTGATGATACGTTCAGGGGAGTAAAGTGACATTACCAATGCTTTTGCACTGATTGTTATTTCACTGAATGTCAAAGCATTACTACAAGCTCCTGCATTAATTAATAAAATGCAAAACAAGGACATTTCTCTTGTTGGATAAAATAAACACATCCAAAAACCAAGCTGCAACAACAGAAGAGTTTAGGGCAGAGTGATTCAAACTGCACCAAAACAGTATTTTCATTCTTTAATTATTTGTGATGTGTTTCCAGAGGCAGGTTGTGAGATGAAAAGCTCCACTTCTAATTTTATTCCTTCTAAATGTATGCTTTTCTGACATGTAAAGGATAAAACCATCCTTTTTGCTTTTATTCTACAGCACACACACTGAAAGCCCTATCGGACCTCACCATGAGCACTCTGATGGGAACTCAGGCCCAGACAAATCCCCCGCAGCCTGGCGGCGGGATATTCTGCGTGTTGATGGAGCTATTGATCATGCACACATTAAAATGATGTCGGCAGCAGTAAATGCCAATGGTGGAGAGGTCCATTAATCAGGAGATCAATGCTGCTATCAATAGGCGGCCCCAGCCCTGACAATAGATGACAGTCCAGAGGCGGAGCTTAAGGTGAGCTGAGCAGAGAGCATTCAACACTGACAGCTCAGATTTGTCCTCTCCTCCTCCTCATCCTCCCTCAGGCCTGACTTCATCATTTGCTAAATCCTTTCAAGGACTGCTTCGACCCCAACTCATCCAGAGCTGAGAGCATGAACAGGTCATGAGTCATGAAGGGACATGGGGAAGTTCAGCGTCAGCTGTCCCCAGTCTGAACCCCAAGGACAGTTGCCTACATGACTGAGAGGCTCTCATGAGAGAAGCTGGGTGAGGAGGTGTAAGAGTGAAGCATCAGCTGGATCCCAACATAGTGAGGTAGACCCTCCTGCAGCAGGGAGACATCATATCATCCACTGCACATGAGAACAGAGCAATCATAGATTTATTTGTGGCATTGCTTTCTCACTCTGGTTGTGTGTTGAGTCTAAATACCAGTCCGTGGATGAAGTAAAGATCTCTGTTTACTGTAGCTGTCAGCCAATAATTGAATCTGTTGCCACAACAAACACTGCATTGGCCTCGTGACTGCCACTGAGTCTCTACCAATTAAACAATTGTACTCTGATGCTAAGTGGTACTCTGCAGTATACCTGTAATTGATAAAACTGTCATTTTAACTGAATCCCTAAACATTATGTGACTAAAAGGCAGAGTTATTAGGATTTATAAGTCATAGTTTACAAATTAAATGTTCAAAGTTGACTTTCCTTCCTGGCTGCCTTGTCAACATTTCCTGCACGCTCTCCCATCTTTGCAGCAGCAGTATGTTGTTAGTCCATGAATAGCTGAACACCGAAGTCCTCCTGCACATATCAAGGTCCTGGAAAAGGACAGTTTTCTTAAAATACAGACACCACCACACAGATATAAAGGGCGCAGAGAGCCCGAGGTCACTGCCAAGGTGACCACACCTCTCCCTCTTTGTGTGTTTGAATGAGAAGCAGAGGGCCATGACAGAAACCCTTCTTGTGTCTTTATAATAGGGTGACCATATTATAAAAACCACGAAAGGGACATATTGAGTCAAATTTAAGATAAGACATCAAATTATTGAGATAAGAAGGCAAAATTTTAACTTGTTTTAAAAACATGTTAAGATTTTATCACATTGATTTGACTAATCATCTAAATATTTTTACCACATGTCCCAAAATTTGACTTTTTTTCTCATATTTTTGACTCTTTATCCCAGAGCATTTTGCATTTTATCTCAAAATTTCGCCTCTTTGTCAAAAAAATAAATAAAATAAAATTAATAATAATAATAATAATAATAATAATAATAATAATAATAATGATGATGATGATGATGATGATGATGATGATAATAATAATAATAATAATAATAATAATAATAATAATAATAATAATAATAATCAACTTAGTATGGGCCGAAAAATAAAAAATCTCAGCAAAGCTAAGATTTCATTTTTATTTTCATGAACATGTGGAGATGGGCTTCAATAATAATGCCTGACCACATGCTTAAATAAAAA
The DNA here is from genome assembly GCA_008086565.1 of Thalassoma bifasciatum. Classification (NCBI taxonomy): domain Eukaryota; kingdom Metazoa; phylum Chordata; class Actinopteri; order Labriformes; family Labridae; genus Thalassoma; species Thalassoma bifasciatum. The sequence continues at coordinate 334,369 of RPOG01000493.1, read as the reverse complement.
GAATATTTATATTTATTTGTATCTATATTTATATATATATATATATATATATATATATATATATATATATATATATATATATATATATATATATATATATATACATATTTCTCTTGAGCAAAAATATAAATGTCTCCAAATCTTAGCCAAAGTTTAATTTAGAATTTTGTGGGTTTTAAATTTTCAGCTGACACATAGGTGCCAGCTTTGCAGACAGGACATGGTGCCAGGGATACCACCATATATCATCAGTTGGTCCGTAAAAGTGCATTTTTACTTCAGTATTCTTGTGACATTGGAGGATCACCAGTTTGTACTAACTATACTGATGTCTTCCAACTTAACACAGAATAACAAGAGTTGCTTTTAATAATCTGGGTTGCTTGATTTAAAGATAAAATTACCTTTGGTGGAAGTGAAACAATGTTTTCCTCTCTCTCACTTTCTCCTCTGTGTGTGTGTGTGTTTAGCCAAAGTGCCTTAATAGCACCAGCAGAAAATTACACTGCCACTCCTCACAGGCCTGCAGGATTCATGCCATTCAAAGCAGCGCTATAGTTGACAAATAATTGCTGAGAGGGACTTGACTTTTCTATTTTTCCATCAAGTATTACATGAACGGCCGTGAAAGAACTCCACGCTCATGTCTAGACTAGAAATTGGCAGGCAATCTGTGGTGAGTTTCCCTCTTTGTGAAACCGTCTTTTAGCCTGAGCGGAAACTCTGAACATTCCCTTTTAGCACTTTTTCCCCTCCTCTTTCCGATAAGTGAATTGAATTGCAAAGACCTGGATATAATTTGACTTTAGACATAACCAATTTATCTCACACCTCAGTGCAATCGGAGGGCCCATAATGAAAAGCTGGGCCAAAAGTGGGGATTGGCAGGGAGTGACACCTGCTTCAGCTGGTTCAAATTAGAAATGCCAAAAGAAAGGGGGAAACTGTCAACTGGAAATGTGTCAGACATTTTACAGGTCTAATACTCTTGTAGGCTCCAGGGCTTCAGGCGAAGGGTCCTTCAAAAAGTGTTATGTGAGCTGCGTTGAGTGCACACGTTGATGGGAGGCATTCCAGGAAGTGCTCCTGTCACATCCCTTCATTCTGAGCCTGTTTTTCTGCTGCTCTTATTCTCATCCTGACGTCTCAGAGTCAGAAATCTCAGTTCTGAAATGCAAAGGATATGCTGTTCAACACAGAACTCTAAGAAAATAGAAACGGTGAAGTTTTTTAATAGCTTTTTTATCCAGCAAGAATGATGGCCACGACGCTGAAAAAAATAATTTATCCAATACTATCAAAATTATCAGCAGTTTAAAAAATGTCATAACTTTCTAAAATCTGTTTCTATCAGAGTGCGCTCACTGTAACTCAATTTTGCAACTGCTTACACAGTTTTACTTTATTGGTGTAAAATATAGTGTCAGTGTAAGTGTTCACTGAGTCTACCACCCCCTCCTCATCTCGCTCTTCTTCTTTTTCTTCTTCTTTTTTCTCAAACATAGCCTGAAAACAGAAAGTTTTACTGATTGCAGAAATCACTGAGAGCTGTTATGGTGCAACCTCCCGGTGAGAGCAGCTGCTCTGCTGTCGCATTAATCCATGTTACTTATGCAAATGTACACCCTTTAGAAAGGTTCTTCAGAAACATGATGTTATTCAGACTGCCAATCATTGTTTATATAATTACAGCATTACACCATCTTGTGAAGATGAATGACATGGAGATCAACAGCAGACAGAGACTGACGGCAGGAAACACTTTATTTACAATCAGAAACTTTTCTTGTTTTGCAGTAAATTTCTCCAACAAATAAAGTTCAACAAAGACAATTTATCTGTGATCACACTCATGAATTTGTTCCTCTGGAAAGACGAGAATTGCTTCCAGTTCAGGGCTAATTAGTAATGATAACATCATTGCTTCTTTTATTAAAAATGTTTAAACATTTCTGATGTTATTGTGAGTAATTTAGAGAAAAAAGGGTGAGATACAGTCTTAGGTTGGACGATTGTCGATGAGGGTTTATTTAGTCAGTGTTTAATGAGCTGGCAAGAGGAGTCAAGTTAACAGGAGGAAAGAGTTACATGAGTTTCAAAGACTCAGCTATGTAAAGGTCACTTGTTGCACCACCTGGCACTGAGACGTTGGTAGCAGATCCTTGAAATCCTGAAGTTGTGAGATGGAGCCTCCATGGATCAGGCTTCAGCTTGTTCCACAGATAATTGATGGGACTGAGATCTGGGGAATCTGGAGACTGAGTCAACGCCTTAGACTCGACGTGTTCTCCCAGACCACCTTCTCACCTCACAAGTAACTGTGATCGCTGTGTGTTCTGACAACTACCAGCATTCATTGTTTCGGCACTTTGAGCTCCAGCAGCTCTGCCGTTAGATCACACCTGTCAGCAATTTTCCAGTTCACCTTCCCTGGGTCTCTTTGGTGGGTCTTGACCTCTGCAGACCAGGAACACCCCACAGGAGCTGCAGTTGTATGGAGATGCTCTGACCCAGTCATCTGTCTCTCATTGGTTCTTGTCAGAGTTCCTCTCATCTATACACTCGCTTATGTTACCTGCTTTCTGCTCATCGATCTCACCTGTCAGAGCTCATAATGTTATGGTTGATAGTGTACATGAGAGCACACTGAAAAAACTTTTCTACTGCTTGGTCCGGACACAGTGGAGGATTTCTGTTCCTTTCCATCATCATGCATGTTTGACATCTAATGCTATAAAATTGTTGTAAACCTCAGGATGCTACACAGACAAGCTGTGCTGTTTGGTATTGACAAACACTCTACTCACATCAGGCTGCACACAAATCAGCTGATTGATGGCTTTAACAGGTAATCAATAAAACACTTAAACAGTTTAATAGGTTACCTATTAAAACTAGGTAGACTTTTTTATTTTCAAAGAGACTTCTTGCTTTAGCAGCAGTCAATTAATCAAACACAGATAGTAAAAAAGAGAAAATTCTGTTGTCTGTTTCTTTAACTTAGGGTGACCATATTCTGAAAATCATAAAAGGGGGCCCCTGCCTGACCCCCTGAGGACACTGCAAAAATACACAAAGATACTCAAAAACACTGGAGTAGCGTCGTTACTCATACATTCACTTAAAACACTTCTTTTCTGTTTGTAAAAATATTGTTATGAAAAACTGGATTGGTATATTATTTTTTTCTTCACAAATTGATGAGATAAAAAGTCAAAATTTCCACTTTTTATCTTCAACTTTGGACTTTTTTCCCTTCAGAATTTTCAATTAATCATCTCAAAATATTGATTTATTATTTCAACATTTTAACTTCTTAGCTCAGAATTATGACTTTGTATCTCATCCCTTTGACTGTCTTTCTTATACATTGGACTTCTCTCAAAATTTGACTCTTTCTCAAAATTTTGACCATTTAATCTCAAAACATTGACTTTTCCCCTTTAAAATTATGACTTTTTATCTTAAAATTTTGACATTATAATCCAAAAAAGTGACCTTTTAATCTAAAAACATTGAATTTTTATTGCATTACTTTGACTTTTTACCTCAAAATTTTAACTTTTGTCTCATAACTTTGACTTCCAGAAAAGTTCATCAGAATAATGCAAGTAGCAGTGACTCACTATAAATAGCAATGGTCTGTAAAACAAGCTTAGAGAATCCAACACATTTTGGGGAATTTTATAACCCACCCCCTGAACATAATTTTAGGGCCAAAAAGGAGAACATGTCCAGGCAAAAGAGGACATTTAATCACCCGAAATAATCTAATAAATTTAGGGATTTTACTGGCGCTACAATTTGAGCCTATGTTTGATGGCCATGGGTTCAGTATCATCTCATAAACACAAATACAAATAAACAAAATAAATCATATGTGCCTGTATTTTTACTAAAATTAGTCATTTTAGAGCTGTTGTTACATTTATAATCTGAAAATCTGTTCCTGGTTTGCCTTATTGGTCCTACTTGCTGTATGTGCTGCTGTCAATGTGTTCACTTGAGCTCAGTCAGGACAAACCTGCTCTCTTGTACATAGGATTAATGTTCTTTATGTACTGCGGCTAATGGAGTGGGAGATCTGTGGTCAGTAAATGTGACTCATTCCAATCAGGAGTCCAACTGCAGAGCCATAAAGCTGTTGCCCCCCCCTCCTCCATCACCTGAAGAGCCACTGCACCGCCGGGTGTCAGTGTGGAGCTCAGATTTACAGCAGAGGTCAGAGGACAGAGGGATGTGCTGGAGACATGTCGGAGGGAGGATGTAGAGCAGGGGTGGCCAACCAGTCAGACACCAAGAGCCAAAAAAATCACAGTGGCACTACAAAGAGCCACATCTTAAATGTGGGCTCACAAACTCTCTCACACAAATGGGAAATTACATTAAATGAAAATCAGTACATTTCCACGTTTCCAAACCAGTGTCCCCCGGTCCATCTGTCTTTTTTCACATCTTCACATCCCTTACCTCCACACACACACACACACACATAACAGTTGCAGCTGCTGGTCTTTCAAGAAGAGGAAGTTCATTTTTTCCAAGCCTACAGAATAATANTTACAGCATTACACCATCTTGTGAAGATGAATGACATGGAGATCAACAGCAGACAGAGACTGACGGCAGGAAACACTTTATTTACAATCAGAAACTTTTCTTGTTTTGCAGTAAATTTCTCCAACAAATAAAGTTCAACAAAGACAATTTATCTGTGATCACACTCATGAATTTGTTCCTCTGGAAAGACGAGAATTGCTTCCAGTTCAGGGCTAATTAGTAATGATAACATCATTGCTTCTTTTATTAAAAATGTTTAAACATTTCTGATGTTATTGTGAGTAATTTAGAGACAAAAGGGTGAGATACAGTCTTAGGTTGGACGATTGTCGATGAGGGTTTATTTAGTCAGTGTTTAATGAGCTGGCAAGAGGAGTCAAGTTAACAGGAGGAAAGAGTTACATGAGTTTCAAAGACTCAGCTATGTAAAGGTCACTTGTTGCACCACCTGGCACTGAGACGTTGGTAGTAGATCCTTGAAATCCTGAAGTTGTGAGATGGAGCCTCCATGGATCAGGCTTCAGCTTGTTCCACAGATAATTGATGGGACTGAGATCTGGGGAATCTGGAGACTGAGTCAACACCTTAGACTCGACGTGTTCTCCCAAACCACCTTCTCACCTCACAAGTAACTGTGATCGCTGTGTGTTCTGACAACTACCAGCATTCATTGTTTCGGCACTTTGAGCTCCAGCAGCTCTGCCGTTAGATCACACCTGTCAGCAATTTTCCAGTTCACCTTCCCTGGGTCTCTTTGGTGGGTCTTGACCTCTGCAGACCAGGAACACCCCACAGGAGCTGCAGTTATATGGAGATGCTCTGACCCAGTCATCTGTCTCTCATTGGTTCTTGTCAGAGTTCCTCACATCTTTACACTCGCTTATGTTACCTGCTTTCTGCTCATCGATCTCACCTGTCAGAGCTCATAATGTTATGGTTGATAGGGTACATGAGAGCACACTGAAAAAACTTTTCTTCTGCTTGGTCCGGACACAGTGGAGGATTTCTGTTCCTTTCCATCATCATGCATGTTTGACATCTAATGCTATAAAATTGTTGTAAACCTCAGGATGCTACACAGGCAAGCTGTGCTGTTTGGTATTGACAAACACTCTACTCACATCAGGCTGCACACAAATCAGCTGATTGATGGCTTTAACAGGTAATCAATAAAACACTTAAACAGTTTAATAGGTTACCTATTAAAACTAGGTAGACTTTTTATTTTCAAAGAGACTTGCTTTAGCAGCAGTCAATTAATCAAACACGGATAGTAAAAAAGAGAAAATTCTGTTGTCTGTTTCTTCAACTTAGGGTGACCATATTCTGAAAACCATAAAAGGGGGCCCCTGCCTGACCCCCTGAGGACACTGCAAAAATACACAAAGATACTCAAAAACACTGGAGTAGCGTTGTTACTCATACATTTACTTAAAACACTTCTTTTCTGTTTGTAAAAATATTGTTATGAAAAACTGGATTGGTATATTATTTTTTTCTTCACAAATTGATGAGATAAAAAGTCAAAATTTCCACTTTTTATCTTCAAATTTGGACTTTTTTCCCTTCAGAATTTTCAATTAATCATCTCAAAATATTGATTTATTATTTCAACATTTTAACTTCTTAGCTCAGAATTATGACTTTGTATCTCATCCCTTTGACTGTCTTTCTTATACATTGGACTTCTCTCAAAATTTGACTCTTTCTCAAAATTTTGACCATTTAATCTCAAAATATTGACTTTTCCCCTTTAAAATTTTGACTTTTTATCTTAAAATTTTGACATTATAATCCAAAAAGTGACCTTTTAATCCAAAAACATTGAATTTTCATTGCATTACTTTGACTTTTTACCTCAAAATTTTAACTTTTGTCTCATAACTTTGACTTCCAGATAAGTTCATCAGAATAATGCCAGTAACAGTGACTCACTATAAATAGCAATGGTCTGTAAAACAAGCTTAGAGAAACCAACACATTTTGGGGAATTTTATAACCCACCCCCTGAACATAATTTTAGGGCCAAAAAGGAGAACATGTCCAGGCAAAAGAGGACATTTAATCACCCGAAAGAATCTAATAAATTTAGGGATTTTACTGGCGCTACAATTTGAGCCTATGTTTGATGGCCATGGGTTCAGTATCATCTCATAAACACAAATACAAATAAACAAAAGACATCATATGTGCCTGTATTTTTACTAAAATTCGTCATTTTAGAGCTGTTGTTACATTTATAATCTGAAAATCTGTTCCTGGTTTGCCTTATTGGTCCTACTTGCTGTATGTGCTGCTGTCAATGTGTTCACTTGAGCTCAGTCAGGACAAACCTGCTCTCTTGTACATAGGATTAATGTTCTTTATGTACTGCAGCTAATGGAGTGGGAGATCTGTGGTCAGTAAATGTGACTCATTCCAATCAGGAGTCCAACTGCAGAGCCATAAAGCTGTTGCCCCCCCCTCCTCCATCACCTGAAGAGCCACTGCACCGCCGGGTGTCAGTGTGGAGCTCAGATTTACAGCAGAGGTCAGAGGACAGAGGGATGTGCTGGAGACATGTAGGAGGGAGGATGTAGAGAATGAGGGAGAGCTAAAAGACCTGTGGAGCTCACCGTGTTGAAGGGATGCTCAGATATGAATTATTGACGGCTCTCAGGTGTGAAAGTGTGATCACAGGGTTGTGTTTTATCTCTGCTGGAAGGCTCGAATGACAACAGAGCCGAAGTGGAGCGAGAAGGAAGGTTTTCATGTTTTATTTTGCAGAAGCAGGATGAGTGTGGGCTGAATCGCAGCTCCGCGTCTGTCTGTACGTTTTGACGGCAGTGAGACGTGTTTTCATTTACAGATTTAAGTTGAATTCACAGACGCAGCGTGAAGCCACCTCAACAATGGAAACTGGAGCACTGGTTTGATTCAGAGACTGATGCTGACATATAATATAATAATTGTTACCTCCACAGTCATAAAAGCTGTGTGGGTTCTCAATATGCTGTGAGCTTCTGATTCAATGCATGACTTAAAACACCTCATCGTGTTTTTCTGGATGTCGCAAGGCATGCTGGGAATTATGACTTACTTTATATTTTATAATCCGATCATTATTTACACAGCACAAATTCATAGCATGTTATCTGCAGACTCTTTACAAATAGATCAGGTCTAAAATGCACCCTGTTTTTGACCTTGACCTCATTTATCATGTACTAAAGAAGCTTTCATCCTTGCAGATGTGTTCTGGCAGTCAGGACACTTGGTCAAAAAAATCTCATGAAGTGATGACACATTGGCTGTTTTTTTCCCTGCACAGACATGTAGACACACAGATCCTGGGAGATAATTTAAAGAGCATTCAAGTCTTTTTCTTCCTGATTCTGGCCTGGATTTGTTGGCTGTGTTTACTCTTAGATTTCATCTCTTTCTCAGCAGCACTGTGTCGATATCTTAGCATCACTTTTATCTATCATCACTGCCCTCACTTAATGCATGAAATGGTAAATGTCACCGCACACTTGTACTTTACTGACCCAGTGAACTCATATGTGCTCGCTCAGGCACTTTGCACACTAAGGACTGGTTTTCTGGGTGTTCCCAAGGTCAAAGAAAAGAAGCACCATCGAACAAGAACTGGGACTGATTGGACTCAAGCTTACACTTGCTATGAACTCAGTTTAACTTAAACATAAAAGGAAAATCCAATTTTTTATTTCAGTGATGATGATAAAATCTCACTCTTTGTACTTGTATGTTCCAAATAGCACATCCCAATTTTTCCTCCTTTGAAATATATAAAAACATCTAGAAACATGTAATCATTACTACTTTTGGATAAGTTAATAAATATAGGGAAAAGTAATCCAGATAAGATGAANTTTCCTGAAGCTGATCTGAATAAAAGATGAACGCGTCATGGTGCATATTTAGTAAATGAAATATACACACAGCGGTGCATATTTCACCACGTTTTCTTTTTTTGAATTTACATTTTAGGGGGAAGCTGAGCTTCCCTTGCAGTCTTAGAGCAATCGCCACTGACATACATACACACACAGTCACAGTCTCTCCCTCTCTCTTCTCCTTGACTGACTTTTCTACCCCAAAAATATAAAACGCGACAAATGCCTGTATCAACGATAACAGATATCGACAGCTTTGAAATGTCCCGACGATGTCTGGCATATGAGATAGGATGGCTTTCCATTTTGTTCAACAAAGAGAAAATCACTCTCCACTCTGTTAAAAAAAAGTCTTCAGTTCAGTTTTAAACTTGCGCTTCGCTGCACACTTTTCCCAGCCATTTTTCGTTAAGCAGAAATGTGCCCCAGTAACTGCACTGTTCTCTTTTCCCTCCGATGGTATGTGACATATTCCGAAGCTCGAGTTGTGCGAGAGTAGACGTGTACGCGTGAGATGAGGGATCACTCACCCCGCCCACACCTGATACATTTTTCAAAGCGCCTCATTTTTTTGAAGAATGGACAGAAGAGCCGCACACTGGCAGGCAAAGAGCCGCATGCGGCTCGCGAGCCGCGGGTTGGCCACCCCTGATGTAGAGAATGAGGGAGAGCTAAAAGACCTGTGGAGCTCACCGTGTTGAAGGGATGCTCAGATATGAATTATTGACGGCTCTCAGGTGTGAAAGTGTGATCACAGGGTTGTGTTTTATCTCTGCTGGAAGGCTCGAGTGACAACAGAGCCGAAGTGGAGCGAGAAAGAAGGTTTTCATGTTTTATTTTGCAGAAGCAGGATGAGTGTGGGCTGAATCGCAGCTCCGCGTCTGTCTGTACGTTTTGACGGCAGTGAGACGTGTTTTCATTTACAGATTTAAGTTGAATTCACAGACGCAGCGTGAAGCCACCTCAACAATGGAAACTGGAGCACTGGTTTGATTCAGAGACTGATGCTGACATATAATATAATAATTGTTACCTTCACAGTCACAAAAGCTGTGTGGGTTCTCAATATGCTGTGAGCTTCTGATTCAATGCATGACTTAAAACACCTCATTGTGTTTTTCTGGATGTCGCAAGGCATGCTGGGAATTATGACTTACTTTATATTTTATAATCCGATCATTATTTACACAGCACAAATTCATAGCATGTTATCTGCAGACTCTTTACAAATAGATCAGGTCTAAAATGCACCCTATTTTTGACCTTGACCTCATTTATCATGTACTAAAGAAGCTTTCATCCTTGCAGATGTGTTCTGGCAGTCAGGACACTTGGTCAAAAAAATCTCATGAAGTGATGACACATTGGCTGTTTTTTTTCCCTGCACAGAGATGTAGACACACAGATCCTGGGAGATAATTTAAAGAGCATTCAAGTCTTTTTCTTCCTGATTCTGACCTGGATTTGTTGGCTGTGTTTGCTCTTAGATTTCATCTCTTTCTCAGCAGCACTGTGTTGATATCTTAGCATCACCTTTATCTATCATCACTGCCCTCACTTAATGCATGAAATGGTAAATGTCACCGCACACTTGTACTTTACTGACTGTCACTTGAGTATACACGAGCGAGTCCGTGAAACGTGTGATTCCTGACCAAAAGACCCACAAGGGTTCCAGTTTCTTTTCTTCGTGGTAGCTTGTTCTTGACCCTGACTAACCTGAGTTCGAATGTGAACGATACTTGAGTCAAATTGAATTTGTATTTTCCTTTTAGGTTAAAAAATAAAGTCACTACTACTATTTTACTCACTCTTTGTACTTGTATGTTCCAAATAGCACATCCCAATTTTTCCTCCTTTGAAATATATAAAAACATCTAGAAACATGTAATCATTACTACTTTTGGATAAGTTAATAAATATAGGGAAAAGTAATCCAGATAAGATGAAAATTGATTTGTATCACTTGTTCTCGCCTGCCTTCTCTTTAAAACATGATCAGTGTTCAGACTTCTGAAGTTTTGTCCTAAATTTGAACTCAAATGGAAAATGGTTGTGCAGGGGCGAACATACACCACTCCAGGCAATGTAGCAGTCTTCAAAAGTTTCATTTCTCAGCACAGTGTCACACTTGAAGACAACGTGAGACACTAGAGTCCTTTTAAAGCTTTGGATCCATATTTTAATACAATCATAGGCCAGGCGCCACGGGTAAATCCGTTTGTATAAGTCTGATAAAGTATCTGCCCCAGCTGTCAACCTATTTCCATGACGGCTGTGTAGCAGCGAGGACAGGCATTATATCATTCAATCAATCAAATGTGACATGCTCTCTCTGCAGATGAAGGCAAGTCCTTGAATGGCTTAAGTAATGTCATGGAAAACATGCACGCCTCCTGAACTTGTTTGTGTGTTGAGCCTCTAAAGTGATATGCTGCTTTTAGGAAACATTACAGCCTTCACAGATTTTAAGTGTTTTCTCCAAATTATTCGTCAGCCTTTTGGGAGAACTAATTTCTCAGGCTCTGACAAAAAGTTAGGAAATGCCTTCTAATATGAAGTCAGTATACAAGCTGTTTTAGACATCAAGACTGCTGTTCAGCAGGCAAACATGCTCCTGATGCAATTTTGAGTTGTAGAAATTCCCCTAAGTAGATATCAAATAAGCTTCTTTGTTGCGGAGAGTGTACTTTGACAATACAAATGTGACTCTACAGCAGCATTCACACAGGTTCAGTATCACCTAGAGGCCTTCTTTTGAGACTTAACTGTTTACAGACAGAACTTATTCACATAAAATTAAATCTAGGATGTTCAAATTAACAGAGATCTGCCAGCCTACACTTATCATTTAGTTTTATAAACACCTGATCTATTGTCTAAAACATTTTACATGCTATCACTCAACCTTGTTAAATACTTGGTTCAGGTTGGTCAATGCACCATGGCGACTGTGTTATTTCTTAACAGCAAAGTGATGCCAGATTCAGCTTGATTCTGTTCACCAAATCAATTCAAGATGAAAAATATCTTCAAAAGTTTCCCTTGACCTGTTGACACTGTGGCTAAAATGCTTTGACAGCACTCTAAATCACTGATCCAAGCAGGATATCTAAATATTATCTTATATCAGATCACTAAACTTTAGATCTGTGGCCAATCTCTGACAAGTTGCTTATAGAGATAAAAAAGCAAAGAGATGAGTAACATGCAGGGGCAGGCTGGGGTTGAAATTTGGCATGGGGCTTGGTTTGGTTGTCTAGTGGGGCCAGTACAATGGGTTATTGACCCAGTCTGTGTTTGCCACTTGGCTACAAAGGTAGGCTGCTGGGGTCAACCAGGTATTTGAGGTAAAAAAAAAAAAAAAAAAAAAAAAAAAAGGAAAAAAAAAAAAAGGTTCTGGCCACCAAATAGCACACAAACCAGTTCTCCTGAAACCTCCCAAACCTCCATGGCCTGCCCCCTGATAAATGTTAAAAAACACAGGAGGCTGAGCAAAAGTGACATTTACAGAACTGAAGAGGACACCAAAGGACCACAAAACAGTGCAGTTTGGGTTTTTCAGTAACTTTGTGTTTGTTGAGTTGACTCAAAAGTAGGTGGACTTGAACATACTGTTGGATTATATTCTGCTTGACCACCTGCTCTCTCTCCTAATATATATATATATATATATATATATATATATATATATATATATATTATAACTGACATGTTGCAGACCTTCTCTGTGTATGAATTACTACACTAACATCCTGAAACAAAACAAGCACTAAATGATTGGGAAATATACTGCTCAAGTGACTGAGTTCTGCTGAACTGAGTTGTGTTTAGATTGTTAAAACAGGCCCTGCTGTGAAGGCCAACATTTCCACAGCATGATCACATCACATATGCAGACCACGGCGTTGTTTCCTCAGCCGAATGCAAACAATAGAAAGAGAGAGACGGAGAAAGCTGCCCTGTTTTTCAAAAAACATTTGAAATACATGGTGTAGCTGCATCTCTCCTCCACTATCTAACAAAGACAAGCCACACCTGAACATCTGAACTGAAACTGTTGAAGAAATGAAGTTCAAACCTTCAGCTGTCTGCAGCAGCTCTGTGTAAGTCAACAAGTAGCTGGTGTTAGGTGAGAGGGGCTGTGTTCTCGTTGACTTCCTGAGACAGCAACGGATTGGCTGCCATCGTCTGCAGACCTCCACTCAGATTAAACCTTGAGGTGCAGTCTGGTAATTACCCAGCATCCTTAATCATCAAGCTATGTAAATCTCTGGCCAGCTCATTAGCAGCGTTTATTTGAAGAACACGTTTTCCTGATTTCCACAAGACTGTCAAATTCTCCACCGCAGTGTGACTCTGTGACTGGGGAGGATGATGCAATTGCTGTAAAACACAGAAACATTTAAGAATCATCTCAATATTTCTTTGATTGCACACTGACAGCAAGAGGGGAGGTATGAATTTCAAATCTTCAAAAGTCCTCCCTTTAATATCTGTTCTTTCACTTCACCAGTGTGTCTATATCATCTGCTTCACAACTGACCCATCAATATTATCAACCGGTGATAATTAGTCTGTGTTCTGTGTAAGGAAAGCTGCAGGCCAAGTGGAAATGACTTTATTGATGAGTACAGCAAGGCTATTGACTTTTCCAGTAAGGAGGAATTAAAATGCAGCATTTTTGTCGTCGTCATGAGGTCCTTCTCGTGTCGGTTTACGCTCGGTTTCAAGTTTTCACAGCAATTAAAAATGAAATGAAAGACACTCAGTTAGATAGACATGAAGAGGAAATGACTGCAGCTTCTGAGGAGGTGGAACAAAGACAAGGAGAGGGTTAAATGTATTTTTTTCTTGATTAATTCATTTGTGTTTAGATGTGGCAGCTGTTCAGGTGAGATCCTGGATTATTCCAATGCTGCTGGGAATGCAAGAAAATCTGTTCAAGCTGGAAAAAAAAACAATAAAAAGAGAGAGAGAGAAAAAACAGGCTCGAAAAGCCTAATCTGGAGACTGACTGACAGAAATCAGTGAGTTGGGGGGTAGAGAAAGCGTCAGAAAGTGCTGTAACATAAAACAAATATCTCTTTTTTCACAAAGTAGTGTTTAAGAGTGATTCACTTTCGAAACTAATAAAGCTTGTAATAACGAAAATACATTTTATTTACAAAGCGTTTTACTTCACACTCAAAGACGCTTCACAAGATAAAAAACATCATTTAAAATAACACAAGAATGGAAACGTGCATGAAAAACAAACAAACAAACAAAACATAAAAAGTAAACATTTAAAAGCAATCCAACATTTATAGCAATTCTGAAGAGGTAGCTTTTAATTAAGATTTTGAAAATGTACAGGTTTGGATGTGTCATGGTAAGGCCTTCCAGAGGGTGGGGGCAGCAAAAGGGAAAGCTCTGTCCTCCCAGGTTCTGTGCTTGGTGTCAGGTGATAGGGGAAGGAGGCGGACTTCAGAGGATTGGACGTCATGGGAGGGGGTGGGGTGGTACAGTAGGTTCGATAGGTAGTAGGGTGCCTGGTTATGAGGGGCTTTGTGGGTGAGGAGGTGGGTTTTAAAGCGTTTTTGTTGTGATTGACGGTGTCAAAGGCTGCAGTGAGGTTGAGGAAGATGAGAATGCCAAGGTGACAGGAGTCCACAGAGAGGAGGGAGTTGGTGGAGACTTTAAATAGAGCTGTTTTTGGGTCTACAGCCCTGATTAAAATGTTTCAAACAGGTCATTAGAAGAGAAGTGAGTTTCAAGTTGAGAGGAAAGGGCATGTTCTGGCATTTTCAACAAAAAGGGAAGTTGGAGATGGGACAGAAATTGTGGGGTAATACTTAACATGTTTTGTGTCTCAAAATCAATAGAATTAATTCATGAAAGCATTGGCAACCATCTGTAGAATAAAGAAGCAAGAAAATGGCAACAGCCCTCTATAAATGTGCTCTCCTCCTGACATTTAACTCTCATACTTATGCCAAATATAGTACCTCATACATTTGGTGACAGCCATGGTATTAGACATGTTGTTTTTCTTCATGCAAGAATCTGAATAAACTTTTTACCCTTTAATATTTTGCATTCACCCAGCAAAGCACTGTGAGAGCACACTCACGTCTGTTCTATAAATGTGAGGCGACAGACCCAATGAATGTTGGAGCAAGTTGTCCACCTGATGTCTTAAAACTGCTGCGTCTCATGTCACACTGCTGTTATCCAGACGAGCCCCCTGAGTTCACGAAAGAGGCAGCAGCTCATTCAACATGCAGCGCCTGCCGAGGGGGAGACAAACACCCATATGTACCACAAACCCCAGTAATTACAGGAACACACACTATGTGTGTGTATGTGTGTTTGTGAGTGTGTTTCCCATCTCTTTATGGAGCAAGACAAAAAAAAAAAAAAATTTATATTCTCTGTGTTCAGAGGCCTCTAGAGAGGATCTTTGTGTTCCATAAGCGTGTTGTCATCTCATCAGCCCCCTGGCATGTTGTGACTGCGTGTGTGGGTACAAAACTGCTGTGTGCATTGTTTAACTGTGTATGTGTTAATGCAGCTGCAGTGTGATTGTGCATTTTTATGAATGGTGGAGTAATGGTGTGTGTGTGTGTGTGTGTGTGTGTTGGCCTCGTTTGGTTTTCCTGGATGTGATCGCACACAGTCAGTCCTGCAGGTCCAGTTGCTGCTGACCGCTCTACATAAGACCCCCCACCCTCCTCCCCCTGAGAGATTTGCGAGATATGCCTGTCCTTCAGCAGCTGGTTGCATTGGTGACTAGAAGCATTTATCTCCCGCAGCATTGAGGCTCAGCTGGCTGTGATTGTGCTGACCACAGGACATGTCTGTGGAAAACTGCACCGGCTGCATGGGGGGGAAGAAAAAAAGAGGTGGAATATCTCTTTTCAGTGTGAGCAGTCAGGCAGCAGGGTGGTTAGAAGGAGACAGGGAGATTTTGCGCATTTTAAAATTCTGCTTCTGTGACCTGAAACTAAGATGCTTAAAACTGTCGTGAAGAGGCACAGTGATACAGACTTACCTGTCTTCTGATAAAATGGTTGTCGTGGACCCAGAAGTTGAGATTCAGATACTGATAAAATGTGTTTGCATTAACCAGTAAGAAACCCAAATAAGGTTTTGATCAGAATAAAAACCCTCTGTCCTCAAACAGAGGGACCATTTAGAGAGAAATCCTGATCACAGGAATGGGGAATGCAAATTCTTTATCTCAAAAATATTCATATTATCACTGTATCTTATTGTTTATTCTTAGTCATGTGTGTCCTGTATGGCAACATTCTGCATTGTGATTCCTTTACTAGACGGGAAGTTTTGTGTCATCAGTACAAACCTCTACTACATGGCAGCTGGCATGAATTGAAGAAATGGGTATCAGGCCATGAACCAAGGAGTCGGTCATAGTGTTCGAAAGGTTAGTTGTTTTTTTTTTCAAATTGAGACTTGTCAAGCAATGCCACTGAGATAGTTCCTTTGCTGGTTTTGTAACAAGGAAGCCAACTGACCAGGACCTCCTGTGGGTTAAACACCGACACTAACAAGAATCTTAACATCAACATTTTAAGCATAGACAACTTGAACAGCGTGTGTTAGGCAGAGCAAACCCTGGAATGTTTTAGCACTAATGACCCAGCTGGAATCTGATATAAAAAGTTGACTGTTTTTGGAAGAGAAAATAGCGGGTATTAAGAGTCGTTTCTCATTTGTCTCATGAAACTTTGAAAACTGTTTTTGTACTGAAAATTACATGAGACAGTATTTATGACAGCTTTAACACCTGGACTAACAGGACACAATGAGCCGGGTGTGTTTTTCTGTTTGCTGTGCCACAGTGAACACTTCTATCTGAGCTGTTTATTCGGCCTCTGTGTCTCTGTTGGCTGCTACCTGCTCATGTTTGCTAACTGCCCGGGCAGCAATACTTTGACTTTCACAGCAAAGGTTGCAAAAAGACAACAGACAATGAGCCAAATGTCAAATGTAAATATCAAAATGTTGATAAAATAGTGAGTGGCAGGAAACAGAGACAAACAATGAGCTGGCAGTGAGTGCTGCCCCCTGTTAGCATGCTAATGAAAATGATGGAGAGGTCTCTGTGTGGCGCAGTCTCTCTCTGAGCACACATCTTTGTGACTATAATCCTGGCACAAATCAAATCGCACCTCCATATTGAACCTGGATAATTGCCGACAGGGCTCTGATAAGCCCTTGTAATGGAACTCTGTCAATCATTGGTGCCATGCAGCCCCTCTCTCCTGGGTGTTTGCTCAAATTGAATGAAGAAATCCAGGAGCTGCTGACATTTAGGTCGACTGCACCGCTGATTGTGAAAGGAATGTTCTGCTTTAATTTCATTAACCAGCAGAAAGTAAAAGCAAATTTGCCGTATGAAAAGCAATTACGGCGTCGCTGACTGGAGCTTTTCAGCTGAGAAAAAGGTCTTCCTCTCATTGTCTGTGAGTGCAGCAGAGTTCACACCGTTTACTGCATGAAGTCTTCAGATGAGCCAAACACAGACTGCACCATGGGAAATGATCTGACCTCCAGGTCTGTGTGAGGCAGACTGAAGATTTCATCCTGGCTCATCACATGGTGTTCCTTTAGTTAAAGGAAGCTGTTCTGCTGCCTGTGTTCATGTAACATTTCCACACAGAGGTGTAAACATCAGAGCCACGATGGTACTTACAGCTGAATATTTCATTCCTAGACTTCAATGATCTTTCAGACTCAGACTTGTAAGATGAAATTTCAAGATTTCAAAGGTGTTGTATAGCATCAGAAATCTGTGACATGTTGTTTTTCAATGTGTATCTTTGAACCAAAAGAAAAAGAAAAAAAAAAGAAGGAGAAAACGATGATTTTTACTGTGTGGTCTGTTCTAAAGTGACCTTTATGACCTTTCCTACAATCAGACACCAGGGGGAGCTCCAAAAATCTTGACTTCACACTGGATATCTGCAGTTCTGTCAGTCTTTATTCTGTCTGTGCAGAAAACAGAGGCAAATACTGAATACAGCACAAGGGCCTTTTTGTGCTGATACACACACTGTTAAAAAAATCCCCTCTTTCGCTTATTTTCTGCGCTCTCTCTCTCTTGGGACCAAGGGTTTCTCTTCATTGATGATCATGCAGGCAGTCTCACTAATTACAATGAATTAATAGACTAAATGGTCATTTTTTTCCTACAGGCGCCTAAATAATTAAATGTGACGTACAAAAGTGTGTCGATGATTAAAGATGCTTCAAATAAGAAACGTAAATGAGAAGAGAAACTATGAGGAGGTTATTTTAACAATGGAGAAAGAAAAACTCTAAAAAATCCATACAAGTTTATGTTTTGTACCAGTGAGAGACTCCTCTGGCTGTTCTTTTTTCACAGACTTTGGGTGAAAGTGATTGCTGAATGAGGACAGATGACAGTGTGAAGAATGTAGAAATGAATGTCTGAACATTACCTCGTGGTGCAGCTGCTCATATTCACAGATTCCTTCAATTTACAGACAGAGAGGGTTCAATATTCAAGCTGTGACACCTGAACACAACACACATTATGAAAATACCCACATACAGAAACCAACAGCTGACTGAAGCCAGGCGCAGGAGAAAACAGTCAGAGTGTAATAATTAGGTTTGTCTGAGAGAAAAATGAGACTCCTCTTAGAGAAGCAGTGGACAGAAATTATTTCTGTTTTGTTTTCTGGAAGGAAAAATCAACCTTGCCCAGCAGAGAACAAACTGAATTTGCATCTAAATTATGTTGTTTTTTTTAAAGAAAGAAACAGTATTTTTGTGCATCAAAAAGAAAACCTATCTCTTCTTGCTATTTTCAGGTAAAGTGTCACATTGGTAATATCAGTCTTTTGTTTTGACAGTTAAAGAGTTAATTGAGGTGTAAGCTTCAACTTTGAAAACAAAACCTGAACTTGTATTGGAGGCTTAAACTGAGTATTTGCAGGGTCTTTAGAGTTTGTTAATTTATATATTATCGCTAATGAAAAGGGATCTGTATCTGTCTATCTCCCCAAACCTGACAACTTAGCTTGTGTAGAATTTGTCATAGACTGGTTTATTTCTGGTGGCCTGTACATGGAGGTCAGGTCAGCTACAACCTCAAAAGTTGAGGAGCTGGTTTGCTCATCATCAAAAGCCTAGAAGTGACTGAAAGTCAATAATCCACGGTATATAATGTTATTCAAAGGTCCAGAGAATTTTTAAACCTCTGTATCAAAGGGAAAAGGACCCAAATCAATATTAGATAGAAGTAATAAGTAGGCCCCTCATGTTGCACTGCATTAAAAGCAGACGTGACTCTATAGTGGAAATCACTGCGTGGGCTCAAGATCCCTTCAAAACCACTCTCTGTGAACTCAGGTCATCACTTCATCCACAAATGCAGATTCAGACTGTACCATGCATGGAGGACACCATATATAAACATAAACCAGAAACACTGGAGACGTTTCAGGACCTGAGCCTGTTTAGAATGGACTGAGGGGAAGTAGAAAATTGTCCTGTGATCTGATGAACCAAAATCTGACACCCCTAAAGAGAACAAGGAACACTCAACTTGTTATCATCCAACAGTTTAAAACCAGTATCCCTGATGGTATGAGGATCACAAGAGTCCACGGCATAGGGAGCTTACACATCTGTGACTGCTTCATTTATGCTGATTAATGGATGAAGGCTGGGAGCGACATATGCTGCCATCCAGACAAGAACCTTCTTTAGGCAAGACATCAACACACCACATACTGCATGGATTACAACAGTATGGCTCTGTAGTAGAAGGGTTTGATGTTTACTGATAAGTTTGCTGAGAAACCTAATTAAAATACAGAAGGTCTGGTTAGGGGGTGATGATTTAAATCTGCTGCATCTTAATTTAAAGCACTTAAATCCAACCTGCTTTTCATTGACACCTACCCACACATTTGCACCCACACTTCCATTTTCTGTGCTTCCAAAAACATTAGCACTTTTAGGAAACAGTTCTCTGCACTTTAAACAAACCCACAACAAAACGCAGAGGTGATACAAGAAGTAAAAACCTAACAGGCAGAGTGCCGGAAAATCAATCCTGGCCTTTATATCCTCAGCGTCAGCTCCACAATGTCCCGCTGCTTGAGTGCCATGGCTGTTCTCTCCTTTCTTCCTGTGAACGCACCCCCTCTGAGGTGGCAGAATAGTCTGAGTGCATGCGAGAGGTCACCGCCTACCCACCTGTATTTCTTTCACAGCTACAACAATCCAGCAGCTGGATTAAAACCTGTTGCTCACACAGAGAGCTGTAAGAGCACAGAGGCGAAAGAGAGAGGGCAGGAAGTAGTGAAAGGCTCCCTGTGGCCTCTCTGTGTCCAGGGAAATGTTCAACCCTGGGAGGGGTCGACACAAACATCAGGGAGCGGAAATGTTTTTTGACTTCACAAACTGCTAGGAGACTGAGGGGGGTCGCCGCTCCTGGGTTAGTCCAGCCTGATAACAGAGCACCTTCTCTGTCGGACCTCACGCTCTGTTGGTAGATGTGTGCACAATATCCATTTTTTTGTTTTAAGGTTATTTTGGGAGCTTTTCACCTTGTTTCATAGAACAGCATATGAGAGACAGGACATCTGGAAAGAAGAGGGAATGACCGCGTAGAATTTTGTGTAAAATTGCAATCTTCATCACACTGAGGCTGTCTGTATTTAAGAGAGTAAAGAGCAATGAGGCACAAAGGTCTGTAACAAAGCGTCTCCTGACATCTAGACCATATTTTAAAAGTAAGCCGGGAGGATGTAACAACGTGAAAGACAAATTCCATTTTCAGCCGCATGTCTTCTTACACAATGAGGGTCAGAGTTAACTTCAGTATTAATGGACCTTCATGACCCAAGCTCTGAGCCATCCTGATAGTAAAAACATCAGAGTTCAGCAGTTTCTCCTCTCAGCTCCACAGATTGATTCAGCCGCTTTTATCGCTTCTTTATTCAGAAATATGCAAACCAGCAGCTCTTACAGTTTCTTGAGCCGAGAGGGGCTACGATGAGAGATGTGTCAGACATTCATTTTCAGTTCTCCACTTAAAGGGAAATTAAATCAAAAGTGCTGATAAATCTGCTTTCAATGCGGAGAAGTTCTGGATATTATACGTGTAGATAAGCAGCTCCTGACTTCAGACATTTAAACATTTCACAACAGAAGAACACCAGTTCCTTTGAAACACCAATTACACTCCAGCTAAAAGTATTTTTGTTTTAATTTGTACTCACTGAAGTCTTAACCTGCAGAGAGTAGACTATAGCTTTATGGGATAAAACAGCAGCGGAAGGATTCAAGGGGGAAAACAGAATCAGGGCCCAGAGAGAGGCCCTTGGGGCCAAACGCTGCCAGGTTTCTGGTCTCAGCAGAGGCCGTCCTCGCCCAACTTGTCTCATTAGTGAGGCAGGAGGATGTCACAGGACGGCTGGCTGGGTAAAGAGGATGACCCGGCTCAGCGGAGGAACCTGCAGTTACCATAAAGAACCGTGGGGCTGTGGATGTGGTCACACTGTTCTGTGTGTGGATTTTTCTGTTATTGTGCAACTGGGAAACATGCAGGAGAGAGCAACAAAAGTCAGTTTTACTTCTGAGTAGCTGAAGGGGAGAGAGAGGAGGTGAGGACAAAAAGAAAAGTCCTTCAAGGATTCAAGTGTAGTTGCATCACTCTCTCTGTTTCCTGATTGTTCTTTGTGAAACACAATAAGGAGAAGATGAGAATTTAAAGTGGTACGTGATGATGAATGACGAGAGAATGATAAAACCAGGCTTTGTACATCCTGAAAGAGACTTCAGTGAGATGCAGGACAGCGATAAAACTTCAGGGAGACATAGCAACAAACTTAAATGAAATCTTATTTTGCAGGACCGTCTGTTGAATCTCTGATTTGTCTTACGAATGGACCTGTCACCGACTGGGGCAGTCCAAACCTCAGCTGGTGAAGAGGAGAGAAAGTTTTTAGCTTCACACACACACACACACACACACACACACACACACAGACGAGTTTGTGTGTGCTGTCCTGTTTATGTGCTGATATTTCACTGCCGGTCTATCAGACAAAAAGCTGCAGAAAGAGACAATATTTTCATGCAGTCCGAAACCAAGAGGAAAAGATTAATAATGAACAATAAATAAGAGATAAATAGTTGTAACTTTCTCAATAAACTCTTTGTTCTCTTGTTCTTTGTTCTCTCTTTGTTCTTCTGATTGGTACTATTTCATTACTTCAAGGCCAACAAAGCTGTGGTCACATAAAAAGATGATGTTTCACAGAAAGGAGTACTCATCAGGAGAAGCTAATGTGGTTTTTGTCAGCTGATCTCAAGTTGACTTTAATTTACCGGTAACTACATTAAAAAGAGTAACACAGAGGGAAGGCAGTTCTTGCTGAAGTTAAAGATGTCTCTAAGAAATACAGCAAAATGCACTCAAATAAAGTTGTCAAAACTTAACTTCAAATGCAGACTGTTGTTTAAAAGATTTGGCCTCTGTCCCCCCTCTATAGTGATGCACTTTGTTTTATCTCTCTGCCTTGTTGTACTGCTGTGGTGGTGGTGAAGGGAGCAGCCTCAGAGAGTAGAGGTCAGTGGCTTATAAAAACTCTGCATAAATCCATTCAGCAAATGGCTGCTCAACACTGCTACCAAGAAACACACAAATCCTCTTAAAATCATCATCAACAAAAATGCAGAGCTGAAACAGGTCAATGTGCAAACTCAGGGACAATGGACTGAAGCCGGTCAAAGGTCACCACGGTAGAAGAAAACAGACCGAGTCTTTTCATCAGATGTACACATAGAAAATAAAATAAGACATGAAGACAGCAGGTTTAAGTTTGCGCAGGAGTCTCAGATTCAAGTCCAAGTTTGGTCCTAGAAACAAAATAAATCTTAGATGCTCTCTGATTACTGAATACGACTGGGATAAGTCCTAAGAATCTTATTTAACCTATTAGAAAAAAGGTATAAACTTACTCAAAACTTTTGAGTGACACTAGACTGTGTGAAACCAATCCAAAGTGAAGAATATACATTTTATTCATTAACTTTAAATTCGGACTATTCCTCCTGGTGTGTCTGCAGCAGAGTAATTACTGTAGATGACTCATGCACTCAAAAGTATCTGCAGCCCAATAGCAGTTACTTCAACTGATCAACCATCTCTGACTCAGATAGTATGTTTACACTAAGAAGTACGACTAAGGTCATAGCTCAGTTTCCAAGTCACAGGGGGAATCTGGACTTGTCTGCGTGTACAAGCAGAAAAGAGAATCAGACTTCTGGCCAAGAACATCTCACTCCACATGGATAGGGGTGCTGTGTCCTTTTTTTTTATAAGCAAGGCTGCGTTCATATAGAGATGGATGCAGCTTTGCAGCTCTTTATGACATACTATTCCTGGTAATTCAATTAAAAAATTGGTCAACCACGACTGTTTTATTATCGCTTGTTTGTTGTATTTAAGCGCAGCAGACCTTTTAACCATGCTTATCTACTTCCTCTAATGGGTGAAATTTCCTCGTGCTGAGGCTGAGGTTTTGACTGTCTAATTTTCATGCCACTTGACGTTTTATTTTTTAACATCCAACACCATAAATCTTGAATGCTCTGAAGTCAGTGTTTGGAAATAGCACTATCTTTGAGGTCAAATACCATTACATAATAAAATTTTAAAAAGCATCATAAAGCCCATATTTTAGGTTGTGAAAGCAGGTCTCTTACCCGGGAATGTACGGTACCTGATGTCACCTTTAGGCTTCACTCAGTTTCCATGAATTATCATAGAGTTACTTCTAATGTCATCACAAAGTCCCTCTTATTTTATCAGCTTAACCAGCCGAGAACAAAAGGTCACTTCTCTGCAGGTGGTGGAGGTGACTGTAGTTATGGGCTCTGAGTGTGTGTGTGTGTGTGTGTGTGTGTGTGTGTGTGTGTGTGTGTGTGTGTGTGTGTGTGTGCGTGTGAAATGTATGTTGAGGATTAAAAGCATGGTCTATGTGAAACTCCCTCCCTTCTGCTCATCCACTCCTCTGATGTGACCAGATGATGTGTTTCAAAGTCACTTTAATCAGTTATAATGAAGTTTGAACAGAGAGGATGCAGCCGAGCGTCCCCGCCTCCACAGCTGCGTCTCCATCTCACATCATCACAACCCGTCCGAGCTGCTGATTCATCCAATCACAGATCTCACTCTCTCTTTGGTCGCTCAGGTTAGCCTCAGTTTTTTGAGGAGAGGTAATTAACGCCGTTTCTACACCTGAGGAAGCAGGTTTTCTACCTCGAGCAGACACATTGCCTCTGGCTGTCTTCACCAAACACTTTCCACCGGATTAGGAAGGAATCATGATCAAAGGTGGGGGGATTATATCGGACGTTTGGGGGGGCTCACGGAGGCCTCCACATACCTGTGCTTCAGTCAGGTGTTGACCTAGTTATAGAAGGTCCATTAAAGAAAGAGACAGCTATGGGATAAAGTCACACGCAGCAAAATAAAAATATATATAGATGCTGAGAAAATAATCTCCCATGACCTCTAAGAGCAAATCTGTGTCTTTTGATGCATCAGATTGAAGGAACAGTTTAGCTCCTGGCCTCACAGAGCTCCAGATTTGTGCCAGGTGAACTTAATAACGTGATTGTTTGACATGTCAGGTCAGCATGACACGGTTTAATCGTCTTCTATGTGGGACACACGGAGGAGGCTTTCTCTGTAATTCAAAATCAAAGAAATCGCTTTGTTGTTGTGGGGCTGAAAGCTTAGAGGAAGATTTTCCTGTAAAGCTCTGAAAACATTAAAACAATGTTCCTACAGTACCATCTCCAAATTAAAATGTTACCGTCCTGACTGTGCCCTCATCCCCCGGTATACGGAGGATTAACTCAGCACAGAAGATTTGGACCAGCACTCTGGTCAGCAAAACCTTGTTCCATCAGTGAAGGACAGGACTCACTTTATCGCAAAATAATGATGACAAAAGAAAGGTGCTGTTTGGCTCCATTTAATGAGCATTTAACCTTAAGAACATGCACATGAACAGTCCACTGCAGACCAGAGTCCTCCTGACACCAATTAGCAGAAATGCTCTCCTGCAGCACAACAGGAGCAGAAAAGTAACCCAGCAGCAAAGGTCCACTGAAGGATTCTGTTTGGGGCAAATTAGGATGAGAGGTGGAGAAAATAAAACCTTTTTTTCTGTTTGACTTTAGAGCAGCAGAATGTGAGCCACAATGAAGCCCAAAGTAATGAAGCATCAACAGAAAAATTGGACCAGGTTTACAAACTGAAGAAAATTCACCAAGTCAAAATTCACCTCATGTACAGAGACAACCGTTCATGTCATTCCCTGCTCCATCCCATTTCCTGCCTTGATACCCCACTCAAGTCAACTTAACTTTGTAATTAGCCTCCAAACAACCAAAAAGATCAAATGAAAATAATTCCTTTCTAAAATCAGCCCCCATTTCACATCTAATGTCCAGCAGGGGGCGACTCCAGGGGCAGTAAAGTCTCAATCTGTAGTTCCAAGTCTTTTTCAATACAGCATGAAGTTCATTTAATGAGTTTTGGTCCAATTTAGACTACACTGACACAGCAGGCCTTATTACTGGAATCTGTTTTTTTTGTTGTTGTTGTTGTTGTTTGGCTGTTAAAATTGCACATTCAAATGTAGCTTGTCTATAGACTGTTTTAAGTACAGCTTACGCTCCTGACATGATGTGCGTGCTCAGTCGAACACTGATGACTTTATGCACAGAACAGTGTTAATAAAAATAAATATGGCGGCTGATGGTAGCACTATTTGCAGTATTGTGTTGAAAACAGTGTGTGGCAGCAGCCTGCAAATTTATAAGCAGGTAATGTTAAGAAGAAAAAGGAGAAAGAAAGTGTGACTCCTGCGTTTTTTTTTCTGCAGAACTGAGTCACTCAAAAATGATGTTATGTGCCGATGAATCACCAGGCTGTAACCCTGGGTTACCAGGAGGGCCCAACACATCAGGCGCTGTTTACTCTTTTTACATCTTATTAAGGAAAACAAGAGGTGTATTATTAGTGTAAATTTTGACTGGGAACAAGCTCAAGCCAACATAGACCTCAAAGTGCAAGGCCAGCATTGCAGATGTCTCCTTCTCATTGGCAGAATAATTCAACTAATGGAGCTTCAACTTTGCTAAGAAGTAACACACAGGGTGGTTCACATCATCAGCACCTTCCTGTAATAACACTGCACTGGCCCCAGTGGCACTTGCATCTACCTTCAGCTTAGAGAGCTGGGAGAAGTCTAGTGCGACAAGTGCTGTATAGAATGGACTTTGCTGCATTGAAGCTTTTGGGGTCCTACAAGTTGTCAAGTCGCATTATATGCAATGCAAACAAAGCAGATATGGGTCATATTTGAGCGCAAGAATCAATTTCAGTCATTTTTCACTGCTGTGCGAACACAGCCATTGAGTCGCTCAGACCAGGAATTGGGAAACCTGAGGGGACCAAAACCACACCATGACGAACTGTTACTCTCAAACTTGAACAGGTGAAGCTGCCTTGGGGAGAAGCAGGACATGCCAACAGAGTGCTCTGAAATAAGCTTACTGAGAAACTTGTTTCCGACTGGACATGACAAGGAGTGAGTAAGAGACACTGAGGAGTCTGTTTTTCATTTTTATCCCTTATAAGTGCAAAGGCTTTTTCCTTTGCATCTCCAAAATCATCCCTCTTATTTCACAGTCATCAGAAAACACAGAACTCTGTCTCTACTTATCTAAAGCAGCAGATCTGTCAAGTTTCACCTGGTCAGTGTGAGTTCTTCAAATGCATCCTGAGTATTTGCCCTGTTACAGCTCTAGAGCCCAGTGTGCAGTGAAAAAGGATATGTCATTTACCATTGGTTATCAAAACTAAAAGAATATCTTGTAATGTGGATGCAATAAATAAATAAAATGCCTGCTCTACCTCTTTGCCTCCTTTCTTTCATGGATTAAAGTCCAGCTCACACACTGCTGGGAGTCTCCATTCATGCCTGGAGGCGGCAGAGTGGATTGATTCAGAAGCTAACCACAGTCGTGGCTGGTCCCTTGACCGAGCTGGATGAGAGGCGGTTCATCATGATGCAATATTTAACAGTGAGCTGAGGACTGAGGCCTCAGAGTGTCCACAGATCCCACACAGGGCGCTCGCTGCAAAATCAACCTCCACAACATCAATAAAATATGGGCTGAGTTGCAGACAGAGGCAGAGTCCTGATGGAGAGCTGAATATTATCCTAAACTCATAAAGAAATGCATCAGATCACCCCACGCAACACAGATTCAACTTTGACTGAGCAAGATTTTTTCATTCAACAACTTCTGTTTTTCCTTTTGAGAAGGTTAAATGATATATGATGATCAGATCAACTTGATTTTAACAAACTATACAACTCAGTTTGTGGATTTGGTTTGTTGTCCTTGATTTAAAGAAGATCCTTACACACTATGTTTGCTAATAAAGTAAAACAGTTTCACTTCCATTGCTCAGGATAAAAAACTTGAACATGGCATCTTTTCTACTTAGAATATGTTCCAGGTCTGTTTCCAACATAGCCTGTGCCCACCTCGCAAGCAACACGGAGAATATCAACCTGTACAGGAAGTAGGCAGGAAAAGGACATGTAACATCCTTTTAATTTCAAAATAAAACTTCATGGTCTGATATGTGAATGATATGTGAATGACCTTGGCAAGCTTTCTGGTAAACTTTCTCCTTCTGACTATTTCTTCATTTCATCATCCTTAAACTAAAAGTTTCAAATTCACTTTATTGAGATGCAAGATGCACCACATAATAACACCTCCATCCACAGACTTTCTGTACTCTGCAAACTGCAGCCAGCAGGAAGACACAAGCATGCCTTTTCTTTTTTTTGTTTTGTTTGGCCACAACACAATAAAGTCCAGATTGATGGCTTTCTGCGGTCTTTGTGCAAGGTTTCATCGTCTCTGCAGAGAAGCTCAGAGGTTTAAAGTTCTTGGTCACCTTTCTTACACAGGCCCCTGTTGCCTAGTTACCGTGTATAACTAGACAGCCAACTTCTGAGAGTCTTCCTGGATCTTTACTTCTGATAATTGGTAAAGATGTGGCTCCCTGGCACCTTGCACACTTCAAATGTGCCAGAAAAAACCAGCAGATACCTTCCTTCAGGTCTGTGACAATCCACAGCAGGTGCTTCTTGGTCTGCAGGTAAAAGTCTGGAGATGTTATTGAGCTGTGTGATCTTAACTCATCAATCAATGAAATCCACAATCAGCATGAGAGCTTTCTGTCAAGATAAACTCAAGTGAACTCTGACTCTTTGAAAGTTCATCTATGGTCTTGGGTTGCATAATTCTGTTTAATCTGATCTTAAATCAAGGAGATAACAGCCAGAGGATGACTAATTTAACCTTTAGTTTGTGCAGATTTTGGGGGATATGGAACATTTGGAGTTACTTGAGGAAATGACATCACAATAAGTAAAAATACTACCGCACACAATGTGTTATTTGAGGGGTTCACACACATAAACACACACACACACACACACACACACACACTTACATCACTGACCAATGAGAAGATGTCCTGACAGAGCTGACCTTTGAGGGGTTGGGGAGCTGAGGAGTTCCGAAGAGACAAAGCTTTCATTGCTTATTAGCTATGCTGCATCTTTCATTCTTATGTAACCTCCTCTGTCAAAGGAAAAACTTTTCTAAACAGAGCTCTGAGTGTCTCTGCAACCAGCAAACACAACATCTGTGTGGTTCTTATGCAACACATTAGACTATAGGGGTGCTAAATTTATGATCTGTACTCAGAGGTCTCGATCTTAGTGTGAGAAGTGCTCTGGACTTGAAAATACACGACCTGGCCAAAAGGAAAAAAAAAAAGCCCCCGCAAAAGGTTCCATACTCTATTTTGATGGTATTTGATAATAAACAATTTTCTTATATTAAGACATTTTTCTTATACCATTGGCAGATTTTTTTACGTGTTACAAGCCATTCAGACCTCATTTTTGTCTTTAAAAACACTTAAAATAAGATATTTTTTATGACTTGATCTGATGAATGTGGCTCAAATCAAGAAAAATAAGATAATTTTTATAACAAGATGTAATGACTTGCTTAGATTTCAGTTTTTGCAGTGAAGGCACGAGGTATGATGGGTGAGTCACTTCACCTGCCCCTCTTCTTATCCTGATGTGCCCAAGACAATGGTTCCCCACCATCTTTCTAGTTTTTTTAATAATGTGTTGGACATTTCTTGACTCAATTTTAGTAGTTTCTGCAACCTCCTTAGATATTTTCTCTGCTTGGTGCATGCCAGTTATTTGACCCTTCTTAAACAGACTAACATCTTTTCCATGACCACAGGATATGTTTTTTGCCATGGATATTTAAGAAGTAACAAGTTACTCACTGATTCAACCAGGGTGAAATAACTTGTTGCCAGCTGAGAGATAATTGCCAATCCAATAGGAGGCTTTTATTGGCCAGGCAGAGTATATCAACCAATCAGGTGACAGCGTGGAAATCAGTTTGGATATGGAGTAAAGCAGGAGGAACACAATCCTGTGTAATGACACCCTGGCTCCCATGGTTAGGGAACTGAGGAAGATTTACGTCTCTCTATAAACAAATATCTGCATCAACAGCAACAAAATCTGTTCAAGAGAACAATTGAAACTAAACACAAATCTGCTGGATGCCAATTCGCTGACAAAGAGGTAGAGCAACACTTCTCAGATGGATTAAAAAACCATAAAGTTTTAGTAAAAGTTCTCAATGTCTTTAAAACTACATTTGCTCCACCTGTGTTCTGCTTTGCTCTGTGTGGTTGTTTTGTCTGCATGTGCTTTGTCTCCACACGTGTGGAGGAAATGTCATTGCAGAGTGTGTCTTCACCTCTCTGTGTACAGCCTGCTGTCATTAGGACACTCACATAAAAGCCCTGACAGATATGAAGGAAAAAAAGTCTCTGAAATGGAAGATTGAGTTTGCTTTCCTCCCCCGTTACCCTTTTGTTTGCCTTCCATCCCTCAAAAGTCGGCCTAATATCCATCTGCTCGCTCCCACCTCTGCTGCACCTTCCTCCATCTCACGGCTTTAAAGACAGAGCAGGAAATGATTACCTCCACCCAGAGATACTGCCGCTGACTCCAGTGTAAACTCATTTAAAAGCAGCTGCTCATACATCACGCTTCACTCTCAGAATACAAACCTGATTACCATGACACCAGCTGAACCTCCACATGAAAACTATGTTTGAGGACTTTTCTTCTTTGTTGATGAAGAGGCGTACTGTTGTGTTTGTTAGACATTGCTCTGTGAGGAAAGGACATTATGTCCATACTCATACATCCTATAGAACCACCAGTTTCTGTATTGAAAGAGGTTCTTATAGGGGTGTCTGTTTCAAAGATTCTTATACAGCTTTTTTCTCGTACAGGCTGCAGAAAAGCTGGGGGAGACAACATCCTGTCACAGTCCTCCAGAAACACATTGGCACAAAGCATTTACTTTAAGTTAGATAACCTCTGACCCTCAGAAACCACGGTCTGTAAATATCACAAACTGAGTCTCAACATGCTCATCTAATAAGGGGCTGTCAGCTACAGGCTGCTTGTACGTCTTGGTGCAGTGTGAACACCCACTATATGCAGGAAGCATTTACAATGTATAATCAAAGCTCATGGATTATGTGCTCACGCTGAACAATCCTCTAGATGTTCTCAACTCTGTCTGTGATACTTATTTTTGGGCAGTTGAATTTTTATAGTAGGATCGATATGGTAATTATTTTAAATCAAATAAAGCACTTATTTTTTATTTTATTTTTTTTTTAATTAAATGGGCCAGTATATTTTCACAGCTCACTAGCCAATGGCAGATAAGGTGAAAAGTGACGCCGTGATGTTTGGTTCAGTTCAGTTCTGACTGAGGTCTCCACAAAAACTGTTCCCCCTGGTGACTGGTTGCAGTATAGGTCAACAACTACGTCTTGCAATACATTCCAGATTAGGAGTGATATGAATATATTTTTTAGCTGCATTGTGTTTAAGCCCTCTTTTTTCCAGAGAAGTTTTTTTTTTTCATTAGTTATTACACATTTAACTGTGGGTTTTAAGATATGTTTAACAGTGATTGACAGCCGCTGTTTTTCAGTAGTTTTTCAGGTGTAGTAAGAAACGTTCGGGAGAAAGGGCCGGATTAAGATTAGACTTTAAAAGGAGATGAAAAAAAATCACCCAATTGCCATTTCAAATTGGGAATCTTCATCACAGTTGTAGTTTCCTGGCATATTAAGCCTGTGGGTCTTCTGCTCATTACGGGGAGAAAATTAATGCACTTTCTCCAGTCCATTCTTCTCATATCTGCCCATTTTCACTGTCCATTTCTCTATAAGTGTCAACATAGAACATGCCATTTTCATGTAATCAAGGCTCCTGGCAAAGCGTCAACATGTGAACTGCTCAAAAAAAAGAGTGAAAGTTAAAAATAGCACTTGAAGCAGTGAACTCTGAGTGACCCAGTAATAGGCTGTCTGTGTATCGTTGGCATGGAGACAAGGCCCAGTACATGACTACTTACTTTCCCATCCCACAAAATAATGTCTTGGGCAAGGAAAGTTGTGTTAATAGAAAGACCTGCTGTCCTTACAATTGCCTCCAAAAAGAGTCACGTCTTTGCAACAGTTGATGATGGTGCTCATGGGAAACAGAGTCTTTATGCCAGAAAAACACTACCAATTTTGGCCACAGGTGTTGGGAGTTTGGCCATATGGAAAGTCCTCACAGAGACCTAAAGCGACAGTGGGTGTTGGTGGTTTATCATATTGTCGTATTTTGCCTCTTAAATAACCATGTTGGTTGGCACGGTGCTTTCATACACCGCTCTCCATTTTATTATAATCACACCTTATGGTTCTCAGTAAGTGGCACAGTGTGTATGACCCAATGAAGCTGAAACACAGCCCACCACCTGATCAATCTAATCAGCAACATCCTCAGTTCATAAAGTCAACAGTAACATTTCTGTTCTCAAATCTGTTAAATTCAGTTCATCTTTTATCAGGGGATCCTTTACATCTAATCTACAGAGCACTTGGTGTTCGGGTTTTTTTTTGTCACAGTTGGAAATAAAAACTGCTCATGTTTCTTCAGGAGAGTATATAACATTATACCCATTGTTCTCAGTTGAGTGTTGTTTGTGTTTACCTTGGGATCTCACAGTCCTTTGTTTGACATGAAACAGTTTGTATGATGACCTTGTTGATTCTGTAATATTATCCATCTTTGTCTCCATGGATATTTTCATCACTTGTTGTGTGAAGTTTGAAACTTCACACAACACACAACTAGGATTGTTCCCACAATCCTCTCTGGCTGTACTGCATGTTGTGTTTTCCAGTTGGCAGTGAAGAAATCATCACAGCTCGTCAGACTGGGGAGACTTTTCTCTTTTTAGTGAGTAACTGCACCATCTTGGCTCTGTGGGTGGTGGTGAACAAGGCCATATATTCTTCTCAGTGGGGGGTTCGCTGCTCCATCCGTCAGTGGTCAGACCTGTTTACTCAGAGATACACAACCAGAAAGCTGCCAATATTCTCATGACCTGGCTCTGACATTTGCAGGATTAAATTAAAACATTAAGAGCACTAATAGCAGGAGACTAAAATAATCTGGGTATAAATATTCATGGAGGCCTCTGGGTATTAATGTACACCATAACATGCTGCTGCACGGTGAAGGATCAGAGCTGCAAAAACTTACTGGTGTGGTGCAAAAATATGTATATTTATCTTCTCATACAGGTTAAATCCATGCACGAGTACAATGTTTATCAGCCCCTCCACCAATGAGGATAACCATTTATAAGTTTACACAGGGGACATCCTTCACGTCAGACTGAAGGTTACTTGAACACATTAGCTGCTTATCTTTGGTCTTGGTGGCTTTTAACACTCCCTGCAAGCATGGCACTATGTGAAGGGTCTAACTTTAGGTCTTATTCTTTGATTTGTGACATTATGTAACATACAGGTGCCCCATTGTTTGTCTTTTTATTGTAACAGCCAGGTCACGCCTGATCCATGTCTACATTCCATCACTGCACTGGTTGATGGGTTTCAATTTAAGCCAGTGATTTCATGTGCACTGGCTCTGCTCTGCACCATACCAGCTGCGTACTGGCTGGGGCAGGTCGAGGCCCTCCAGACAAGATATCCACAACCTCTACTTTTTGCTGAATATCTGAAATCGGTGATTGAATGATGATGCATCGATTCACAAAAAAGATTGAATAAAATAGCCTGTGTTGATGGTGGATCGTAGTAACTTTACTACAACAACAACAAATTGTCAAAGTGAGTGGAGTCATGCCAGAGGCCAACGGGTTTGTGGTTTTAAAGTGCAACATGAACAAGAAGAGATTCATCATTGGTGTGTTAGTTCAATCAGATGTGTGGTGTTCCTGCTACATACCTAAACAAACACAGCCGGTTAAAGTCGCCCCCATGTTACACATACAGCATGCAAGGCGTGGTTTCTCAGTGCTGCAGTTTTCGGCATGCGCTAATTCACACTGGTCTAGTGGAACACGGTGCAGTACAACACTCCATAACAGCTGGATACAGGATCAAAAGATCACAGGAGAAACATATGTTCTCATATGGTAAGGTATTGGCATTCCCCAAAGTTCAGCAATTTTATCAAATACTTCCTCCTTTCTGTTAGTGTTCTTATAGAAATGATGTGTTGTGTCACATAGAAATTTGAGGTTTTCCACCTTCTACATAAACTTTTCTCCATTCATGATGTCTGATAACCTCAGAGTCTCTCTGTCCTGCTGATGACCTTTGGCCCTGTGCTACTAAAAGTGACGTAGATTTGAAATACAAGTATAAGATTTAAGATCGGGAGCGAGGACATGGTGTTTTTTTTCTTAAATGGCAAGATACACTTTTCGTTTTTCGTGTCTATTTTCCTGTTTGGAGTGACCTGCTATGCAGAGATTGACGTGTTCCTGCAGTATACTCTGGCAGAAATAGACTTGCAACAAAACTGCCACAAGCAGCCATTGGTGGTACGTCCCGGAGACAGACCATGACGTGGGCTGTGTGAATGCAGTGTTTAACAAGAGTGGAAGCTTAATGAAGTGTAGTACGCAGCCCTGACTCCAATGGCACACATGTTGTATGTGTCAAGGGATTAGAGGTTGGAGGAAGCAGACACCGATCTGGTGTGAGTCTGGTATGAACACTGCACTAACGAGGAAACAAGAAAACATGAGTCTGTTTTACTCTGACGCACTAATCTGTGAGGCACCACTGTATGTGGTTTCACAATACAGTTTATTCCCTTCCACTTTTACCATTATTTCCTCCTTTGCAGCAGTTTTTCATCTTATTTACTGATAAAAAAAAAATCAGTAGAGAGGCATGAGGCACACCAGCTGAACTGTGGCTGAAGAGGACCTAGAGAATGATTTCTAAAAAGAGGTGGAACCCTGATTTACATTTACACACACACACACGCACGCACGCACGCACACACACACACACACACACACACACACACACACACGTACGTATTCATACCATAGAGGGAACAGATGGTTTTTCTCTTCCTCTTGACCAGTAACTGAACTCTAAAACTGGATAAAAAGCAAGTATTTTTCCATGACTTTATGCAAAAATAAGTTTTGAATTCAAGGAAAATTCAGTTTAGCACCAAACTAATTATAACATTTTAAAAAAAACAGGGTCAACTTCAAACATTCGCTGAAAATAATAAATGCAAAACAGATCAAATCTTTAATTCATCTTCAAACCAAAGTAAGACTGAAGTAGCTGGATGTGAAATGTCTTCAGCTCTACTCTCGCCTCCTCACCCCACTGATAGTTTGATTTTAATACACATTCAGAGTTACTTCTGTATTTCAGTCCTCTTCACTTACACATCACTTACTTTAAAATGAACAAAGCTATGTAGAGGAGGAAAGTCTCGCAGGTGTTGAAAGGACAGCAGGTTGAGAATAAAAAAAAGTGCATGGGGTTAAAACTGCTGACCTTTGTTTGAGCTAAAAGAGAAAAGAGAAGAGTATGATGAGAAGTGAATGGTATGTGTTCATTAGTGAAGTCAGCGTGTCCGTGCACGAGCCGCATTCTGGTAAAAATCTCATCATCTTTATCCCGTTTCCTCTTTCATCCCATGATGCATTTCATCACTAATTGCAATGTCTTCCAGGATGACAACACTTTTATCTACAAGGCGTAAGAGCAGCGAAGTGAACAGCATGATAATGATGTTGAAATCTAGCAATTTATCCAATGTAACCAGGCGTTCAGGCCTAGTATTAGGGGAGAATCCTCACCGGAGTTTAGATAATAAAACCTCTGCATTACTGAGAGTTAACACAAATTGTCCGACGGAGGCGGAGCGGTCTGGCTCTCATCTTCTCTGTGACTTTGGGGGAAAAAGGAGAGCAGGCTTAAGGCAGAGAAAACATTCATTCCTCACTTGAAAATATTTTTGTATAGAAAAAAAGAGACATTAAGAAAATAAATCTGAAATATTAAAGCTCTAGAGATACATCAAAGTTGTGTAAGAAGTTTTTTTTTTTTCCTTTTCTTGGATATCAAAGAGACTAAATAAGGGATGCAGTCTGAATTTTTTTCAACTCAGAAAATAAAGGCAAAAGTAACTTGTCTGTGTGATAGTGTTCATGTTTTGTCACATGAATCCACTGTCACATCTCCAGCGGCTGTTAGACGGGATTTACACAGGTTGTAAACTTTTATCAGTCTGGAAATACACTCAGGGAATGTGGAGCAAACTACAGTTTCAATTATTTTGCCTCTAAAATGGGATGCAGAACTATTATTAGTGATGGAAAAGAGTAAAGACAGTAAAGCAGCCTAAGTAAAAAAAACACCTCCCGGTGTCTTCGTCCTTGTCTCTTTGTGTCTCTGCTCAGGGGAATTAAGAGGATTCTGGTGCTCTTTGTAGTTAGGGACCAACTTCTCTCTAACTTAAAAACAAAGCTCAAACTCACCTTTGTTTGCACCGGAAACTTCAACCAGCTACAGCAGGCGGCTAATCTGTGCAGGAAAGGACACTGACACTTGGAGGGCAAAAATCACCTGACAGGAAACAGTTTCTTTATGATTCATGCAGTAACTCACACTTCTGATCTATGGGATAATAGGACAGAATAGTTACAAATAAATTAAAGTAGAGGGAGGAACACCCACTCTATACTGATGACGTGTTTTTTTTTTTTTTTCATTTCGCCTTTGTAGAGAGAGTAATTCCCCAAACTTAATTTAAACAGTTGCAGGTGAATGGCACAAGAGGCCACAATTCGAATGAGACCTGAATTAAATTTGCAAATAAAGGGTGATGGAGATAGAAAAAACTTTTTTTTAACTATCTAAATTTAAAGTTCTCCCATTCTGGCATTCAGAAAAAGAATAAAGCTCTTATAGCCATAATAATCAAAACAACAAGGATTACTAATCCAATAGTTTCAGTTCAGTAACTTCAGGGATCTCAGTGTTTCACCTTGACATCAAATATTAAGACAACAGACAGTACAAACATGCTATCTTTAATTTCAAACTGAAAGTAAAAGTAATAAGAGGACACTTTAGGAACTGCCGGTTTAGATACTCCTGCCTCTGCCTGAGCAGTGTGTGAGCCCCAACAGGTGGAGGCAGACCTGACATGGATTGGATGGTTTGTCGTCTAGCCCTGCTGTTCATCCTGAAGTGTCCTTGAGCAAGACACTTAACCCAAACCATGCCCCCCTGTGGCTGTGCCAGTGTGTGAGGACATGAATGTGAACCATAATGTATAAGAGCTATGAGTGGATGAAACTTGTGATTTCTAAGCAGACCATTTGCACCCAGCATGAACTCTTCTACTGATGATGAGGTAGCTGGAGAATGAGTTGAATGAGATCGACTGTTAAGTGATTGATCATTGTTGCACATCAGGGTGTTACTCCTGTGTCTATTGAATGCAAACACAAACAAGGCCAAGCAGCAATTTTGGAACAACTTCTCCAATTGATCAGGAAAAAAGCCTGAGTGTGCATCATTGATGGTGGCGGAAAAAAAGTGACTACAACAGCCTGTTATTGAAAACTCCATCACCCACAATCCACCCCCTCTAAGAAGATCGTAAGAGAGGAGAGAGATAAATTGAAAGAAAAGAAGAGAGGGAAATCATTGTAGAAGACGACAGAATAATCACACAGCTTGTAAAGAAGTGTCTGTTTAGCAAGAAACTATTAAAGTCAGCATCCCTTGAAAGTTGTGGAGTGGCAGGAGATGGATGTAAAAGGTTATGTAACTGCTGACAGATGGTGAGGTTTGGATATGACAGTGCTGGCATTAGGAAAGGTAATAAGCAGCAACAATCCTTCCACAGAGAATTCATTTAAGTGATAGTCACTTATCTAATCTGTGTATTCCTCATGCATGGCTGACTGCTGTTAAACAGAGCAAACACACACACACACACACATACACACACACACAGAATCATGTTTTCGATCAGATCTGCACTTTCTGACTGTAACTGCAGACACAAGGTCATTGGAGCTGGTCACTGCCATCAGCTGCAGTTGTGTGTGTGTGTGTGAGAGAGAAATGTTGGATGGAGTTTTTATGAATAAGAAATGATAAATTCATGAAAGATTCAGTCCTGTCTACCCTCAGATTTTAGCCCCTGACTCGGTGTCACTTGTGATGTACTGGGCCTTCACTGATGACTTCAGGCTGCCGTCTGACCTCAGACTTTCTTCTTTTTGCACAGTAAGCAGATGCACTGAGGTGACGTGTGCAGCAAGACGCACTGACCGGGTGAAGGTGTGTCTGCAACTGGAAGCTGAAAGAACAGCAGTTTACCAGAAAGTCTCTGAGTCAGTCATGAATTTACTCAGACCTCTACTTTCTAATTCAGCTGTGTGTGTTGAGGAGAGAAAACTCAATCTCAATCTTTTGGACTAAAAAGAAGAGTCCAGAAATCAAACAGTGTATTGGTCAGGAGTTTACTTAAAGGCAATGTTTGAAGAACAGGATTTAAGTCAGGGTTATTTCAACTTGATTAAGTGTAGAGGTATGTTCAATAAAGGAGATTTTAAGAAAAATTCAGAGACCAAAGTTTTAAAAATGATTTTAAACAATGATTCATCAACTCCTTGATTTTAAAAAAACTCCTAACATCTTACCAGATGCTCACAAACATTGCAGAACACATAACAAGATGACATTAAAGAAGCACTGCTCTTACACTAATAGTTGCATCATTATTATCCTAAATAAAAGCCATCAGATTAAAATACAATAATTAGACAGACATCCAGCCTCTGTTACCCTAAAAGCCGGTCACTAAAACTAAATATTTCCATCTGCTGGATGAGAAACCTCCCGACAGAAAGTCTGGCTGCATGGAAATAGATTCATTATTGTTTAATATGTTCTGTGTTAGACATCTGTTTGCCTGAATGTTTGGCAGGGTAAGAAACAAAGAGACTCTTTTTGATTTGGAGTCAGTTTGATTTATTCCTCTTTGTTCCCTGATGCAGCTCTCCCACATATGTATCAGTGTGTTTATCAGGGCTGATTTACTGAACACCTTCATGTTCTAGTGAAGACACATGTTGAAGCCTTCACCTCCCCAGCAGGTGTTTATTTTCTTTAATTATAATCCTGCTGATATGAAGTGAATAGAATTGAATAAACAAAGCCTTGAGCCAAAGCGTGGATTCTATTTACAGTGGATAATTGGGATGGGGATGTCTAGACTCCAGCCTATTAAACACAGCTTAGCCGACCACACCGCCGCTGAAACCGCGCTTGTTTTAATCTGGGCAAATAATGAAATACAGAATGAAAAATGCACCTGAGGCAGATCTGTGAATTCTTCCTGAGAATAATAAGCAAGAAACAAAGATGATGAGCAGACTGCAGCCATGCATCAAAGCAGGAGCGCAGGTCATGCACTGATATTCATCACATCTGTTGAAAGATAGATGGATCTCTCATCTTTGTGTCTGTGCAGGGAGAAGGACACACAGAGCGTAGCTACCATAGGGTGTTCCTTATGTAAGAGAAGCTTTGTGATTAGACGTATCTGTCCTGTTTAACTCCCACATCTGCCACAATCTGCTCCATATGTTCCATATATATTGTCTTGTGATGGATGACACTCCGCTGACAACTCTCAGATATCAGAATAACCCATATTCCTGAGCCGCTAGTACCCTGAGAAGCTGTGCTAACTTCTCCTTTCAAATGAACAATATCCCAAACAATACTAACCACAAACACAACAACTTATGAAAATATGTTAGTAGATTTACAATAAAGAAAGTCAAAGAGGAATCGTCTTAAACTCCCTCTTGACCCTTCTCAGTATCCAATCATGGCCTGAGCAAACATTAACAAGCAGGGTTTGCAAATTTGTAAATCCTGGACTCATCAAGCACCATTTCTTGTTTTGCATTGAGCTGAGTTCATTTGTTTGTCCATCTTTTATTAAAATAAGCAAATGTGTGTTGAGAGTGTATCTTCCAAAAGCACACTGAAAAAACTCTCGTCCTTACTGAGTCTATTCCTCTTCTCATTTCTAGTCGAAATATCTCATCACACTTAATATCAGACCAGATCAGTCAGATATTGGAACTTGTTTCTAGACAGATCATATTGAATATCTTATGAAGTGATTCATTCTTTAAAATATCTTGATTTAAGTCATTTCTCAGTTGAAACAAGCTTTTATCACTTTTCATAAGGTTCTGAAGCTACTGCATTATTTGACACAGAAAATTCATCTTGTTTCAAGAAATTTTCACAGCTTGAATTAAGAAAAAAATAAATAAATCTGCAGCTCATTATTGGCTGATTATGAGACACAAAACTTCTCAATATGAGAATATATGGAAAAATGGGTTTTCTAACTATGTTCAAGGTTTCCCTTATCTAGTAAAGCTTAGATCTAATGTCTTTTTTCAAGAAGTCTTTCCAAGAGGATTTCCACTTCTTTCTTTGGCAGATATTTTGGATTATTACAAGCAAAAATATCTTGCTCTATCCTCTTTTACTTATTTTCAGTGTTCTTTTTTACTTATTATTAGTGAGAATACACTTATTCTAAGGAGTTTTTGGGTTCATTGAGGTTAGATATTCTTACTTGATTTGGAAAGTCTTGACAAGACAAATTTCTTGTTCTGTTGGCAGATAATTTTGTGTAGTTTAAGTAAAATACCAACAAGTTTTGTATTTTTCCTGGATTTTGAAGGCTACGGCTCTATGCAGTACACCTTTCAGGACACACAAGGCCCCATTTTTTTTTTAGATGTTATATCAAGTGCAGTTTTGTTAGTTTCTCACACAGCGACGCCTGACCTTCAGGGTTTGTTTTAGGGGAAATGTAACAGGAAAAATTGGTCTAATGTTTAACCTCTTACACTGTCCTCTCTCTCAAACCAGGACAGATTTTCTTTTTATTATATTATGTCTCATGACAAATTGGTGCACAGTTTCTGCACTGGTGATGAAAAGTGCATAAGAGCCTTCAGGCTGTCGCAGCCTCAACGTGGACCTCCCTTAGGGCGAGCCTGGCTGCCCATCACGGCAAGTGTGGGAGTCCGTTTATTGACCCTGTATACCTCAGTAGGCTTTGACATCTTGGTTTTGAACGGTGAGGCTTAAAATCTGCTGCCAGCAGAGCAGCTGAGTAAACACACCACTGGTTCATCTGCCCACAGGAAAGCTTTGGAGAGATCAATAGTTAAAGAGCCGTAATTAGGTTGAGCTTGACTGATAAGAGGGAGGGTTTGAATTATTACATTTTACTTAGTCAACGTTTTTTGTCCTATGGAAATTACTACAAAT
Organism: Thalassoma bifasciatum; assembly: GCA_008086565.1. Lineage (NCBI taxonomy): Eukaryota > Metazoa > Chordata > Actinopteri > Labriformes > Labridae > Thalassoma > Thalassoma bifasciatum. The sequence goes on along the minus strand of RPOG01000493.1, from coordinate 293,962 downwards.
AAACAATGAAAAAAAGTGTTTTGAAACGTAATAGAAGGATCCTGTAGGTTCTTCTCTATGAAAAAGCTCTGAAATCTTTTAGATTCTCATTTCATTAAATATTTTTCTCTGCTCTCAAATAGCATATTTAATAGCAGACACTTCACTTCACGGAAATGCATCCAATGACAGACCACAGACTCAATCAACAGTCAGCAGTGTGTGTGTATGTGTCAGAGAAAGAGCGAGAGAAAGATGGCTGTGCCTCTGAGGGTACGTTAACACCAGCCTCACTATGAGCGGATGAGGAAGCTGTTTTTAATGGTCCCCAGAGACAACCACTATATTTACCATAATCCAGAGCCAGAGGGAGCATCAACTTCTAATCACCTCCATCTTCCCTCCCCTCTACAGATAGAGATCAGTGCCCATTATTAGCTTCATAAAGCACCAGGGTTTAAGATGATTGTCTCTGTACCGCACAGCTCAAACACACAGCTGGACAACACTGCAGTATGTGTAGACAAAGGAAAAGATACACTCACAAGTTTCTCACCTTTGTCTTTTATTTACAGACTATACATCACTCTCCAAAATATGACAGAGAATTAGGGCCACACAAAATAAAGCAAACTGTGAGACTACAACTATAAGATTAATCTCATAAATTTTCAATGATAAAGTCATAAACTTCTGAGTATAAAGTCATAATTTAGAAGAATAATCTTCCTGTCTCTGAGACGACGGAGACATTTTCAGAGGAACCTGAAAGAGAAGCCACGTTTCTGCAAAGCACATCGAGCTGCACTCCTGAAACCCCCTCAAAACCTTTGGCTTACGCTGTTCGCTAGTTGAGGTTATGACTTTATCCTTGTAAATTTACAACTTTATTCTTGTTAGTTTATGAGATTAATCTTGTACATGTAAGTCTTTTGGCGCAACCCTAACATTTCTAAAATTTGTACTAAAATTCAGAAACTACTCAAAAACAAACATAATAATAATAATAATAAATTTGTATGAAGAGCAAAAACAGGGGGAACACAAACGTTGGACCTTCTTGTAAATTCAGCAGCTTTTTATGTTGATACATGCAGCCCCTCCATAAACTTCCTTGAAGTTTCAGAAGTTCAGTGCCTTTGTGAAAATAACAAAAAGTAAAGTTTGAGTCTGGAAAGTAGAAACTTAAAAAGATCTCTGATTTCTGTTTTTGCCTTTGGTTTCCTCATTTCGGAACATTCTCATGCAGACTGTGACACCCAGTTGTAGGGTGAGTCATTCATCACTGGTGTCAGTCCTTCATTATTCCTCCATCAGTCTGCAGCACTGAATGGATGGAGAAATTGAACTGCCTTGTGTTGCCTTGTGTTCATGGTTTCACTTTTACTGTCTCACTATCTGCTCAGAGACAGTGACCCCACTTTACATAATTACACACCAAGCTAATTATAACATCCCACATGTGCCATTGGGCCATCCAGACCACTGATCTATACTTTTTGAAGATGTTATCTGTTTATGAGAGGATCAGGTCATGTGATCATGGCTTCAACAGGTGATTTTGTGTGGATGGAGAAAATATCAGCTGGTCATCAGAGCACAGAGAGCAGGCTGAGTGTCTTCAGAGAGCAGTAATTGGGTTAGACTTGGGTTTGTACAGGGAGGAGAACAGATCACTTCCTGAGGGGAAATTGTTGGTCCACCATATTGGCAGATCAAGCAAATTAATCCCTTCTTTATTCTTAATCCCTTTCCTTATCATAAGATTATGAAAATCCAGATCCCTCCCTCCACTCAGATATTAAATTGCACCCATAATATAACTCCTGGCTTAAAGAGAAAAGAGGACGCAGTAGAGGAAGAAAAATCAGCTCAGGCCGTCAGCGCTTGCAGATCGCGGCTCAAGTGCTCTTTGTTTTGAATTTCTTTCACTGATTTCTAATTCCTCCACTCTGAGCGCGCTCTGCTGTGCCGTGAGGAGTGTCAGGGGGCAGCAGGGCTTTGTATTCAGGAGGCGACAATCTGCTTAAAGTGAAGCAAAGTGGGAAAAAATAGCTTTCAAATTTGCTCTGATTCCTGTGAGAGAGAGAGGAGAGGCTGAGGAGGGTTATTTTCACCACAGAGGGCGTGAGGCGCCGACAGAGAGCAAGCCTCTCTCCCTCTGTGTGTGCGTGTATGGGTGTGTGTGTGTGTGTGTGTGTGAACAGAGTAGTCATCCCATGTCCTGATAGGCTTAGCCAACACTTTTTTTTCAGCTTTTAAACATGATATCTGGTTAAATTTGCATATTTTAGGATTTGTGTGTTTTGACATCTTGTTCTCACTTGATAAAGTTTGACTTAGAGGAAGATGTTTCTCTCTCAATGATTTCTGCTGCTGCTGCTGCTGAGGGGTGTAACATGACGCAGGTCTGACATACCCTGTCCTGTTCTGAGTAAGCTGCCTTGACTGCGCCTGAAGCTCCAGTTACAGATATCAGGCTCATGAAGCTGGTCATGAAATCTCTCTGTTAACTCTGCAGCTTTTTGCTTCAGGGGAAATGGAAAAATCGAAATAGAATAACTAATAAAGATCACATTGGAACAGTAGTGTAGAAAAAGTGATGGTGTAATGTAGCAAATGCTTAACCAAGCGCAGAAATATATATTGTCTGCCCATTTACATTTGATAAAAATAGCACAGTCAGCGTTGAGGTGTTAATTGTGTGCACATTATAGCTGTTTCTTTCTCTGCTGCTCCCCACATCTTGTGATCCCAAAGCGCTTGCTCTGTTATGAAGAGGTGATGATGTAAATTCTTCCCTCAGAGTCTCTACAGTCTGGCAGGATTGTTTCCTCGTATCGTCCTCCTTTTTTCTGGCATTGACCTCAGGGAGGGCAGGGCAGTGGATAGGGCGGACAGGGTTAGTGGGCAGTGACACGCAGAAAGAGGCCGCAGGTTGGATCTGAACCCCAAGGGCTAATCTTATAATGCATATGACCCAGCTGCTAGGCCATACTGACTCTCCTCCTGAGATGTATGAAGCCTCGTCTTGCAGTGTCTACATATTGTTCTTTGTTTGCCCCTCATTTCTTGACACTGGCAAACCGAAAAGCTTCCACAGGTCATATTGCTAAAAATCATACCATCACAGTTTGCAAAGTTATTGACACATTTTTGTTTGCATGGTACTATAAAAGTGATTAAAAAAATATAGGAATGATCCTTGAAATGTCTTTATAAAAATCCCTCCTGAAGACAGGAGGTCATCCCGTTGTATACACTTCAATTGTAAATCCATTCATATTAATATGTAATTGGTGGGTAAGCATGTTTGAAAAAAGCTGCCTGCTTGTTTTTCCCTGCAGAGGACCAAATCCAAGAAACTGAAAAGCTTATCCTTAAATTCAATACATGTTTATGCATTTGTGCATCAGAGCAGAGTTGAGATGAGAGGTGCAGTTTGTGCTAGTGATGTGTCATGATTGAAAGTATTGGCTCTTAGAGCACCATACGTCAAAGGGTTTTCAACACAAAAAACATTAGCTTTTGTAAAGTTAAGACAAAATATACAGGTACAAAAGATCCTAAATCAAGAGCTGTTTGGGAGTCGAAAGAGACGACTCCTCTTTGTCAGCCGAGCCAAAAGAGCCGACTCTCTGAAAAGAGCCAAACTTCCCATCACTACTCTGTGCTGCAATCTTGCCTCTGTTGTGTCAGCCACCCAGCTCATCTTCCTCTTAAGTATGGCATTACAGAGTCTTACATTTGTGTTCTGTCTTTGGTTCAGCACCACAGATTTATTGTTATCAAAGTAATTTCCAAAGATTACTGAAAATGTCACATTCAAAGGAGACAAAGATGTAAAATGAGGAACTTTGTGAGCTCAAAGAGCCAGTTCTTATTGCTGAGCTGAGCCAAATGATCTGATCCCTGAAACAACCCTGAATTCCCTTCATCACTAGAGAGACTAGGATTGAAGGGGTGAAGATCTGTATTAGAAGCACAGTCATGACACCAGCAGTGACGGCTCATTGGCACCTCAATGACAAGAAAAATCCTCTACATGTCATCTGACATGTGCACCTCCTGAAACCCTTTATGAAGGTTAATTGGACATTAATTAAGGTCTTGACTCATTCAGAGGGCAAACAGGAGCTGCAGTACCTGCTCCTGGTGGCACAGACTAGCTCTGTGAGAAAGGGGTAAAAAAAAGCACATCATTAGCACATTATTGGTGTTTCCAAATGTCACGCAGTCACGATGGGGACGATGAACCGCTGGGAAACAGTTTTCATGAACAAGCCGAGCTCTTATTTAGCATCAGAGTCCGCTCTGACCTCTCAGGAAGTCACACCGGGGATCATTATTAACCTTCCTCAGAGGGCGGCAGGAAGCACAGTCTGCATCTTTCAGTGTGTGTGTGTGTGTGTGTGTGTGTGTGTGTGTGTGTGTGTGTGTGTGCGTGTGTGTGTGTATGTGTGCACTCGTATTTCTTTTTGTGCTGCTCATGTGTGTATGCACAATGAGACAGAGAGAGAGAGGGTGAGGAAATAGTGTTCTCATAAATCAAGTCAAGGTCCAGCCTTTTACTGCTACACGTTCTTTTTCTGTCATCCATGTTTTCTGACATTTGACGCTTCCATCTTCCTCTCTTTTAATCTCATCAGCCTCAACAAGTGCAGGAAGAGGAGGGGGATGGGGGAGGATGGGGGGGTGTACGCTGTGTCAGATGAGGTTTGTCGATATCTCTCATCAAACAGAAGCTGATCAAAGGGCCGCCTGTGCCCATGCAGGCGGGAGGATTAAGCCACATCAGGCACAACCTCCTCCACAAAAAAAGCCTCTCCGCACGAATAAAGAGATTAAGTGGAGAGTGAAATCTAATTCATGAGGAATTGTTAAGAGGAGGGGGGTGACTCTGCACTGCACTCAACAAACAACAACAGTGTAAGAGCGGTGTATTTTTAAGCTTTGTTGCACCTTTAATAGCGACAACCTGATGTTATCTCAATGAATGTACCTCAGAGATCCAGCAGAGGTAAATGTGTTTGTGTTCGTCTGCTGTAGTGATTTAACAGAGCACCTTTATAAGGATGTTTGCTCCCTATCTTAAAAAACTCTGACAAGTAAGTCTCTGTGTGCTTTCTGTTCCTCTGAGACAAAACCAGAGCTGCACCATAAGCAGTAAGTTCATTACAGATTCTGATGTATCCTTGTGAAAACCAGCTGCACAATACTCATAATACTTTTTATGTAAATATTCTCTCTCTGTCTTAACATTTCCTTAGCTCTTGTATTCAGGAAGTGGATCTCCCTTAACCGTGTGATGCATCTATGAGGAGCAATCGCATGGAGGCTTTGGTGGCATCAGTCTACTTGAAAAACAAAAGTAGGGACTTGACATTAAGATGCAAAATACTCTATTAAAGTATGGATGCATGGAAAACCAACAAAGATAAAAAGAAGTAAAATTAACCTTTTTTTTTTTGTTTAGTTTTAGTCTAACAGCTCGGGGGGCTGCAAGCTGAGCTACTGCTGAAATGAGCTCAATCTGAACGGTAACCTTAAAGACGTCGGATGACCAAAACCTTATACAAATGCTTGAACCAAAGCAAGTAATCAAAACGCCATGATAAATGCTGCACAGTTCTTGCATTTAACAAGAAAAGAAGGGACAAATTATTGAGGCTTACTATGACCAACCAAAGCTCATCTATGTCCTCAACAATCAACACAAAGTGACTCTCACATACTCTTCCTTGCATGTGATAGATTTTAATGAGACATAATTTTATACAGAGTTGTGTGTGTGTGTGTGGGGGGGGGGGGGGGGGGGGGGGGGGGGTGAGACGTGCATCGATCATGAGGCTCAGAAAGACGTCTGTGTTCACTCTATCATTTGAGCCATTTCTGGAGATTGTCCAATAAAAGCAGACCACTGCCCTCTGAGGACTAATCAAACATGATAATTACAAGCCAATCAGCAGGTGGGATTAGAAGGCTTTGATCTGAGAACCAGGCTTTGATCCACTCTTTACATTTGCAGCCTCTGACTCATATGCTGCTGCTGCTGCACAACATCAGCCTGGTGTAGAACAAACGCACAACACACAGTGGCTTAACTTCAACATGAGAGAGCTTCAAAGACAACCTGAGAAAAACGGTTCCTCGAGATGAGCTAAATGTCCTGACACTGACATGTCTTAGTTCCTATGTCATATCAGTCTTTTAACCCTTGAACACTGGATGTGTCGGCACTGACACATTTGCACAAGTACATTTTGAGTATCCTTTATTCCTAAGCAGTTTGCATAATCTGGGAAAATCAGGCTACTTGTGAAAGCTGAGATGTTGTTTTTTTTCAGCCAATATGCAGTTATTGCGGTACTTTCACTCAGGCATTTAAGGAAACTGGTGAATATGCACAGACTGGGGAGTGGATGGACAGATGGGTACTACTGAGACAACAGAGTAGGGTTTTCCATAAATGCCAAAAAGAAGATCCTCCCAGGTTATGACACCTTCACTGAAGTGTCTGCTTGATTCAGAGACAACTGGAGTGTCGGGAGTATTTATGTCTCCTCTACCTTCACTTTCAGTTTTTGAGGAACAGACATCCTCATGTGACATGTGCAAGAAGAGGGAGAAGCTTTGGGATGCTGAAGGTTCTGGTGATGCCTTCAGAGACTTTTTTTTTTTTTTTTTTTTACAAAATAAGAGAAAAATACTCATTAATTTATCATATATCTGTTTTTAGCGTTCAAACTTATCCTGTAAAAGTTGTTTGCTCTGTTTCATTGCAGTGTTTATCTTCACTAAACCTCTGAAGAGAATAAGTTTTTGGTTTGGATAGCAGCAAAGCTGAATCTGGTACAGAAGAATGAGCATGCACAGCACTCTTTCTGTGTGTCTCTCCTCCATATTGGCTCTGTTCCTGGCCACAATTTGTCAAACATTTATGCTGAGATGTATTCAGATTCAGCTGGGGTATCTTTTACAGCAGCACTTTACCATTTTCCCCTGATTTTATCTTTTTTCACTCATCTTTCTATTTTAGACCTTCCATGCAATTACAGCAGCCATTAATGTCTCCATTGTCTCCCCTGCCCTCGATAAAATGGCCCAGATCGGTGTCAGACGGGGAGGAGGACTGAAATAGTCTCCTGTGACATGTGTGTAATATACCAGCCGTGAAGGATGATTCAATATTTATTCGCCAACGTTGGAAAGAAGAGGAGCTGAAGACAGGAGGTTTTGTTAATGTCTTCTTTAGTTACACATGGCATGGGACAAGGTTAGAGAAAGTTTTACCCATTTACACATTTAAAGTAGTAAAATGTAAGAGCCCTGGGATGCAGAGAGTGCAAATATAAGTACGGAAGAAAGAGCATAGAATTCAACTGGATGTAAATGTCTCTCTTGTGTTGCTGTAGGAACAACTACTTACAACAAACTTCACCTGAAGAGCTCTTAACAGACACTTTGCACTTTTACTTTTACCATTTAGTCTTTCAATAGTCTGTTACTTTATCTGGATGTGTTTGTAGCTATACAAGAGGTCCAGGTGAGTTGATCAGTGTAGAGGACAGAGACTCAGTTTGGTGTAATTTTCTGCTGTGGAGGCTGTCACTTGGTTACAAACCTGAAGATTAACAGTCAACTCCACAGGTTATCATATTATCTTTATATAGAATCAACAATCCTGAGATTTGAAAAGCAAATTGCTGTATCTCATGGTTGATCTACAGCTATACGAACACAGCCCACCTCCTGTAAGTCAGCCATACGTCACACTGATGGACGCTCGTTCTGCAGCGACTCAGGAATAATCGTCCTGCTGGTTTTATTGCGGTGATAAATGAGTGCTCATTAGTGTCAGGCTCACACTGAAAGGTTGGACACAATGAGCCCTCGTATTTAAAAAAAAGAGAAAGCTTTATGACAGGCTGATAAATGTTGTATTTGAGGCTTTTACTTGATGTACTTATCTTTGGCAGACATGAATTAGTGGCCGGTTCCTCCTCACAGAACAAACGCAGGAGAACGGAGTATAACAGCGATTCTTTCATATAGATGAGTTTGTGCCAAAGTGTTCAGGGTGTTCATGTAGATCAGGTTGTATTTGTCCAGCTCCAGCAGCAGCCATCTTTACGTTTAATAATCTAGGCTCCTATGCCATCAGAGGTTATTGCAGCTCCTGGGATGAGACTTTGTGTCCCTGAGGTGTTTTTATCTGCATACTCTGAAATCATTCAGAGCTGATTGGTATTCAGACAGTCCTGATGTCTCAATGCAGGCTGGCTTCTGTGGACAGTATATTCAGAGTGCTGATTGTTTCTCACTCTGAACTGTCAGGAGGAAATAATATACTCTCTGTTTAAAAGCTTACATTTATTTATGGGTCTTCTCTTTGGAGATTCACTTTCACACTCCTCGTTCTCTATCTGGGGCCTGACATGAAATAACATCAGCCGAGGACACACTAAGGTCTGAATGGATCATAACCTCGGGTTGTGTCTACTGGTTCAAGTGTGACATATTGCAAAAGGTGCCAAGTGCTTTTTATATCCCCTGTCTGGTGCCGGAGTGATGCATCAGTATCACAGACTTCAGTCCTTTTTGCTGCTGCTTGCCGGTGAGTCCTCGCCTCCACACATGATGATCACTCAGTTTTCTGCCATAGCGTACAAACATCTCAGCGTGTGCCGTCATCCCTGGTTAACATCTCCTCATGTACACATTCTATATTTTATATGCCAGGATGTCTTTAAAGGTCACGAACATGATGCATGAGCACAAGCAGAAAAAGAGACAGTTAGAAAACATCTTCAGCCACGTAGAATGAAGATGCACGGGAGCATCTGAAATCAAAACTGCTTTCTTTCTCGATGGCCCTCTAAATAGAGTCAGTCTTTTTAGTGCAACCTCCACAGAAAAGGAGGCCACAAGCTGCAGTTCCAAATGTCACCACCAGAGGCTTTTCCATAAGTTAGCAAATACCCTTCAAGCCCAGTGTCAAAATTAAGAGTTTGAAAACAATGCTAACTGGAAGTCCCAAAAATTGTCATTCCCTGAGTGTCCACTCGAGTCTATCTGTTTCAAGTCATAGACAAAATTATATTATGAAAATTAAAATTTTAACATGGGTGTAAATGAGGAGAGACCAGATACATATATCTGGGAAGAAAATAAAGGTGAGCTTATTCAGCTCACCTGAAAGAAACACACTGAAAGAGAAAGTTTCTTTTTCCAGAGTTATGGTTTGGTACCCAAATGAGGTATGTAGCAAATTCACAACCACCATCAAGGGGCTAAGCAAGAATTACAAACAACTACTAAAACAATTTTCTGATAAGAAACAAAAGTAAACAACTGTAAATTGGCAATTAGAAATAATGATAATAATGTGCTTTTTTTCTACTTTTTTTGGAAAAACAGGACATTTTAAACTCATAAACAACAATAATTACTTTTACCATTAGCGATGTCATTTCAATGAACGAGCTTCGACATACTGGCAAATTCATGATATTATAGAAAAAGCAAGTATTTTGGTGGTTAGTGATATAAAGTTGGTTTAAGGCAGAAGTGGCAAACACCTTATGGTAAGTGGTGGTCTAATAAATCTGTTAAGTACTATATGTTTTACATCATGAGCAATTTTATAATGATCACCCATATTAAATGTCCTCATATCCATTTTTGGTAATATTAGATTTCATTGCCAATTTTTTCTATATACACTGTATATCCTGTAACAGCATCTTGACCTTATTTGCCATCAGCTCTTGAAAAGTGATTTTAATATTTTGTGATGCTGTTATAGAGATTTGTTTCTCACTGTTGTACAAACAAAAGAGAGAAGATAAACAGATGGTATTAATCCACGTCAGCCTCCACACTCTCTGTGAACATGTATGAACTCAAACATCCTTGACTGTACACACTCACACAGAAATGTTTCCTCATTAAAGCAACTCCTCTCTGCTCGCCTGTTATGGAAACCCAGAGGGATTCTGGGAAAGAAAGAATGATGGCAGTTATTCTGGAGTGAAGGAGATTGTTTGTAGTCTGTGGATGGTGTTTTAATTTATTTGATTAAATGCTGAATTTATTTTCTTTGTGTGGACCCAACATGAGAGGATAAGGAAATAAAGTTTAAGATAAATAGGGTTTCCTCGTTGCTGTGCCTCGACATGACATCATCAAATAAACAGTTTTATTCTTTCGTTGTGAACAAACTGTTCCCTGATGAGCCCATTAGAGGACGTTTCTTCTCATGTAAAGCTGAACTCAGTTTGTTGGCCTCGTTTCCTCGTGTTGATGAATAAAAAGCTCTTAGTTATCAGCACCTCTTTTCTTCTGTTGTCTTCCTTTTGAAGTTCAAAAACCCTGCTGAGGAGTGGGAAAATTTTCTTTAATGTTTTTTTTTTTTTTTTTTTTTTGTCATAAATGTAGTTTGTGGGTGTGTGAGTATGTGTGTGCTTCTGCAGAATTATTTTTCTCTCATCAATCTGCCTGCTGATCTTTCTCGTGCCCGGGCCGCTGAATCCAATCAGAATGCACCTCTAAGCCCTCTGATTGTGCCAACAACAGTTGATGGTCTCCCAGCGTGTAAGCTGCGTATCAGATAATAGGAGGGTCTCCAGCAGCATCCTGTGTGGTCCTGGTGTTTTCACCTGATGCCCACCGTGTCTCCTCCGTCCTGTCTCACTGCTCCCTCCGGGGAAATCTCCTCCTAGCAGCTGTCCTTATCAATGTGCCGGCTCCCCGCTCAGTGCCTGCCCGGCCTGTTTCTCCATGACAGCAGCGCTGAGGAAGCCGTAATCTGCCAACACTTCAACAAAATTAAACCTCCAGCCGGCCACCGGGGAAAGATTTCCTGCTTGCGCTGATACGGCAACAGAGGCCACAGACGTTAATGTGGCTTTGCATCTGCAAGAAATAAGCACGGTTAAGACTACAAATCCTCCACTGCTGCTCTGTAAAGGGCCAGTCCACCCAAAACACAGCTGCTGCTATCTATCCATCCAGATGTTACTGCAATTATTTGATTAGCTTCATATAATGTCAGCTCAGTACAATAGAGCTGCAAAGATAATGAAAATGCACAGAATGGAAAGAAATTATAAGCATGCATTAATGTAAAAATATTTAGAGAGAAGTTTTTTTCAATAAACAAGAGTTACAACTGATTCCCGTAACAAGAAACCGACCCGAAAATATATAATCTAGCTATTTGCAAACATCACAGTGAGCGTGTTCATCTGCAGAAAGGAGAGCTATAGTTGTGATGTTGAATGATGCCCTGTAGAGAAATCTTACACGCCTGGTGCTGAAGTGCTTGATCCATTTTCCAGCTTTCTGTCTTTCTTTCTGTCTTTTGTTTGACTCACACAGTGCCGTTAAACCTCCTCACTGTGTCGTCAGAATCATGAGCCGTTCAGGGTGAAATATACTCACTTATTGCATATGGAACCAAATTCTGCTTCTCCCTATTTTGAAGTATCTTGGGAGAGCGGCGCAGCTCATTGAGGCTAAAACAAGGAGAGGGAGAGGATTAGATAAAGTCTGGCACACTCTGAGACGATAACAAGCGAGGCAGAAAGTGAGGGAGAGACACACACAAACAGATGAAAACAGAGAGGGGGTGGTTATAAAATGATTAAGGGCCATGCAGTATAGAATTTCATGATTTATAAAAACACAAACAGGTCTGTCACATGGCTCTGCTGCACCATCTGTTTCTGCTGCCAAAACTTACAGCGGCAAAGATTTATGATGCTCCAGCGTTTTAAACTCTAAATAGCTCCGTGATAGGAGGTTACTGAGGTTAAAGTGGGTTAGGTCATGTCAGTACACGCTCTCATGCAACATAGATTTAAGGACAGACACTCTGATGGTATTGGGTAAAACAAAACAAAACAAAAAAACTAAATTTCATCACCTGACTTACAATCTCTATCAGTTTGTTGCTGCACGTTGGCTTTATCTCAGCAGGTGTTTTCAGGCTGAGCAGGCTACAGACTTCTCCCACCTGCTGGTGTGTCTCTATTCAAACAAATAAATCACTCTGCTGCTTTAACTCAAACTTCACACAGACTTTGCATCAGATTTCCTGAATTCATCAGAAAGGATTCCAGCTTCATTCAAAGAAGCATTTAAAAGAACAGTAGTTTCCGAACTATAAGCTACAATTTGTTTTACAGGCTTTGAACCTTGTGGCTTGAACAAAGAAGCAGCTAATTTAAATATTTTCACAAACGAACAAGCTTCATGCTGCCAATACATTTGGGTTTGCACGACATCATTTCATGTTTAACCTGAAAGCGCAACAAACACAGAGACAAAAAAGTCTGCACTCACACGGAAATGCCTAGGGACTGAGGATGCTGTAGTATGCATACCGGGCCAGTAGTTGGCGACATAACATAAATTAGAGGCAAAAGAAGAGGTGGGTTGATTATCTGAATTTAATGTTTTTTTTTGCTGATTGCAGAAATGGCATAATAGATGCATATTTTCTTAAAAGGTAGTCAGTTGATTCAGTTGCACAAAACAGTAGTGAGCTATTGCTACTCTCCTTGTTGTCCTGTTCCTGATCATGCCACAGTGAACACAGCAGGGCTACTGTGTAACTAGCCATGTTACAGGCACTGCTCAGAAAAATAATTTATTTGATTAAAATACAAAAAAATCTTTCGGTATGACATTTTACTGTGTAAATATTACATTTTACAATGTAAACACCTGTGGCTTATAGACAAGTATGGCCCTTATATGTACAAAATTGTATTATTTTTTAATTTAGTGGGTGGGGCTTATATTCAGGTGTGCCCAATAGTCCGGAAATTATGTTTTTTTTTTTCTTCTCCACTCGACAAAGCTTGACTTTTGACTTTTGTCTAAAATGTGTCTGTTTCAGCTTCAGACCACTGAAGGAAGACAGAGTGAAGCTTCTGTGGAACTTACTTTTTACTTGAAACTGAGAATTACCTCTAACAATCTACCGGATGATCCTCCAGGGGGATTGAATGAACCAAGAGATGATTTTGCAGAAATAGCCGAAGGGTTGAATTATTCTCCCCTTTTATTTGACCACACAGTCACTCATTAAATTCTCAACTGGACAGTAAAAAAATGCAGCAAACAAGAGAGGAAATCCAGGCTGGGCATCAGTTTTTGTTGTCAAAGGGTTCTCTGTGAATGCTGTGCATCTCTTTGTCAATGATAGCCACACAACTGTCACATAATACAAGTCTATGTCTGAGGATCAGTTCAATTTTTGAAACTCATACGGAGTCATCAAGATTAAACTGAAATTATCCAGGAAAGAAAAAAATGCTTCACTGTAGATTTGGGTATGCTGGAACATAAACCAAGGAACAACTATTAATTTCATGAAGCTTGATGTTATTTGGTCATTGTGTTGTCGCTGAAAGGGTTAAGGCGTAACAGGCTGTAAATACTCTGCGGGTATTTTTGCTCTCTGGCCCCTGGCTGTCCGGAGCCTTAGAGTCTGGACTCTCAGACTGAAGGGCCAAAGTGCTGCTGGCTCGCTAATGTTGTACAGACGCAGTCTCCCGTTCTCTCTTCCTCTTACACACACATACACATGCTCTGTCCTCACTCTAAAACAGGTCATCGCTCTTACTAAAGCCCCCTGTGCTGTATGAAAAGTGCACTGGGTTTGATCACATGTGCAAGAGGAGAACCTGATATCACCTCGGAGTATCATTCAAAAATATTGATTTATAACTTTTCATAAGAGGAAGGTGCATTATAGAAACATGATGCCTGGTCATCTTTGCACAGTGATGAATGGTTGTGTTTACCTCCTGGATCATTGGAGGCTTTGCTGCTCTAAACCAACAGTCTCAAAAGTGATAACCCAAACGTGATCATTTAAGGCTTTGTGCTCTATTTACATCAGTAACTACAATGAGTTGTATAAACCAGTGCTTAAAATACAAAACTAAAAAGGAATTACTCTTTTTTTTGCCAGTGGAGGTGACATTTAGAAGAAACTCAACAGATTTCTAAAGCAGAGGTTTCAGTTTTAAAGCAAAGAAAGAAAAGGGAAGCTCAACAGATGTGTTATTATTGTTTTATTCAATACAGAGTATCTTTTAGGGTATATGTGGATTTTTATGTCAAGCAGTCCTCTTCTAAAATTATCTCTACATGTGTCAAATGTTGAACAAGCAATGTTTAGGTTACCGAAGAAATAAAACATACCTGAAACTGTTTTTTTTTTTTTTTTACCTCTTCCAAAAGATTTTGTAGTTCTATTCCACACTTTTTCTCCCTAATCACTTTTGATGGAACATCACTTTTTTTTTTTAAATCAGTTCATCATCATGAAAAATGACATTTTGTTTGAGATAATCAGATCTTATTTTTCCCAGGCAGCTGAATCACCAAATTTCAAAGACAGATTTTAGAACAAAACCAAGTTAGCCCCTCTTTTTTTAGTTGTGTTTTTAAACTATGAACATTTTCACAGCTTTTATTCAGAGTAAAAGAAATTGTTCATAAGTGGATGAATTAAGATCACTCAAAAATATGAAGTTATTGATGTGTCTTTTCATTACATGTACCTGGTCATGCCTGTGAGGTTTTCAAACCCAATTACACCACTTCTTAAACCACTACTCAAAAATCCTCTGCTGTAAATTGCCTCAAATAATATATTTAACACACTCAAATAATAATAATGATAATGATGACTGGACTTATGGGTGTAACTTCACAAAATACATCTAAATAAATAACTGTGACTCAAGACTCAGACCTCTGGAACCTTAACAGACAAGACAAATAGACACAAAGGATGACACAGGCTATTAATGCACCAGGTAATGGGACACAGGTGGAAACAACAGGGATGGGAACATCAGTCACAAAGGCAGGAAACACAAGGTTTTAGATTTTTCTGAAAGGAGAGGAGACATAACTATAGAATAAACAGGACAAGATAAACAGAAGACAAGATAAAAGACCAAAAGGAGCAGAAGAGAGATCTATTCTTCCTCTAATGAGTATTGTTGCCTGAGCTCGGCAGTGTTACAAATCTGTGCAGAGAGACATCATCAAGTCTGCCCACGGCTTCAGTCCTTTTACATCCACACTTGGGCAGCAGCAGGGGTAAGATTTGGAGGTGGTCCAGAACTAAATTATTTACATTTTGTGATGATTATCGATTTCTTTTCTTCCATCAGAAAGATTGAAAGCTGGGTGGGAAAGAAAAACGATGTTAAAGCATTACAGCTACAGAGGTCTAAGGGTCTTAAAAACTGGTATGCAGACTGTTTATCGTAGTGTTCATTAATTGATATTTCAGCTCTATCCATCAATATTAATATGCAAGAATATGTGCTGTAGTTAAATTTCATCTGTAGTCTTGTAGTGTAACCCATGTGTGGTGTTTTATGTTATAACACAGCATAAGAGCAGTCCAATATTGTTGGTATTACTCTACCAATCTTAAGGCAGGCACTTGTACATTGAAAAAGAAACAGTTTTAAGATAATATTGTAATTCTTCATTGAAAGTTTGTGTTTAATTGTTTGTTAAATATCCCTGAATGTAACTTTGACAAAAGGCTTGTGTTCAAATTTGAATTTGGCTGAGTCAAGACTTTGTAAAATCAATTCTACCCCTCACAGTTTCTCAAATTCACTGTAAATTCTTAAAATCAAACACACATTATTCCACTGTATAATATTCTTTTCCTAATGATTTTCCAATTATAACTCAGCTAATAGGAGACGACTCAAAGCAGAGCTGCAGGTCAACAAGCAGGGCATACCAGGTCATTATCATCTCCACAATCAGAGTGAATCAGCGACTCTCCCCCACCAGGATCCGTTTATAAGAAGTTGTAATGGCCGACATAAAAATAGACGGGGAATGACTGTGACTGTCACATTACGAGGACTGTTCCGATGCTGTTTTACCATCTCCGTCCTCCTGGATGATTACAGCAGCAGCACAGTGGGAGGTGAAATAAAGCTGCACGGCCAGCTCTATAGCAGCTTCAGATGACTTAATCAGGCCATAAAGAAGGCCTCACTTACAGATGCTGCGCTGCCCCTGTGCTCCGCATTTCATCAGCCCCGGGGAGGGCTGAAATATGCTCCCTCTGAAGGTAATGTGCCCTATCTCCGTCCAAGCACTGACAAATTTATCGCCCCCTCGACTATTTACAATCCATCCCAGGCATGATGATGTGGCTCCTGTTATTCAAGCTGCAGAGGTGCAGGGTGGTGATGATCCTGGTGCTGAGAAGCGCCAATGAAGGGCTGATGCCAAAACAAGGCAGGGGGGGAGGTTGAAATATGTATGTTTCATGTACGGTTTTGTTGTCCCAACATGACTCACGCCAGCAGCTTTGCCATGAGATGATTAGAGTGAACTGAAAGATATGCATTCAAACATCCTGTAGCCCAAACTATAAAAGCAGATGTATTCCTAACATATCAAAGCACTCCAGGTGGGATAATCTCGTCTCACTACCACATCGCCACCACTACCATCCTCTGGAGCCAAATTCCAGTGTTACAGAGCTGCAGGGGGGCTGTAAAAATCATGTTCACGTCTGTTTTATTGAACTGTTTTCATGGAATGAAATGAAAGATGTACTGCTTTATAAGCGTGACCAGACAAGTGATAAAGGTCTGCACGCTGAAACAAAAAATGAAATATAACTGAGTTGATTATTTGCATCCTTTGATGCAAGTCCTCGAGACAAACAGGATTTTCAAGGTTCACATTATGATGCCTCAGGTACCTCACTGCTTTTAATTTTAGATTCTTACTGCAAATTATTTGTTGTGATGTGTTGCGGAGGTCAACAGCATGAAAATACGCATGATCTGGTCAAACAAGAAGAGGACAATTATCCAGGGGACGAGGGTTCAGTTTGTGTGAAAATGTCCATGGCAATGTGTTAATTTCAAGATCAACCAAGAGGTTTTGGTGCAGAAAGCTGTGATGTAGAAAGTAAGACAGATGAGGAAGTGAAAAACAATGCAGCTCCCCCGGTGTCTACCAGACTCTGGAACATGGACTCAAGAACAGATATGTAGAACTGTTTCTCAGCTCAGCTCAGCTTCCCAGTTAGATTGAGCAGGACCCGATTGATTGACAACCCCACGTTGACTGATGAAGAATAGCAATGAAACGATTTCTTAGATTTATTTTTTAATGGAATGGTGAATGGTGGAGACAAGAGCTGGGCTGTCTGGCAGAAATAGAAGAGAAGATAGCTCAAATGGAGAGTGATGGGTCACAGGCCAAAGGCTAAATGCTAAAACATGAGCTAAAGGCTAAAACATGGGCTAAGCTGTCTGTGATGATGTTGATTCCAGCCCTCATGCAGTTCTACTGCAGTGATCTGTTCAAAGTCTATCAATAAATTGTAGAGCCAGGTTATATTTCCTCTGTTTAGTAGATGAGCACTGGCAGGACATAACCCGGTTTTTCCAATGTTAAAGATTGCCAGCCACTTACCTATGGTATAAACTTAAAAAGTTTGCTTGTTGTCAAGTTTCAAACAAAAGTGCTAAATAACTGCTGATAAATGTATAAATTTGTCCCATTGTATCCAGTAAAAAGTTGTCATAAACAAAGAGAAGTAGAGAAAGATCTGCTTTCCATTTATTTTTCAAAACTAAATGAAACCTAACAACCCAGACCAGACTCAGACTCCACCTTTTTTGACTAGACTACAACACTGCCTCATAAAGCCAGTGTTCTTTTGCATTTACTTTAAAATAACTGTGAATTGTCTCTTTATATCTCATTGTTTCTTGTTTACCATGACTGGTTTTGTGGTAAGGACTTTTCAATATTCAAAGCCACTCCTTTCTACGGATGATAGAAACTGTAGTCCTAACCTATTTTTGTGTTTTAAAAATGCTATAGAAGGCACCTCTTGTTTGCATAAAACCAAGCCAGTGACCAGGATTACAAGATTGCAATTATAGTCAGTCACTTTATTGACTGATGGTCTTGTTTGCATTGATGTGTCAAGTCTGACTTCTTCCCAGAACAGCTGAAGCCTCCTCACAGAAGCCTCAGTCATTCCTAACCAGCACCTAGCTGAATGTTAGCTTGACGTGTCCTTGACTTTGATGTATTTTCCTCTCTCACAGGATTCATGTGACGCAGGTTTGGAATTTATTTGATCTAAACAGTCTCCCTCTCCCTCGCCCGTCCTTTTATCCTGTTAAAATGTTCCCACATCGGTGTGTTTACATTGTGTTTTTCAGTCAGATCAGCTACCTTTGTATCCTTTTGAAAGTCTACAGACAACACATAGTTTGTGGACCAATTTTTCATTTTGTTTTCCACATTAATTTGAAATATGCCCAATACCAACAATTATGGCACCAGCTTGCAATCTTCCGTTGCTGTCTCTCCAAAGACACCATATTTAAACCCTCATATTTATCATAAACCCAGACTAAGCACAGACCATGAGAAATGTTCCTCAGCCAGGACCTAGAAATGTTTCTGTGCTTGTGTTTCTGCGATCAGATCCTTTGATTTGATCTGCAGAAGTTATAAAAACCAAACACAGTGGGAATATTTCATCTGCAGACTGTTTTGGTGAATCAGACCAAGTTTCTTAAAGCAATTAAACTGAAACCAAAAGCCCTTTCTTTCCTCTCTAACACAACAAGAGTTCCTCTCAGAGCTAATTAGCCACTCCAATTTAATGAAGCTAATTAGGCTCACTCAAAACCCACTAAACACATCTGCATTAAAACATTGATTCACTAATGTGTCCTCGATGTATACAACCACAATCAATAAAAGCTCATTTGCACTTTCTAAATAATGAATGATCCGCGTTGACTACAGCAAAGGCAAAAAATATTCTCTCAGACTGAAGAAAACTTAATGAGGTTAGAGTAGGCTGAGCTCTTTATCCTGACCTGTCCAATCTGCTAAACTGCCAAAAATTCATACAAAGTTCATTCATACATCAGAGGATCAAAGCATATATAATGCTCAAAGAGCTGGACTGAATGCTCTTTTTGAAAACACACACACACACACACACGCCAGTCTGAACTGCTTATCTGCATCTCTGCTTGCGTGCACAGTCATCTCTGGATGTGCTTGTTTCTGCAGAAAAGATCCGGTTTGCATGTTTGCTCCGTATAACCTGCTGCACAGATCAGAAAGAGAGCTGCAGGTTGCTGAGCGGGCTAAACGGACATTTGAGCAATTCTCCTCTACATTTAACATGAACACAGTGGCGTGAAAAGGTGAAACTAACATACACACACACACACACACACACACACACACAAACACACATATTATCCTTGCACTGCACCTCTGAAGGATCTAGCAGTGTAAGATATTACCAACACAAAACTTTTTTTAAATGAAGGGCAGACATGTCACTTTTTCAGTTTCCTGTCTAGTTCCTTAGGTTTTTGTTTAAATACATTGTAAAGTTTGGATTGTTAATCAGCAGTTTGTGTTACTGTATGGTTTAGAAATTATTGTTCATGCACATCTACATTGACAATATATGAAAGCTAACCTCTCTGTGTAAAAAAATAAATAAAAAAGAGCTTCAGTGAACATTAAGGTAACACCCATTAACCAAACTCTGATTCCTATACAGGGCTAGAATCTTAAGTGTTGAAGTCCAAGTCTTAGACCCCCCCCACACCTTCGTGGATCCACGCCAACACAATGTTTTGGATCACAGATAATTTAGATTTTCAGGTAATAAAAATCTCTTTGGTCTGAAAATGTGGGAAAAAAACACGTTTTGGATAATTCTGTCACCAGAGCATTACTGTTTTTTCAGTCTTTATTCTGTGCCCAAAGTACCCCTGCGTTACATGATTCAAAAAAAAAAAAAAATCATAATTTTCCTCACACTGGTAATTTAGAAACCCTGTTTTCAGCCTCTGTTTGAAGACCCTTTATTATAGTTGCTGTCTCTTAAAGGCTCCTCACTCCACAACTCTCCTGTCCTCTGATTGGTCAAAGCTATGGGCAGACCTTGGTGTCTGATACCCAACCCTTCAAAGTGCCATGGACCTGCAAGGAGATCCTTATGCAATGATCTCATCATTTCAGCAAGTCTTGTGAAAATCTCATGCAGTTTTTAAGAACACAGCATTTCAATCAGCTTACAGACAAATTCAGGGATTTCTACCACATATCTCTTTAAGTTGTAAAATCCAGCATTGTTTCTCCATGTCCATTTTTGGTGTATTGATGAACTGCACTTTTTTCACTTTTGCTATGTTGGCAGGCTACCAGTTTTTATACTTGATTAATACTGAAAGATTTCAATGCACATTAACAAGGTAACCTGTTGTACTCCATCATTATACCGAGGAGTAAAGGCAAACAAATATATCTTGTGCATCTTGTTCACAGTCTACAGAACAGTGTTTACAATAACTACTTGATGTGCTGTGCAAAAATGTTCTATGATGTTTGATGTGACACACTGATTAAACATTTCCATCGCCTACTGGTCTGGCATGCTTGTGTAGTCATTTCTGTACTGAATTGGACAGAATATTAAAAAATGATCAAAAAAATGTTTAATAGATGTCTGGAACTGAAACTCCGCCATTGAGGCTTTGAAGGAGAATCCAAGTTGGGTAAGGGTCAATTCCCAGCACTGCAAAAAGTGAAATTTTGCAAAGCATATTTTGTCATTTCTAGCCAAACTATCTCATTACACAGAAATAATCTAATTTCAAGATATTTCAAGAAATCATGATCCAAAGGTTAGACCTTTGTTGATGGTACTGATAAAGGTTTGTTCTGTTTTCTGGTCTGCTGTGCATTGTTGTATTTTCTGAATTCACCCTTTGTGATTAAAGGTGTTGATTTCAGTCTCTCTCTTGAATTTCTCTGAGCCTCAGTTTGTTGCATCATCTGTGGGTTTCATGCTGCATGTTTTATAAGTGTTATAACAGGACTCATAGTGGTGGGAGGCTGAGTACTTTCCTTATGTGACGTGTCTTTATGTTTGAATCTTTACTTGTTCAGGATAGGAGGGAAAATGTCTGCTCTGAATTAAACTAAAATAAAGACAGATCCGTTCGATGTGTATGGCACAGTTCAATGTGTGCAGTGTGACTCTGTGGGTCATGAGATCTGTGCAGATTGAAGGGAAATTGTCTCTCAGTGGTTGGCTGCTGGTTGTGATGGAAACCAGGTGGACTCATGAGGCTTTGGATTCAGCACACTCAATCCTTCCTTTTGTCTTCGTTGGTTATTGTTTAGAGGCAAGATTTTTTTGTCTGTATTAGTATGTCCACCAATGTATGTTCATAAAATGCTATTTGGATCCAACAACAGCAACAATTGATGAATTTGATGAATACTTGTTCTGGTGTTTGGAGGCATTTAACCTTGATGTTTTTCTTTCCAGAACATTTATTTCTCTGGACATTGTCTAATCTACATCAGCTATGTTTGCACTTTTCATACACTGTAGAGATGAAGATTAATCACCGTTTGATGTGGGAGTATCGTCCTAATAAAAGCAATGCATCAATCTAATATCTGAAGCCTGATCAGTGACAACTGCAGATTTTCTCCATCATCCAAAGAAAACATATATAGAACCTCTGAAGCATTTCAGAGCAACACTGACAATCCACGAATATAAGATCACCAAGTGCTTGTTCCTTTAGGGCTACAATTAACAAGTTTTTTGTTTTTGTTTTTGTTTTTTTTTATCTCCAGCTGATTAGGTGGATATAAACATATTTCAATTGGGAGAGACAAGTAAAAGATAACTATCATTAAAAGTTAAAGATTAAAGTGACTTAACAAAACCCCTTAGTTGAAGGGGGTTTGTGCACTGCAAAAACTGGAACCTAAGTAAGTCTTTGTGTCTTATTTGTGATAAAAGTTGTCTGATTATACTTGATATGCGCCACATTCAACTGACAAGTCCATAGAAATGTCTTATCACAAGATATTAAAAGACAAAAATGTTGTCTGGATTACATGTAATAAGTCAAAAAAATCTGCTAATTGGGTAAAAAAAAACATTGCCTCTCAAGTTTCTTGTAATTAGAATATTGTCATTATACAATAACCTTTTGCAGATTTGTTTTACTCATTACAAATAATCAAGACATACGTGTCAGTTGAATGTGGCTCAAATGAAGTCAATTTTTTTCTTTTTTAATAACTTAAACGTAGACATAGAGATGTGCTTAGATTTTATTTTTTGCAGTGTGAGCCTCAGATGTCTGATCAAAATCTAGATTCATGCCCAGGTGGTGTGAATGTTTTCTGTTTGCTCAGTGCGGACTGTGGAAACAAATTCCCTTGTAAAGTCATGATAAAAGTCCACCCAAGTGTCCATCTGAGGCGTTGTTCCAAACAATCAGCCATGGGTCATATCTTTTCCAATGCTCTTGCAGCTTCTGCAGCTTGTTTGTGTACCTGCTCAGAGTGTTAAGAAACAGTGAGGATGGTGTGAATCTGTTGGATCTTATCTCTACGCTGTATGTGGTATGAGAGGCACTTTCATGTCTGCACACCAAGCAGTGGCGTCAGCATTGACAAGGACTCAGCGATGCTCTGTGAGTTTTGTACTTTTGACTGTGGAGGTAAAAATATTGGTGATTTATTGCCTCCGGTGGGTTTAGTGTCAATCATGTTTTCCCTCTTTAAACCAGGCCTGATGTGATGAGCACAGAAACATGCATCTTATTCCGCTGAGCACACACGGCCGTCAAACTGTCACAGACTTAAAATAAACATGTTTGAAAATCAATGTGTGGACCTCAGTGGAGTCTCTCAGTGTTTCAACATCCCCTGATGGTTCCTCAGCCTCTCTCAGCACCACGATTCCCAGCATCCTTTGCTCCTTCTGTGTCAATACGATTCTCTTCCACTCATCCTGCTTGCGTTTTCCTCTCAGCAGCCGCTCAGAAATGATGATTGCTTGTTGTACTGTGACTTTCCAACCACTACCTCTCAGTCACCTACACACACTTTACTTCCTCTCTGAAGCCCCAGGTCCTCCCCTCTCCCTCCCCCAACACCCACTGACTCTGTGCTTCCTCCTGCTCTTCCCCTCCATCCTCCTCTCACTTCACTGCCTTTGTGATGGGAGTGACAGGCTTTACAATATGTCGCTGCAGATCTGCCTCACCTTTAATATTTCAATAAAATGCCAATGCAGGGAGGTGTGGGACCCTGGGGAGAGACTGGCTGAAGACTGCCTGTCTCTCTGTCTCCTTCTGTGGTTCTCATTTTCCCTCATCCACCCTTTTCAGTCAAGTCAAAAGGCTATACAAACAGCCACCACCAGTAATTATCACACACAATATGGAGGAGGGAAGGAGCTGTGTACGTTCTGAAGACAGAAAGTCAGAGAAGTCTGAGCTTTTGGAGAGAAATCTAATAAAGAGAGGTAATGAGAAAAAGAACAGGTATGTTTGTTCAGAAATTAAACAGCTGACTTTTATAGATTCAGGGTGTGAGATTCATTTAGAGATGATTGTTGTAATTACAAACACACAATTAAAGAAAAAATATCAACCACAATCACAACTACCAAAATTTTTGGTCTCTTACACTCTGTGACTCCATGTTTCAGCTCAGAAATCTGTTTAATTCTCTGCTATCAACAATTATCTTCAACTCGGCATCATAATTCCTCCTCTGTCCACCTGCATTAGATTTTCTTTGTTTTTGGCAATCACCTTACCTCTCCATCTTTCATCCTCGCCCTGCTGTGGTTGTGAACGCAACTGGCCTCAGTCATGAGAGCTCACAGAGGTGTGTGGATGTCCATCCTAAATGTGTATAGATTGTCAAACCATTTTTTAACAAACTGAAGCATTTTTTTCTGATTAGCCTCACTGATTAGTGTTTTTCTTAAGGTTTCACAGCTGTTCAATCCCAATTCCTTTAGTTCCCTTCACATTGTGCATGTGGAAATGTTCTTACTTTCACTATTAAACATACTCCTGAGTCACACTGCTGTTAATATTTGATTTAATTCAGTCAAATGTTTTAGTGCAGGACTTTTTTTCCAACCACATTTCTTCATGGAAGACGATGGTTCCCTACTATCCTCCCAGTTTTTAACAGTCTTTAACCCATTTTTTGTAGTTTTTGCAGTCTCCTCAGATATTCTCTCTGCTTGATGCATGCCAATGATTTGACTCCTCTTAAACAGACTTACCTCTTTTCCATAACCTCAGGATATCTCTTTCTTCATGGTTGTTTAAGAAATGAGAAGTTACTCATTGCACCAGCTGGGGTTAAATACTTTGTTACCAGTTGAAAGATAATCACCTATACAGAAATTATCAAATAAAAGGCTTATATCCACTTGCTTGGTTAAATCCTGCTGGCAACGTTTGTATTGCCAGGTGATATATAATAATACTGAAACACAAAGTTTTTTGTTTTGCACTCAGATCTGACAGGCCATGGTTCTTTGCACAAACCTGTATCTTCATTAAGTTTTCTTAGCATCCTTTTAACCTATCGACGTTTCCAAAAACACCACAGGAACATCTGTTTAACATCTGTAACATGCATTAACAGTGAGCTTCCCAGCAGGTTTTTATCCATCAAAGAAATCATGTCACTGAACCAAGCTAACAGGTTATCAAATTGGACTCTGGTTAGCGTCAGGAAGCTGGAGGAGAGTTCACACAGACTCAGCTCATGAAGGAGGAGAAAGAGACATTAACTCAGCTGTGTTTAACCTCACAGAGCTTTCTTGGAAAAGCGCTTTTATATTTATCCAGTTGAAATCATTAACTCTCTTGGAGCTTGGCAAAACATCAGCCTAATTTTATTACTGTGAACCCATTCATTAATCTACAAGCTGAGACATAATTGCTAATCTGAATTTGTGATAAATGCTCTTAAAATTCAACACTTATTAGCACAGTTTTCAGCTCTACCGCCAACAAATAACAGATCTGTGCTACAGTTCACATTTTCTTTAAATTAATAATTATGAAGCTCTTATCTGAGGCTTACCAAAGCTTATCAAAGCTTAATGTGATTAAACCTCCTCTGGCAAATACCAGATGATATCTGCAGTTTATCACTGAGCACTATGACTAAAGAGGTGTGTTTGTTTTCTTTCATTTTCTCTCTAAATGATCCCCCTATAGCTCATCTTATCATCAGGTTTTTGTCAAGTCTTTCTATTTGTCTTTGTGATCTTTTGATTTTTATGATGAAAGAAGTTTCTTGTTATACAAACTGTCGCTTGACAAAGTAAAACTCATCTGAAGTGCTTGTCTCCTGTGTAACAGTCACATAGCATTTAGGCAGATATATTGAGGGCCAGTCCACTGCGTGTGTGTGTGTGTGTGTGTGTGTGTGTGTGTGTGCGTGTGCGTGTGCGTGTGTGTGTGTGAATGCTTGAGGAAGAGCTGATATGTGAGACAATACTCTGGTCTCTAGAGTTAGATCATGGTCCTGGGGATCATGTTCATCACTGAGTCTTTGAATAGTTAATCCAGGAGACAAGAGAGCGGATTAATCATGGAGCAGATCTATCAGGTCAGCTGTATTAGCCTTAGCAGGGGGCACGCTGTTAATACCAGAGGTTAAAGAAGCTATCGATCTGATCCATTTGGCACACTTCAACATATTTCTGAAATGCATCCAAGAATTGTATTGAAGGAGTTCACAGAGACATTTGAAAGTGTTTTACGGTACTGAGCAGAGACTGGACAGTTAAAGGGTAATCAAAGATGAAGAAATATGAGTTGGTTCTTTTTTTACAGAAAATCTGAACCACTTCCTAAATTATTTTGAATGGAAAAACTGTTAGGATTAAATTTGTGGTTGATTACTCCAGAGTTTCAGCCACACTGATGACTGCTGCATATCACCTGAAAAGGTAAAAGAAAGGGCAAATAGATGAAATTCTTAATTGCAAAAAAATCTATTTCAATAAAGTAAAGCAGAGCTACCAATAAATGGTGATATTTTGCTGCACCTCTTCAATGTGTGGTCACACTTCCAAATCTGGTGTGTTGTAAAACAAATAAAACTGTTTTCAGTTGGAAATAGATCAAAGTTTGAGAGCACAAGTTTTTGAGTGGATCATTTTTCTACCCTAATTACTAACTTCCAACTTTCCTCAATTTATTGAGCACGTGATCTCTTTTTTTTGTTATGTTGTTTGTTTGTTTTAGGTAGAATTCACTTTTTTGTCCATCCTTTGGCAGACTCAGTGTTAGGCTGTAGTCTAACTCCCTACAGCGCATTTGAAAACGCATAAGATCCCATTTTTCTTTGAAGTTTATACGGGTGCCGTTTTGAGGAATTTTCAGATCCAGAGCCTTGACATTCAGGGTTTTTTTCTTTATGGGAAATGTAAAATAGTCATGATTACCTCTTCTCTGGTACTCTACCTGTCCTCCAGTACAAGAATTTGTGAGAAAAAACTCAAACAGATCAACAAGAGCTGGTTCAAGAGGTGACTGTGTAGTTCCTTTTAGAAAGAGTACCTTTAGTCAAGCCACCTTTTCTGTTCAGGCCTCTCACACCTGGGATTCAGTACCAAACACAATCCATGAACTCCTGACTCTGACTTCTTTTACCAAACATCATAAAGCCTGGCTGTTGGAAGAACAACACTGTTGCCACAACCGTGCCTAAACTTGTATATTTGTTATTTTATCTTGTGTTGTTGATTTTAACCTGTAACAGGGACTAAAGATGGAAATTAGCCGTTGGCTATAATCTTGCATATTTACATGTATATGTCCATGAATATGTATTGTCCCTATTATAAAAATAAATTAAGTCTAAAGAGCGCTTTCACTTCTTCTTTAAGGAGAAAAATTAAATCTGTTTAATGTTTTTGCTGACTGTGTTCATTAAAAAAGGCTTTTTAATCAGAAATCCCATTACTTTCCACCCTGTTTTTTCGCAGTCAGTCAAACATTTAAAAAAAAGCAGACAGCTCACACAAACAGAGCTCTTTCCGTAACAAGATGACTTCCAGTGTCTTTTAAATCTTTTAAAGGATCTGTGACCAGATATTAGCCATGTCCAAAGTGACTTTTCATCCATATAAGCTGACACTGCATGACAGGAGTTGTTCAGTTTTAACTTTTTTTTTCCTTTTTCTCCAAAACAAACATCAGTTTAAAATCAAGATTCTTCTCAGTTTTATTTGGCTTTTAAAGCAAATTATATATTTCAGACAGATTTAAAGACGGACTTAATTTTGCTTTTAGCTGTAGATGAGGTGAATTCTTACCAAGCTGTGTCTCTGTCTGTGGAGACACAGTGAGTCTGCAGTCTTCCTCTGCAGCAGGAAGGCGATCCCTCTGTCGTCTTCTCTTCAGTTCATTTAAAGTGATCTTGATCAATTCTTCGGCTCTGTATGGACTGAGTCTGCTGTTTGGAGGCGTCACTGAACTTGTTTGTGTAGACTGTCCTCTCCTCTAACCCCATCAGCCCACTTACACCAAGACTTTGATGAGGAGAGTTGGAGAAGTTAATAGACTGACTGATCTTGAAATACTCTATATTTTTTGTTTTTCCTCTGCCTGGTTTTTGCTTTTTTTATATTGCCTCTGTTTCCACTAAATGACAAGATAAGCAGCAGTCAGGTCCCTGGCCTCACTCAGTCTATTGTTTAGTGATCGAGCATCTTGATGACATCTTTATGGAGTGAAATATCAGGCCGGTCCCTCAGTCCTGTCACTCCTCTCTCTGCTCCTCTTTGCATATTCATCTCCGTTGTGATCTCCTCGACGTGTAGCTGTGAGAGTCAGGGGGATAACCTGAAGTGTTCATCTCTGCCCGTGTTTATCTGGGCTGCACAAGGGGAGGGGGTGAGGGGGGGGGTGTCAGGGTGCAGAGGGATGAAGCTCGGGCTCAGCTGGGTGTGTGCATACATGATTTATGTGGCTTACACAGAGAAGGAGAGAGAGAGAGAGAGAGAGAGAGAGACGACCTTCCTGCACACGGAGCTGTACATGTTAGCATGATTACTGCACACATGATGATACTATAAACGAGCACACAGAGTGGAAGATTCACGGCTTCTGAGATAAGATGAGGGTTTCGCTTTTATCGCTGCAATCTGAGATTTAATGTTTGCTCTTTGGAGCGGTTCTGCTTTAAAAATGGTTTCAACTTTTTATGAGCACAGATCTCAGTTTTGCTGGTGTTTGTCGCCGGATGACACATCGGTGATTTAGCTCATTCATGAAAGGTTTTACTTCACTCTCCTGAGAAATATGTGAAGCATTTTAGGTTTAAGGGAATCACATACCTTATCCTGGGAGAATATTGAATCCAGAGGACACAGAGTGATGCTCTCATTCCTTTTTTACTCTTTGACCTTGTGCTGCTGTGAGAGGAAGATTATTAAATATGCAACAGTTTTCTTTTTGTTAAAAAAGTCCAAATTCCTTCTTTGTTTTTGCTCTTGCTTGCTAAAATACAACTGGCTTATCAGTAGAATACACTAACAATTATGCTGCCGCCCTCTTAGCATCAGTTTTGCACAAGCAGGGCTCCAAGATTAGGCTAGCTGTTGACAAAAACTGAGTTAACAATGTTTGCTTGTTGTCACATTTAAAAACAATAGCTCTGAATAACTACAAGGTGAGTCATACATTTCCATACATATGGAAAACAAGCATTTTATGTTGAACAACCATTTTTATTTATATCATGTGCTCTATATGATTAAGAATGTTTTGAAAACACATTAATACAGTGTTTTCCACTCCTGATGAACTTGCTTTGACACAGTTAAAGTTATGCTCGTGATAGTGTTTGTAATACATCAAAATGATTTATCTCTTGTATCCGTTAAAGTTCAGTGCAACCAGGAAACTGTTCCACAACCCAGCCATCAGTATAATTTCAATTTGTTGCTCTTTACTCAAATGTATCTTCTTTGGTATATGAAAATTGAAAAAAAAATAGTTTTCTTTTTCCTATGTATGGAAACTTATGGCCCACCCTGTACAAACCCCATCACCTAGAGTTGTGCAACAAGTTGTTTGGAAGAAAGATAAGTAGAACTGCTCTCCATTCATTTGCTCTCAAGCCAAATGCACTTTTTTAATGGCAGTGAGGGATTGTGTTCATGAGAAAAGGAGTCTTTATCCCAGAAAAACACTATCCATTGCAAATACAGGTGTCACTGCATCCACATCAGACTGATAAACCTCACTCAACCCCTAAGCTCAGAGAGTTCGTTGAACCCCTAAAAACAAGTCTGACCTGTAAACTCACAAGCTTAACAGCATAGAATTTAGCTTTATGTTCATTGACAATTCAGGATAAAGATTTTCCTCACCATCTTAATCCCTGTTGCTTTAATGAAACCATGTGATGATATGAGTGTAATGTGAATGACAGCTGATGTGTGCAGAGTAAAAGCTCACTTCTTCTTTAGTAGGATCTAAAACAACCCACCTGACCTCATTAGGACTGAGTCAGGCACTGGCTTCTTTTAAACTCATTGTATACACTTCATCA
Organism: Thalassoma bifasciatum; assembly: GCA_008086565.1. Lineage (NCBI taxonomy): Eukaryota > Metazoa > Chordata > Actinopteri > Labriformes > Labridae > Thalassoma > Thalassoma bifasciatum. The sequence continues at coordinate 264,493 of RPOG01000493.1, read as the reverse complement.
AGCTTTTGTCTTTATGTGACGGCTCTGTCACAGCTGTCACATGTTGGCCTTGTTAAACCTGACTGGATGAAAGCAGGGGAAAGTGCTCTGTGGAAGTGTGAGGGGATATTTACTCTTTATTTAGTCTGGGGGCTAAATGATTGTTTGTGTGTGTGTGCACTGGTCCAGGACACAAGTCCAGGCATCACAGCAGTTATTGTAAGATGTTCCTCAGTGAATAAAGGTGAGCTTCTCAAGGTTTGTGTATTTTTATGTTGGATATACATATTAATTACGGTCCAATCCAATCTAACCTTAAAAAACAAACCAAAATTGTGCCTACAAATCAGATACTTATCATTTCTGGTCCACACAATCCCCCAGGGGGTTGCTATGAATTGTGAACTGAAACTGAACTGATTGTGGTGAGTCTCAGTTCACTGTTGACAATAAGTTCACTTCTTCACTCTGACTTACTTCAGTGGCATGAAGCTGAAAAAGAAGCTGAATTTCTTCTGATTTTCACGCTCTTTAGTTTACTGAATAGCAATGATGCAAATTAGTAAAGTGTCAAAAGTCAGGTCTTAAAACATTTTTGATAAAAAAATAATGGTAAATCCCAACCATTATTTTCAAGGTCATACTGCTGAAGTAAGCCAAGGTAAAGTGTCTTTGTGTTCACTGCTGAACTGAGACCCAACACAACTTATAGCAGATAAGCAGAGGAGCATGAGCAAAAGGTCAGCAACTGTTTTGAAGGTAGAGTCTGTAGGAATTGTTGTTGCTGTTTGTAAACACAACATCCAAACCGGGCTCTTCCTCCTTGGCTCGGAGCCAGAGGAAGCACATGCTAACTACTTTCAACCACAGTTACATGAACACACTCACCAGCCCAGTGAGCACCTGCAGCATCACACTTCTACATGGGGGAGATGTATACCTGACTTCCTGGTAAACGAGGTATCCTGCAAATCTGCAGGGTTTCATAGCTACTAGGATTGCTTCTCCCACTTGTTGTCATTAACATGCAAAGACACTGGGGGTGCTGTGATTGGTACTACACCTACGCTCCACCCAGAAATGTCCACAGACAACCAGAACATCAACCCAACGGGCAGAGGTCCATTGATGATGATTGAGCAGGATTATATTATTTTATAAAAGTTGATATCTTGATTTTTGGGAAAATCTTGCAGCTCATACCTTTTAAGGGTATGATTGTATCTTAAATAGTTGTCAGGCAATGATGGCTTATGGGCTGGAAGATTCAGCCTTAAGCGTCTGTTAACTGTGTCATTCTTGTTTGGTTATGAATCTTTTCATTGAAGAATTACTTTTGCCTACATGATGTTACAAAGCTAATAATACTGCTTGAACCAGATTTTTCAAGGATACATCAATATCAGCTAAATAATTCATACCACAACAGCTCCCACTTTTACATCATCTGACCATGTTGCAAGCATGAAAATCAGTTTCAATTGAAAAGACAGGCCGCGAAAAGCCATGCAGTGAGAAGTGGCTTCAAGGATCTATTCCTTTGTGTGCTCCTATGAATCTCTTTAGGTGCCATGCCTTCATACATGGACTAGTGACTCATATCCCCTGCTGCTCCACCTATAATGTGATGGAGTTTTTATTTCAATGTGATGCCAAGTCATGTTCCTGAGACCTTTTTTGCCATTCTGAACCACTTCTCATCCTAATTTATACAGTGACGCCCCGCTAGCAGCACCTGCACATGTCCACACAGCTCGTCAGTCTAATAAGGACGCACATACGATTATTCAGCAGCATGAGGCTCTCTACATGTTAGCATGCTGCTGATTGAAATTCACAGTCACACTCAGGCACACTGACTTTCTATCAGTGTGGTCAGATGGGTCTGTGGTGTGCACATGGAGTTAGAGAGGCCTTCAAAAAGCCCCCAGGCCACAACTTTGATCACTGTAACAGCCAGTGGATTGTGTGTGGATTTCTCAATGTCAGACACTTTGTTAGAGGCTCTCAGAGGAATACATTCAGAGTAAATAATTAAATCTCTTCCTGCTAGAAAAGATAGATTTCTAACATTATCAAAATCATGTGTTTCAAATATGAAATATGTTACTCAGATGCAGACTCATGCAAATGCAGGATGATCCATATTCATCACCAAGGACAAACACCTAAGTTCAGAAACCGTTTTAGTTTTTGATGATTCAGGAACGTTAGGGTGCAAACATCTCTAATGAGGAGACTCCATTATGTCTTCTCTTCCTTCACAACTGGCATGATAAAATATAGAAAAAACAATCGTAATTACCTGAGCTGAAAAAAAGGAGAGTCTCACCTGTAGGGAAGTGCAAGTAACACACAAGTTCACAAAGATCTATTTTAACATCTGCAGCTGTGGAACAGAAGCTGTATGTGGATGTTTGTGGTGGATGTTGCCGGATGAAGCAATGTTTAATTTGCAGTGACCGTCCTTCACACTCGACAGGCTCAGTCTGTGTGTGTCTGCCGGAAACAAAAGGACATTGTTGATGTTTCAGACTCCCCTGATAGTGAAGGGGGACTCGACCTAGAGGAGTACACAGACTGTCCACCTGCTGCCTGCTGCTCAGACGAGGAGAGACTGTGACAGACGAAGTGCTTCATCGAGCAGAGAGAATACTGTAAGTCCTGCTCCAGACAATGCTCCTGTTTCCCTTTGACTATTAACCCCAGCCTTATCCTTTGTTTCAAAAGCAAGAACAACCTGACATTAAATTTTGACAAGCAAATATTCTTGTCTTTGCTTCATATTGATGTAATTGGTGCTCCTTTGCTTGCATTTACTGTAAGATAATAGTAGAAGTCATTGACCCATGCCTTAATTATAGATTGTCATGATGCATTGATACATACACAAAGGAGTCTTGACACGGAGCTGGATTAATTCACATTCAGAAACATCTTCAAGTGGTAACAGGGAGAAGTGCAGTTTGCAGCTCCATAGTGATGGCTTCATATTTCAGCCTGTGGGCTACATGTTGTTTTTTCTATTCCTGTAAAAGTATCTGAATTATCCACCCTCTCTATGTGACCTTTCCCTGTGTTTCATGTCTACCCAATCTTACTTGTTGTGAGGTTATTCAAAGTAGTGGTCAACCAGTCACAATATAATAATGAGGCTGAAGCCTTGGTTAAAATGAACACTGAAAAAAGTGTTCACTGTAATTTAAACAGCCTAAGCACTCTATCGTGAAAAGTAACACTTGACAAGGATTGGCAGAAAGGACCCAGATGCACGACTTGTAGCATACAAAAAAATCTCTTTAATAAAAAGCAAAGGTATCAACTGAAGTTCACACCCGGGCTGGCAGCAAAAATTCTGAAGAGAACTGAAAATCACAGCAAAGCCAGGAAAACTAAACCTAAATCCATACTTGAGGTAGACTAAATGCAACAAAGGCAAACCAAGAAGTTCATGGCATGGACACGACAGTCTGACACAGGACAAAGGGAGAAGCAGATTTTTATACAAGAGGTAATGGGACACGTGGGGACAATCAGGGACTGGGAGCACAACTGCAATTGTGGAGAAACACCACGACAAACATGAAGACCAAGGCTGAGGTAAAAAGTGCAAACTTATTGTAATCGACGAGACATGACAACACTATTCAGAATATAGTGTATTAACATTTTAACAACATAATGTGGCAGCGAAGCATTTCAAACATAAACCCTCTTAACATTTTTTTTGTTTTGATGAAGAGGTGCAGCACCTGTATGTCAGGCGGCATGACAATGGAGGTAAACAGGTAAATAAGGGCCTTGCGCTGCATTTTTTGGCATCTTCTATCCATAACTGAAGCCCAATTATATTCATAGCAAAAATCAGCAGCATTTTATGTCACATTAGACCCTTTTTTCAGCAAGCATAAGAACATGACAGTACTCCTTAAATTATAGCTAAAACTCTGCAATAACAACTTAAACAGTACAAATGAGTACACTGCATGCTACGCATTGCTTACTGCATCACTGTCTTGCATCACTGTCTTGCATCACTGTCTTGCATGCTTATAAAGTCTATCTTTACATCATTTTGGTTCACATTGTGGAAAATTAAGGCATCAGTGTTGTAAGAATGGGAACTTCTCAGGTGACAGTGTTTCCAGGGAGGGAAAAAAATCTGCTGGTTTGGGATGCCGGTGACTATATGACTAGTCGACAAGTGCCTACAGCGCTAACTAGTGGTTGAACTAGTCATCTCGTTGATAAGTCAGTGATTCCTTTAGTGAGATGCATGCTGGGACTCAAACGTTGTACCTGTCTAAATTATGTGATATCAGCTCTCCCTCTGTGTGACAACTTGGAGCTTATTATTAAATCAGAGCCTCAGCTTAACACTGATATCTGGAAATAAAATCAACATCAGCGACCACTCTATTTACTTCTACTTGAAGGGCATTATTATTTCTTAACTTTATGAGATGAAATAATAGTAGCTGCTTTGTCATTAACAAAGAAATAAACGAATCAAGGCCAGAAGGATTATCCATTAAGAGTACTTTCTTTAGGTTTCATTAAATCAGCAGGAAATCTGCAGCTAGTGGATGAAGCCACAGGCTTCTTATAATGGTTTGAGCTCGCCTGCAGCTTGACAACGCTTTAACAAGCTGCAGACTGAACCTCAGACGGTGGCTCAGAAACTGCAGCTCTCTTTGGAAAGACATGCAGCTGTCACTAATGAAGAATAGGAAGCTGTAGAAACATCGAGGAAGAAAATGTGAAGTCAGATGACAGTTTGGAGAACGATTGGCAGGTTTTATCGACAGATGTTTGCCAGAGACACAAAAGTCAAGGAATTTAAAACAATGTCTATGTTTAATTGTAAGTGATCAGGTATTGACACTGTAACTCACACACTAAGAGGAACTGTGGTAGGTTCTAGTCACTGCTGCATACGGGGAAAAAGTATCTTTGAAAAACTGAGCTATGTGAATGTAACCACTTAGCCCTCGCCACATTAAAATAATGTGTTGAAACCAGAGAGCAATAAGAAGAAAAGAGCACAAAAGGTCTCTTTTAAACAAGTTAACTCCAGTGAAGTAGTGCTTCTCCAATTTACATCTGTGTTCTCATACTGTGATCACAGCCCAAACAAATTCCATGATGGAGGGATGAATAAAGCAGAAACCCTCCAACAGAGCCACCTGAAAGTATGAGAAAGTCCTTTATTACCTGTGTCTGGGCAATAAGACCGCCAGAGAACAATAATGTCCCTGCAAGCAGCATTAAGAGAAATGGAACAAATCAAGCTCAAGCCTTTCTAATTGCACACAAAGAGGCTGCAGGAGTGTTTACCTGACTGTACACATCTCATGAGCAGGGCTTGTTTAATATCCTCTCCTGAACACAGACTATTTTAATATTCTCGGGTTTATCAACAACTGCTTCAGTTCATCAGACTTTAACAGCCTATTTCCTCTCTGGACTGTTATTACTGAGGCTCCTGCTCAAGGCCATCCTTCACAGCGCTGCACAGAATCTCCTCTACATCAAAAATGCAAGCGCTACTGCATCAAACTTTTAAATATGCTGGTAAGTAGTCTGATATGCTGGGTCTCCAGGCGAGAGACGGGTCTTGAGACTTCCTGTGCTGTCATGCACGGTGACCTAATGTGCTGCAGAGCTGGAGCTCAGATATTGTTTGACTTTCCTCACCTGTGTTTAAAAACTTTCCTCTCTGCAACCTGTTTAAACTAACTTCCACTCTTTATGCTGCGTCTTAATCCAAATCCACATGAACAACTTGTACAGCAGTGACCAGTGGAGCTTGGAAATAAATACAAGATTATCGTTGTGTCCTGTCCTCGCCGTATCAGCCGTCTGAGCAGCGACTCAGCCCTTCGCTGGGTAAAAGAATGCCCTGCCTGTTCCTGATTGGAGTCCTATCTCTTTGTGCTTCCACAGCGGAGTAATATAATGTAATATACCCAGCTGTCACTCAGGGGTTTCATCCTGCTAAGAGAATATGGAGCTGGCAGTTAAAAGCAGAGAGATAAGCAGGCTGTAATTCTGCAGGTGTGGCAGGTGATGGGAGAGTGAGGGGAGGCTTCTCCTTTCAAAGAAGTCATGTTTCTCCAGCGTTGCACATGAATGAACTACACTCTGTTTAAACTACTGACACCATGTGACCATGTTTGACCCTTCAAGCCTTTTAAACTCTGAACCCTTCAGATTCAGCAGCAGAAATGGTAAAGCTGTAAAGATGCTGATGCTTTTGTTTGTGTTTTTCATCCTGGGGCCTGTAAGCGGGATAAACACATCCAGGATCTCTCTCTGTCTCTCCATCCTGGATCAACTCAACAAAACATTCACAGTCCTGATAAGAGGTACTAAAAAGCTGGATGTCAAGTGGTCAAGCACATCCAGGTTTTACCCGTCTTGATCAGTGCACGCTCATATAAAAGGAGTGGAGTTTGCAGCGTCAAACCAATCACAAACACAGAAAAACAGGAGAAACCCTGCAGAGCATCCTACTTTACCATGAAGAAGCAGATAAATGCTCCTCAGAAATACCAAGAATTCAATCACATCACCCAGGACAAAAGCATCACATTTACTGCTGCTAAAGTTAGGAAGGAATGGTGCAATAAATTATCCACTCTGTTGATGAGGAAATTCATGTCATGATCCATCCATTGTCTTAACCATCTATCCTGCTATTCAGGGTCGCGGGTGGCCGGAGCCTATCCCAGCTGTCATTGGGCGAGAGGCGGGGTACACCCTGGATTGGTCACCAGTCAATCGCAGGGCATAATACAATATTAATTTATAGGACAATATGAATGGTCAGCAGTCCTATCAATGTTTCACTGTATTACAGCACAGACTTTTGAGGCAGAGCCCTTCCTCAGAGCTCTTCCTTTGGTTTATATTTTCCACTGAATTATTTTTAGGCTCAGCTCCCCATGTGAGCATGCTTTTCATGGGATTTTAATTCCTCACTGTGACGGCGTGAAGAGTATTTGTACGTTTCATAAATTCATGTTCCTGCAGTAATTCCTTGTGTGGCCATTATGGTAAATCTTGTTATTTCAGATACGCCCAACTGTGATGCATTACAGTTACAACACATGGCTCTATCAGCTGACAGGTGTAGCACAGCCCAGCTGGTCTATCTTTGGTACCGGGGACATAAAAATGATAACAATATCTATCCCTAAGAACTCCTCCTCTCGAGCTTCTTTCATGATCCAAGCACCAACGTTGACAGGATTTTTATCATTGATCTCGAATCCAGATTTTAACTTGTGGGTTAGCAGTTCAGAATAAGTTACCATGGTGATTTATCCAAGTGAGAGGTACACCAGCATTGAAAGATGGAAAATGTCAACTTCAGTGTTAACCCTGAAATTACCTCAACAATCTAGCTGAAAACAATGTGAAAAGTAACAAATACATTTACCAAAAAAGTATTCGAGAGCAGGAATCAAGATAATCTGACAGAGGTGACAAACACTTTCCAGCACATGTTCCAGAAGTTATTGAAGTGCCACGATGAACACTTACAATTTACATGTCTGAACTGATCAAATTAAAACATCCCTTGTGCAACTTTAACTATCTGTGTTAACCCAACCTTGACTCAGAAAAGTGTAACAACTTTGTGTTTCTCTCATCTTAAACAGGCATTGAGAACTGATAGAGGTAGAATGTGGGGGGTTCTGTATTTTTTTTTTTTAACCAAATCCCATGTTATTTTATAAATTGGATTTAAACTTTATGCTAAAATTTTTTTAAAAATGTGTTTGAAATGAGAGACCCATGAAAAGAGTTCTTATAAATCTGAACCTTCAAGGAAGCTCTGGTATAAGATTTCTCTCACTTTTATATCAGTGACCTTTGTATGAGTTTGGTTTTTCCAGACATTGGTGTACTCTCACTGAATTATGCTCTGCAGTTTACATAAGAGGATTGACCTTTAGGAAGGTCTGCTGACATACAGTACCAATTAAAAAACAGCATATCCTAAAACAGCATATCATGAACTTGGTAGAACTAACACAGACATCATGGATTTAAAAAGGATCCAACTTTTCCCCTGAGAGTCAAACTACTACTTTATTTTATTACATTTGATTACTTTCTAAAAAAAACAAAACAGCTGTAATATTATTCTTTGATTTGATGCTGCAGATAATGAAACCAAACCACCAGATCTATACCTGAAAATGAAAGTCTATAATTCATGTTATAGTATGAAGAAATCCTTTAGCGGTAGTTTCAGAGCGCCTGTGAGTCAAGCATCTGTTTCGCTGATTATATTGAGCGTGAACAAAAGGTAGCCTTTAATTTTCTATGTACAGAAAACATTTTACACAGTCATGAGTGTATTTTAACTCTGTTTTAAAGTGCCCTGGGAACCTTGTATTCTGTTTTTAGGTGCATCTATCATCTGCTTCAGGGTACCATGCCTGCTGTTGGTTTGTTTTGAGAGAGCACTTAGAAAATTCAAAAATAGAAAAAAAAGTTTTAAAATGGACTCAGTAATGAGGAGCTCCACTTTTCTTGTTGATCATTTCAGAAATTGGTTTCATTAAACTCAATGTGAGTGTTTCCAGGAGGCTTGTGGGATTGTACTCCAAGTGTTGAAGGTGGCTTCATTGAGGGCATCCACTGTCTGGAACTGACATCCATTTTTGTGTGCCCCACCTGCCATCCATCCCCAAAGGCAAGTTTGCCTTTATTTTATTTTTCTAAGGTAAAATCAAACCTGTTTTCTGTTTATATTTCTACAAAAAAGGCTGAAATACAAAATTATAAATAGTTGTAATTTTGTGGCACATTTCCAGAGTCAGGGCTAAAAAAACAGACGATGGTCAGGACACAAGGAAACTTACAAATGAGGCAACACAAGAGGACACACCAAGAACCTGTAACAACAGTGCAGATAAAAAATTTATACAGGCAATCAGATTATAACGAGACACTAGTGGGATTTATCAGGGCGGGGATGGCACATAAGGTGAAAAACATGAGGAGCAAGATCTACATGACTGAGATCAAGGAAGATACAAACAGAACAGAAAATGAACTAAGTGAAGTGACAAGAAGTTAACAAGTCTTAAAGGAGCAGCAAACAGGTGTCTGTTGTTGATTTCATCACAGAGTATTATCTTTAAAAACAAACAGATAAAACTCTGTGGTTTGCTTCAGCAGGTATAGGAAAAGCTTTCAGACATGACACACACTCAGAGCTTTTCAAAGTCAGAGCTGAAAAAGATTTGCTTGCGTGCTGTGCCAGTCAAAGCTGCATACGCTCTTTGTTAAAAACACTCCCCCGGGTAGTTCACCACGCACGGCTCACAGGACTGTCCCTGAACACAGCATAGTGGAGCAGAGAGGAGGAAGCTGGAATTGGATCTGGATATGGCTGCTGGTTTGATTCTTCTGTAGTGGTGGGAGAAGAGCTTTGTTTCTCATATGTCGGTTTTGGGCTATCACGACACCTCTGAATGAGTAAACTAGTGTTGATATCCTTGTGAGTATATCTGCAGACTGAATTCACTGGGTACTGATCACAAACTGTGTACTCAACCATCACGGCATGACAGCTTGAAATAAAAAAAAAAACACCTTTAAACCTCCAGTCATTAAATTTTAAAGCGTGCAGATCTCTCACAGGTGCCATATGTGAAATTCATGCAAGCAGTGATCATGTGTTAGCTCTCTGCCATCAGAGATGCAGCTTCACATTGTTTCCCCTGATCTACAAGCGTTGAAAATGAGCCAATAAGGCACAAAAACAAGCCAACAAAGGCATGAAGATGACAAGCTGGCAAGATAACATGAATGTGAGCAATGCAAGATTTCAACTGAGCCAGAAAGAAATGAATGGCAAATGTATCATGAGTCAGAAGATCTATTCAGCCTTTTATCATCAAAGATATACACTTCTTCGAGATTTGCATTTTGCTTAGTATCTCAAGCAACTCAAGTATCAATTCATCCAACAGCTGATACACATACTGGGTTTTCACTGAGGGGATGTCAAGACTCTGAGTGTTCGACCACAAAATACAGGAAACAAAACACCAAAAACACAGTAGAGTTCTTCATTCAACAGGGGCAAAAAGAAGGACTAAGGGCATAAAGGTAGCAACAGCAGCAGGCAAACGGAAAACAGAAGAGCCTGTGACACAGCAGGAAAAAACACCCTGTAAAAACCAGGAGTAAAGCCTCTTTGTAACATCTTAGTCAGAGCAAACTACAACCCCAATTCCTATGAGGTTAAGACGTGTAAAATGTAAATAAAAACAGAATACACTGATTTGCAAATCCTCTTTAACCTATATTCAGACAAGACAGGACCGCAAACGAGCGCCCAAACCATAAAAGGCGACAACAAGGAAATAACAAAAACGCATGTAGGGTGGTGCAATATTTTGGGAGACTTCAAAATGCTAGTGTTGTGATCCAAAAAAGTAGTTTCCTAATAAATTGTCTGGTCTTAGTTATATCTCAGTTTGTAAATTTTCTGTAGTTATCCTAATGAAAGTCTAGCACAGTAAAATTAGATAACAAATGTTGTGTCATGTCAAGTGGATGTGTGCAGATCTTTTGTCTTCTTATCCCTAGAAAAATTGTGCTCAAGCTTGTCTATTCAACGCTTTGTTCAAGAAGCATATGTCAGAAACTTGTCTGCAAACATTTCCAACATTCATGCCTTTAAAGCTGTATTGACACATGCATGAAACTCCTGAAAATCTCTGCAGATTTTCTGGTTGAGCTGTCATTTTGAAACCAGATAGCTGCAACTATCACCCTGACAGAGATTAGCCAAGACATGGACACGTTTGTCTGTTTGGACACAGGTTTCTGTTGCTATGAAGGATGTGATTGAACATGCATTTGAAAAATTTATGTGGCAAAGCTCCTGAAAATGTCCATTCATTTTCAGGAGCACATGTGTGAAAGAGGCTTTGTAGAACCTGAATTGACAAGGAGAGAAGACGAGTTGAGGAAGAAAAACTTTTGTTGCATTAGCTTTCACTGCTCTTTGATGTGGTGTCACAGTGTAAATTGAGTGTTGATTGCTTTGCTTATATCCTGGTTTGATGCACATGTGCTGCTTCATATGAACCCATTAATAAAGCCCTGAAAAAAAGTGTACTACTGATGAAAAAATGACTTTTTCTCTTCCGTCACACAAGTTAACAAGTCTGAATAAATATCAGCATTAGAGATCTGAACAAAGCACCTCATCCTCACCTGTGTGTGCAGAGTGACCCTCCGTCATACCAGCGTCTCTTCACAGCTCACTTCACATCTCATGTGTGAGTTGGGGACATGAAGCGGAGCACTGCAGTCGCTCTGTTTGCTACAAGCGCTGAAGCGAAGGGACAGGAAATCATTATCGTCAAAACAACTCCAGCAAAGGTCAGAAAATCAGAGAATTAAATTAGTCACCTTGAAGAGAAGCAGAGACCCTGAGAGAGAGAGGAGGCAGGCAGAGAGCTGCATGATGGGAAAATGTGTGTGTGTTTGTGTTTGTGTGTGTTTACTTGCTAATTAAGGTATGCAATTGGGCCATTCCTGTTCAGCAACTAACATAACAATAAAAAGAGGATTTAAATGATTTAACACATTGATACCTGCATTTGGAAGCAGATAATGGGAGAATCTGAAGTTTGTTGTTCATATTCACATAATTGTCATAAACCGAGGGAATTTTTGCAGCTTATCTTTCACAGGAAATCCTCTGACTGAGCTGCTTTTTTTAACAAAGTGATGCACATTTTTTTCCACACTGAGCATCCAAAAAGGGGCTGAGTTGAAATAAATAAAGACTTTGGAAACACTTCAGCTTGTGAATATTTTTAAATTTCTGTCAACAGTGTGCAGTCTTTTCATCAGGAAGGTCCTGTTCATGCTCAGAGAGGTTGAAAAGGTCACGATAAGCTGATTAGTTCATTTTTCCAGGAGAAAAAGAGCTGTTATTTTTCAGCCAGGAGCTTCATTATGGGAGCTGTTCATCTGGTTGTTAGTGAGCTTTCATAATGTAGGAGAGAGAGGTTACAGCTGTAATAATGCTCATATGGTATGTTTACACCTGTCACGCTCTGCAGGTTTGGGGGAAATAACTCAGAGTATTAAGTAGTGAAAGAATAGGAGGAGCTCTCTATTTCTTTTAAGCACTATCAATGATTGCTCCTCTTTTCAGCTCTTTCTGTCAACCCATACAACAAAAATCTGGTTTATGGTGCAGAATTGAATACTTCTACTCTATCAAATTTAAGCTCTCTCTTGCTGGTATAGAAAAGGCTGCTGTCCCCAGCTTTACATCTGGCTCACTTGAGCTTATTTGGAAGAAAAATAAGCAACAAATAATCAAGTCAGGACACAATCAAGATTCTCTAAGACACAGCATCACAATGAGCAAAGATTGTACCTGTTGCTGAGTTGGGAGATATTATGCTTACAAAATATTGCCAAAGTTCTGTTTACCCCCTCTGGTAAAATATTTTCAGATTGAATGTGTTGATATTAATTGATAGCACAAACAAAGGTTCACTCCCCTCCTCTGAAATCTCCATCCATGTCATGTTAAGCTAATGCTGAAAACAAGCGACACTCCACAAGGGAGCCATTCCCCGAGCTGCAGGAAAACTTGATCCGGCTGAATGTTTTCTTATTATGCTGGAGAGAACAGCGAGGAAAAGAGCAGAGCGATTATTTACAGCTTATTAGGCGGATGCAGCGGGGCATTACTTAGCTCCATGCTGCGCGCTCTGCCATCCTGACTGCATCCTGGGACCAAACCACACGATCCTGTCAGACGCAGCACGTTGGATGTCTTTGCACTTTCTTCCAAGCAATGTGGCAAACTCCTTAGCGGCTCTCTAGGGACGTCAAATGACCAACTTTAACTAAATGTCCTGTGCAGTGGCCCAGAGAAGCCATTTAGGGATGCAGTGTAATGCTCCCTCCAGCACAAACTGCCTCCCAATTAGAGGTCAGGATGGAGGTAGCTGTGCAGAGTGCCGCTTCAGATAGATGATGTCATTGTTCAGGGATGAACACAAAGAAAATGAAGAGTCATGGCTCACTGGCTCCCTATGTGCAACTTTTGAAAAAAGCTCTTTCCAACAGTTTACTTTAGGCTGAAACAACCTCCGCAGCCCTACAGCAATGTTTTCAGATGGTCAGAGACAGACTGAAGTTTGAGGGGGGAAACAAATGGTTCCTCTGCTGAGGCACGTCCTGTTCAAAAAATAAGAAACATAAATTTAACATGTGGCTGTAAAGTAAGCAGACAGCTGAGGTGAGGTTTTTTCATGTGTAAGAACAAGTGTGTTTTGGCTGGACTGCAGCATTTTGTAGAGTCTGCCTGAGGACTGGTTATATTTCCCTGAGGCTCATAAAGTGACTGTGACGGGTTCAAACAGGGACAAAAAACACACCCGAGGCTTGACTGTACATTTGACTTTGGGTCAGCTTGTTGAAATACAGCATTGCTGCCTCAGTGTGCTTGTTTGTTTGTGTTTTTGTGACTGTTTTCCCCTTCATCAGATCCAATACAAAGTTTGGCTAACACAGAATAACTTCAGTTAATCTTTTAGCAGTGGACCAGAGAGGCCGCTCCTGTGTTAGGCGAAGTAAAATTACTGTTTTGAATGGAGTCTGGTCAGTGGGAACCTGGGATTTTTTTTTCTCTAACTCTTATAGTTTGGGATGTAGTTGGTAATAACTGCAGAGTAATCTTTGAAATAAAGCACCTAAAGTTCTTGTTTTTATCCCTAAGTATGCGACAAAAATCTCTCTCTCTCTGTTCTTAACTGTTGTCACATACTTTAGAAGAATTGTAGTGGACACACTTTTATCCATCAAAGATTATGTTGCAGACATAACTGAAATATATGAAGCAGAATCTCCCTGTCCACTGAGTCTTAATTTCTCAGCTCCATTTGAACTGTGGGGGGTTGAGGACAGATCAATGAGTGCAGGCACACAAACAGACCTCAGCAATTAGCAGTTGTGCTAATGTGCTGAATGGATTTTCTGATTTGGTTGAAGGAAAGCAATACTGTACAGCTAAATCTCTCCACCCGTCTTCAGTCAGCGTCTCCTGCAGGTCTGCAGCAGAACCTGTCTCGAGTGAGATGCTGATTTTATTTTAGCAGATGACCACAGGCTGACTCACCCTATGTCTCTCTGTCAGGTGAAATCAAAAAGCTCTGACGAGTTTTTTGTGCAAACATTTTACACCTTCATGGGTCAAAATGAGAAATAATTTCATTTAGTTGAGTGTTTAAAAGGCACAGAATGGATAACAAAGAGAGTCTTTAGGTTAGATTTATTGTCTCTTGCAAACAAAAATGAGGAGATCCCTGATGACAGATTTCAGTTTAAGTTATTAAGAAGAAGAAAACAAGTCTTTATGTAATAGCACAGAAACTTTTGTAGATGCAAACTTTTGCAGATCCTTACAATAATATGAATACATTACACAGGAAAACTCGTACTCATTCCTACTGGCTGACGTAACACTGCTACTGCTTTGCTCAATTTTCTCAGAGAAAGTCTGAGAAAACTTGCCAAAGTTACTTATTTTACATCCAAGTTTGATATCAACTCAGCTTTTTGCCCCATTTCGGTTTTGACCAACTGTCACAGGAAAAACTGCAGCTCTGTAGTTCATAAATGAACCACATTCTGATCAACTTTTTTCAAGAGTATTTTGTGACCTGTCACCACTCTCTCACCGCTGGGGTTATGCGTCCTGCTAGGAAGAGCTAAGGTAACATGTAAAGAGACACAAAACTGAGCAGTTTGCATGTATATGTTCTTTTCACACCCATAACCTCTACTGCATCTTGCAATATCTGAAGTTGCTCTGAGGGAGGGTGTTATTTAAAACAAAATGTGTCAATTGTGGTGACTTTTATGCCTAAATCAGAAAGTGGTATTGGACCAAACCCTAAAAAGCTGGGTCAGTGCATCCAAAATTAGAACCTCAAAAACTTTTTTAAATTCTTTGTTAGATCAAATCTGATTTTGTCATTTCAGCACCAATTCTGATGTGATATCTGGTCATTTCTTCTTTTTTTATTGCAATATAATCCATGAGTTTGTCAGGATTACCAGCTTCAGTAAGTGCACAGCTCCACAGAGCAGTGACAAGTTTGATAATTTCATAAATAAAGCTAACTGTCTTAAACCATTTTCCCTCTTCTCAGCCTTTGAATTACACCCCTGTCTTTCTGCCCAGGTATTTCTGACACCACAGTTATCTCCTCCTCTGTCTCTCCTTCTAAAGAAGACTCACAGTTCTTTAACAGAAAGTGAATCCTGCTTTCTGTCGTCCTGAAAGAGCATCGATTTTTACTTTGCAGTCCAAGGTCAGCGTGAAGAACGAGCCGGAGGATCTTATCACCTCAGAAGTGCAGCTTTCTCTCTCTCTCACTCTGTTTATCCAAACACAAATGAAGCCTAGCACAGAGCTGGCTGATGTATGGTGACCTTGCATCTCTGCAGAGCAACAAATAAGTTAACGTTTAAACTGAGGGGAGCTCTGATTAAAGGGAAGCAGTACAATGCTTCATGATGTTACGTATCTCTCTTCTTTATGGCTGCTCCTGAAAGCTGGCTGTGTCTCTGTGTCTGTTTATCTGCTGTTTGTCACAGAAACAGGTTCTGCTTTTCCCGGGCTGTTTGAGATATCATACTCTGGAAACAAAAGCCAAACATGTTGCCCGGGAGGTAATGAACAGATAAAGAGACTAATTATAACAGATTAATTCTTCCCCAGAGTGGTTTTAAGGAGACGATCAGAATCAAAATGATCAGAGAGAAAGGAATAGACATGGTTAAGGATATAAAAACAGGACACAAACATGTTTAGAGGAGACTTTTGTAAAACTATTTTTGTTGTGAGAATAAAACAGGTTCATGAATTATCTCAAATTCTGCAATCTTTGTTTTTCACTTTTATGTTTAATAATTTTTTGCATGCTTGAAAAATTACAAGTGTTATCATTTAATTGTCACCTTTGGGACAAGAATTTAATTTGGCCTTGGGCAGTTTTTAAGGATTTGCTTAATAGAATACACTCAAACTGTGAGATTAAGTATATTTGAATAAGTCTGGTTTTACCTCCAGTATTTTTCTCGCAGGAAACAATCCTCTTCTTCCTCTTTCAGTTTTAATACTCAAGCTGTGTTTCTTTGTCTTGCTTGGCGAGCTAAACCACCGAACTCTGCAGCTCACTCTTCACAGGTAAACAAAGTTTGACTGGTTTAAAGCTGAGGGCTACAACCTCTTTGAGGAGGGTGTGTATTAGCTGTAGGCTACATCCTTAGCTCCACCTCTTTGTCTCTCCATTCATCGGGAACTGAGTTTGAGTCAGCATTTCAGAAATGGTGGCCTCCATCTTTAGGCTTCATAACACATATATAAAAGCTGAAGAACGACATCAATGAGACTGCATCCAAGTTTTATACGGACTGTTGTCCTGGTTAGCAGCAATGAAATATAAGGTTGTTTGAGCTGTTGAGCAGTCCTGTATCTTGATGTGATGGGTACCGTATCATACCATATCTTTGGTTAGTTTTACAGATGTCGCTTTGTAAACTGAGCTCCCAGCTTAAAGCAGCAGGTTTTTCTTTGGTCAGGTGTATCTCAAAGTCACAGTGTGAGCAATGCCAGAGCAAAACTGAGATCAGAAACAGGCAAAACTCCAGTTTCTAAAAATACCTGCTCAACACCGTCCAAAATCCTCTGAGTCATGTCACACTCCCATTCTTTGGCAGCTTTGTGTCTGACGTTTCAGGAGATTTACAGCCACAAAGAAAGAACCACAACATGAGGTTTCTCCTCGCAAGAAAATGTGTGAAACTGAAAGGAACCATTACGCAAAATATTTCTCCCTCTCTGGCTGATTGGATGTTTGCACCTTTCATTTGCATGGCGATGTCTCACTGTAATGGCTCATCTGTGGATCTGTCACCCATGTTGCACGCTGTCTTTGCACCACAAGTGAAATACTTGTTTTTCATGGGAAAAAAAGGAGGCCCAATTGATTTCTTGGTGGCCTTTGGTCTCTGTGGCTCAGTGGTGATCTATAGTCCTTGTGAAGGAAGTAAAAGAAGTGTCAAAGGCTCACATAGGAGGCAAGATAGTCAGGAAATTCTCTTTTATTCCCATGAAAAACCTGTCCTCGCATGTGTCTCATTCAAACCACAAACACAAACCACATACAGTGCACAGCAATTTAAAAGCCAATCTTTAAAGGAGAGAAAAAGTTTACAGGCCAGTTTAAAAATGTATTTTAGATAGAATAGCTCATTTCCCTATCAGAACATACTATACGGAGGTGAATTTTATTGAAGGGTCTTTGCCTCATCTTAACCTCATCAGGTTAAGTTAAGCATTATCAATCTACCCCTGTGACGGATACAAATGAATGACGTAATGAGATTACATTCATGTATAATACAATGTATATACTCAAAGGAACTTCCTTCAGGTGTGTGTCCAGTCCATCTCTGCACCACTGATAAAGCCCCCCCCCCCCATGTCCTAGATTTACCTCCAATGACACACAGATAACATCTCTATCTCACTACCAGCTCACGCGGTTTGTTTTTGAGTCAGCATTATTTTCCTGATTAACAGACAGATTAATGTAACTGCAGAGAAATGTGACTGAAGCTGTGTGGTGAGTTTGTAGGGAGAGCGCAAATTAATGAATCGATTACCTGAGCTTTGAATTGACAGACTGGGTACTGTAAAGTGATTGGTTGGTGTAGGAGGAGGCAGATTTGGTGTGTGTATGCGTGTGTGCGTGTGTGCTGGATTGTACAAACAAAGTAAATAAAAACAGCAGGGACAGGACATTTTTACTGCAGCTGGTGTTTTAAGTTTTCCCTTGATAAGCCCAGACACACAACAAGTCCTCATAGGGAGATTTCAGAGCATGAGCATTGATAACACACCCACACACACACACACACACACACACTGACAACTCATGGAAGAGGCACCCAGATGCATCCAGCTGTGAAACACTGTTTTGGCTGAGGATGAATAAGTTTGCCGTATAGTCAGCTGCATAAGAGATGGAGAGTTTGTTAGGACACACACACATTTCCACACATGTGAGTCTTTCTCTGGGAGTGAGATATCAAAGCAGCCTGGTATTGATCTCTGGGACTGATCAATAAGAAGCTATTGCAGTCTTGTATTTGTTGCTCTGCAGTCTGCCTTCCTTTGAAAAGTGTGACCATGGAACTGATGGCTGTGTACAGACCTGCACACCTCACATTGTCCAGAAAAATAACCCGAGCAGCGGACCCTGGAACAGGACACTCAGCTTTAATTAGATTTCTATTGTGGGTCAATTTCACTGTTTTACACAATTTTGTTTTGCTTAGTTGAACTGTGGAGAAAAGTTTTAACTCCACACAGTTAGACTCTCTTTGTTAATGAAAATAGCCCATTAAGTGTCAGTTATATGTAAATGGGGCAGCTTGTCCTACGCTGCAAAAAGAAAAAAGAAAAAAAACTGAAATCTCAGGAAATGTTTGTCTTATGTGTAGTAGAAATAGTCTTTTTAGACTTAGTATGAGCCACATCAAACCAGTCCAGATTGCTAAATGTAGCGCATATCAAGTCTAAAAATACATTTTCTACAAACATAAGACGCAAACACTTGCTTAGATTTCAGTTTTTTTGCAGTGCTTATAGTGTGCTACAATACTTAAGTAAAAGACAGAAACTAGTACTTACTACACTAAGGACACAGTCATACTGACCCATTGTCCCATGCTTAAGAACGCTTCAACCCTAAAGTCTGGCTTGTATGGCTAGTGTGACTATGAGTAAATTGTGCTTAAGCGTGATACACTTCCTCAGCTTCAACACACTTGGGAGTGGTTATTCAGCGCAGTGCCTTTCATACATGATCACGAGGATGCAGCGAGTACACAAAGCATAATTCAAAGCATGTTCCAAGACTTATAATCACTGCAGCTGCTTCTCTTGAGCATCATTTTAATCAATAGTGAGGGGTGTGCATAGTGGTTCATACTGTAGAAGTGTGACTGTGAACTTACTGGCTATGATTCAATCCACAATCTCAGAAACACTTAAGTACAACAGGGAAAGTGATAACTTTGAGAACCGTTTGGAAAACAAAAAATAAACAAGAAAGCTAGTCCATTAAAGTAACGTGAGTAAATGTATATTGTGACTTAACTGTGCTCTCATGTTCCAGGCAGCTAAGATAAGGTGTCTTACAGGAGCCTCATGCTTCTTGTGTAGGTTGCTGTGTACTCGTGTCAACATATGTAGGCAGGAAGAGTGTGCATGCGTGTTTGCGTGTGTTTGTGTATGTGGCTGACAGGTCCAGTAACATTGACAGGATGCAGGCTTTTTCCCATGAGACCATGCATGCTGACAGCAGCTGGCCACAATGAGGAACAGCTGCTGATGGTCTTTATGTACAAAGAGCTAACACTCTCCTTTCTCTTTATCCCTCTCATAAGATAAATTTCACTTCAGGTTTGTTTAAGTTTCTTTCTTTTATCTCAGATGTGGCCCTGCACTTTCTGAATCTTAAAATGTTCCGGACTCGAGCTGTGAATTTTAAAGTTTGGTTTTCACACATCTTTTGGAGGATAACAGAAGAGAGAACCTGGTCATTTAACATAACACCCTCAAGGTCATAATGATCAGGCTCCTTTATGTTTCCATCTCTGCCTGCATTATTATCTCTGGATTTACACAACATACCCCCAGAGTGTGCATACACACTCACACACACCCACACATTCATCTGACTGCACTCACCCTCCAGATCAGATCCCAGATCAGTCGTGAGGGTGACTGATTTAGGTGTCTCATCAGAAATTGTCAAAGTTTAATTTAAAAAAGATGAGCTGTGCGTATCTGTGCAAACATTTGGCTTTTGGAAATCCTCCTCTCATTTTAAATTAGACTGAAAACTCAGGCACAAAGAGCAGGTCTAGACAGTTCTTCTGTTGCATTACTAACAAAGACTGAGCATCAACCAAGAGGGTTCAGCCTTGTGAAAGCCTAATTTGTAACAGTGACCCTAAATGCAACAACGACTCCAAATATGATTAAAGAAATAGAAATAGTAATAGTAACAAAACCCTAAATTTAATAAGTGGTCAATGATGTAACAGATTCTGAGCCACAAACATGATAACTTTTTGCCCAAAATTGTACAAATTTTTTAAAATTTGGGGTTACAGTGCATTTTTATTATATTTCGGGTTAAGCACTTTTTTTAAAAAACACATGACAGGTTGTTGTTACATTTTGGATAATTGGTTAAATTTGGGCTCTGAGATCCCTCCTGGACCCTGAGTAGTAGATGTTCACATGCAGGCAAGTGCATTTTTTCTGGCTGTTTGATATTAACTCTAAAGGTGAGAAAAGTTGAATCATTGAAATCATTGGATGGGACCTTTTCATTGCAAAGGTATGACCTGTTAGGTATCTCTGAGGCACAAAACAGGTGGAGAAACCCCCCAGAAAACTTTCAGAGAAAATCTTGATTCAATCCTCAGTTTTCCTTACAAAGAAAAGTAAGAATTTAACTGGGACAGGATTCATGTGCTCACCTGAGTCCTGGTTACCTGTGATACAGAGTCATTCAGCAGACATTTCCTCTGAATGAGCGCAGACACATTATCACATCGTCACTATAAAGATGACGGTAAGCAGTGCCAGGCGTCTCAGTGGGAGCTGCTGCTGGCTGTGAGAGTCTGGCAGCTTTTACCTGAAGCCTGAGTCTGAGAGGACAACACGCCAACAGCTGCGTGTCTGTCTATTTTGTCTGTCCACCAGAATCAGTGCCTGCAGACCCTCCTGCCAACCATCACAGTCTGAACTGCACAAAAACTGTCTCTGCTTCACGCTCCAGTAAACCATCCTCCCTATTGTACAGCTCTGTTTTTTTTTCCTATGCTCTTTCCTCCTGACCGCTCAGACGTGTGTCCAGCTCTTAAAATTGTCTCGTGTTAGGTTTACACATTTACTCTGGATCCTGATTGTTTGGTTTCTGCCTGAAATAAATCAGATGCATTTAAAAAAGAGGGTCAAAGTTCACAACAGGTGTTTGGCACATCTCCTCCAATGGTTGTTGATATGACGAGCTGAAAGCTTTTTCTTATGCAGAAATAAGGGTCACTGCTTTATTTAACATGTTAATTTCATTATGCAAACATCTTCAGCCGTGTCAGAGCTGAAATTACGATACTGGACAAACGTTAATGAACAAACACACTCCCACCTGTTCGCCCACAAATCTCCTGCAGTACTTTTTCCTTTTAGAAAGTTATTATTTTACATCTCCTGCCTCACGCTGTGCTGTCTTGTTTCTGTGAAAGGTGGTCTAAAACAACAAAAATCACCGGCATCTCACCGTCTTCCTGCTCTGGAGTCAATGCTGCCTCCTCTTCTCTCATCTTCGTTATGAAATGGGATACAGCTCCATCTCTTTCGTCCAGAATCTCCTGCCAGAGATCTCTGAAACAGGCTGGAGACGCTCCCACAGGGACGGCAAGAAGAGAGGAGAGCCAAGCAGCTGTGTTCTGCCTGCCAGAAGTTTGGTAGAGCTCAGGAAAGCAGTAATGATCAGTGTGTGTGTGTGTGTGTGTGAGAGAGAATCAGCTTGTTATGATACACACACACTGTACCACAGATGTATGATCCCACTGTGGGGGCCTTATAGGCAGCATTCAGGTTTATGTAAAGTGGGCAGGATGCAAACAAACACAGTGGGGAATCAGGGAAAGCTTTAAAATGCACTGATGTTGTTTCCTTACAAAATACACAATTTTCTTTATACACAATGCAAAGTTACAGAGGATATTGAGTTACTCATAATCTCAGAGGTATCGGGTAAAGTTGTAAAAAAGGAATTAAGTCTCTCATAAAAATACTAACGATCTCCGAGTAGAGGTCCCTCATTTTTTTCAATTTCTTTTATTTCTGTCATCTTTTGAACACAATTTAATGAAACAGTTCTTTCCAAGATGTTATTTGTTCTTGGAAGTTTATGATCTCAGGAAATATTGAGCTTATCCATTGATAATTTCCCCTGTAAGTAAATGTGACACCGAATCAGGTCTCAGTAGATATGAGTTTTCTTTTTTCCTCCACCATAATATTCATGAGTTTATTCCCTTGACTGTATTATTCAAATGATTATTTGGGTGGAACTTTTGGAATATTAAAACTAGGGTCCTCCAATGATTACTATTTTGATTATGGCTAATCCATGCATGTTAGTAGTTCATGTGAACAATATAAAGCAACATGCGACAACAGGATGTCCCATAGACCTGCAGCCAGATTCCATTTGTCAGGGCTGTAGTTAACTTTAATAAAGGAAATCTATCCTTAGTGGTGTGGTGATTCCCTTTCCTCAATAAAGTGCTGCAAAATTTTATGGTGTGGCCTCTATACTTAATATGTAGGTGTTGGTATTAATTCAAAGTACTTGACAAATATTTCATTATGTTACGTGGGGGTTATGCTGACCTCTCAGTTGAGCTGTTTAACGTGGAATGTGGAGTTAAAGCAGGAAGATTCTTGAGTTAATTCTTAGTATTTTCCTTTATTAAATCACGGTTAAAATGATTTTGCATTCAATAATTTTGTTCTTACACGGAGACGGTTTTTGTCCCACCTGCCTATTGACAGTGAATGCAGCATCACAGCGACGCTGGTGTAGTTTGGGGAATTGTAGTTCACACAGACGGACTAATAACTTGTTTCAAGCGGATCAGAACTACAAATCCCATTTTCAGGACGCGGAAGTATGACAACAACACAGAGAGGAGCAGTCTGAAGGAGGAAAGATGTCTCATGTGGGGAAGAAAAGAAAGCTGGATAAAAGCCGTCAGGACAGTCTGTACTTTGACAGCTACACCGATGTGACCATCCACGAGGAGATGATCGCGGACCACGTGCGCACTAACACTTACCGGATGGCGATCCTGCGGAACAGTGAGTTTATCCGTGGGAAGGTGGTGCTGGACGTGGGTGCAGGAACCGGCGTGCTGAGCATGTTCTGTGTGCAGGCCGGGGCCAGGAAGGTTTACGCCGTGGAGGCGTGTTCGATCGCCGAGCAGGCCGTGAACATCATCCGACAGAACAGCATGGAGGACCGGATAGAGGTGATCCGGGGCACGGTGGAGACGGTGGATCTCCCGGAGCAGGTGGAGGTGATAGTGAGTGAGTGGATGGGGTATGCCCTCCTGCACGAGTCCATGTTGAACTCTGTGCTGTACGCGCGCGACAGGTGGTTGAAAGCAGGTGGGCTGATCCTCCCGAGCAAAGCCGAGCTCTACATCTCCCCCATCAGCGACCCGGTGGTGGAAGACCGGCTGCACTTCTGGTTCACTGTGAAGGACCAGTACGGAGTGGACATGTCCGCAATGAGCGGGTTCGCCCGTAAATGCATCATGAACTCGGACATCACTGTGAACTCCGTGACCGTGGAGGATGTGCTGTCACACCCGGCCCGCTTCGCAGAGCTCGACCTGAACTCGGTCACCGTGGACGACTTAAAGTCTGTCAAAGGAAAGTTCACCTGCGAGTCTTTCGGCTCTGCAGCTGTTAATGCCTTCTGTGTGCACTTCACGGTCACTTTCCCGTGTCCGGACAAGCCGCTGGTGCTGTCCACGTCCCCGTTCAAACCAGAGACGCACTGGAAGCAGGCGGTGCTGTACCTGGACGCTCCCGTGGAGGTGGTGCAGGACACAGTGGTGACCGGGGAGGTCTGCATGTACCCCTCCGAGGAGAGCGCCAGACACATCTGCATCCACATGGACTACACGATAGGAGAGCAGAAGAGACAGTCCAAGACTTTCTCCATCCCGGACTGGAGCAGTGAGGCTCCGTGAGATGTTCAGGGTCCCTCAAGACGAGACAAAAATCCCTCAGAAACGGATATCTGATCACTGTCTGTCTTCTATTTTCTGAAGAATTAGTATTTTTTAAGTAATAAAATTGTGAAAATGAGCGTTTTCATGATAAACTCAATTTGTCTCCACATTTCCAGCCAGTATTATGACACTACTAAGTTGTGAATAAATTCAGAATATCCCAGTCATCCGTTGTGCATGATGAACTGATTGAAGTGCAAGAGGCCAGTTATTTATTTTACCCCCCCATAATGCAGAGCTCTGCTTCAGTTCATGCTCTCAGGATTAGTTCGTGTCGAATCCTTGTCTCCAACATAAAATTCAATGCATGTTGACCTATAATAAATCTCCTTTTTTTAGACCAGATCTAACTTTTTAAAACATTCATTCAAACCAAGTGTGCTGCTGTGGGACTGAAACAGTCAAATAACAGACAGACTTTTCTGACATAAGCACCAACCTGATATCAAGGTCAGCAAATTACAAAATGTCAACAAAGTAAAACCAAACCACTATTGTTAGACCAATTAACAGACTTTACAGGGAATGAGAACCAAACCACAGAAATGTTATCCCATCAAATAGACACTGTTAGTTATTTTACTGCTGGACCTAAAAGGGTTCATCTTACTAGAAGTAAGCAGGTGATCAGAGGCTTAAGAACAGAGTCAGACAAATCACAATCAGCTTCAACTTTATTTGTACAGTGTATTTTACATTCAGCAACAATAGATTATGACAGGGTTTGCTGTGAGTCCAACTGAGGGGGCTCTTTTTCTGACCGCTGTGACGTCACATCAACTGAACCTCCTAATCTGAACCACAAAAATGAGCGCAAACAAACTGAAGTGAGATTACAACATGAAGTGTCCCTTTTTAATCAATTCATCTGTGTTTCAAGCAACATCTCAGACAGGATTTGAGTATTGTTTTTGATGTAACTAAGTTTTCCGCTTTTTGTTTGTTTGTGTTGTTTGTTCCAGGTTTAAATGTTAGGAGCTAAATTATGTAACATAAGGAAGACGTAAAGCAATCTTCAATAGGCCAGAGTTCATATTAAATGCCTTTCATTTTATTTTCAGTTTACAAAATTCTACTTAGTCAGAACATGTAATGGTTGATGAATATTTGAATTCTTTGTGACTTTATTTTTGCTGTTTGTCACAAAGAAACCTGAGGATTCAAAGTATTAAACCCCCTGAAGAGTCTAAAACCTCCTGATCTGTGAAACAGGTTTCAGTGAGATAAATTCTCTGTCTTGATGTGGAGATCTAACCTTCTAATGAATGTAATCAGTCATTACAGAGTCTACTCCGTCTACTTTTTGAGCAGCTCTCAGAGGAAGATGAGATTCCTGTATTGAGTTGGACCGTAAACAGTCATGGAGGAGTTTCTCTCTGGACTCTTTTCAGATGTTTATAAAACATCCAAATCAGCTCATTTTGTTCCTTTTAGATGGAAGGAGACACTTCAGTCTGCAGCCAGGAACCACAGACTTCATCCAGGTTTATAATTCTGCTGAAAAACACTTACAGAGGGAAAAACCATGTGTATCTACACCTTGAAAAGCAAAATACGCTCTTTAACAGAGTCACCATGAAATCAAAGACAGCTGTTATAACGTGCAGAATTTCAAAAGCCCACATAAAATTTTTTTCTTGCAAATAGATCATAAACATCAAATAAAATATATTGGATAATGATGCAAATTGGTATCAATGAAATAACCCTCCTCTATAGTAAAACCATTTCTGTTCAAATATTTTTAACAAGTAGGGAGAGGTTTTTTTTTTTTGTTTTTTTTTTCAGATTGTATAAATATGGAGTCAAAACAGTTGAAACACCGTGGTTGAGTATTTTTAAACATTTCCACACTTTGTAGCCTCAATTTGTAAGGTTAAAAGCAGTCTGAGGAAGTCCAATAAGGAGGATAAAGACAAAAATATGGTACAAAAAAAAAAAAATAATAATGATAACAAGCATGCGTAAATACCATTAAAGTAATGACTGCACAGCTGCAGGTTTGAATGAGGGATGAACAAAGTGAGATGGGGTTAGTAGCTTAAACCTAGGCCAGTGGTTTTACTTTTTGTGATTCTTGTTGCTTAAAATTTGTTTTTGATTATTATTGATTGCACCAGCTGATTCAGGACGTCTATCCAAGCTTGATTAAGTTTTATCAGCTTTAAAACCCTTTAAAGCCCTTTGAGGGTCATGAGCCATCAGCTTTAATAATTCCAATTGAAATCATATTAGTAATGGGGTCTTAAATAATGATTAAAAAATAGTACTATAGAGGAAATAACCCTGATTTTAACCACATCTCTACTGTGAAAACATCTTCAGTTGCCCTGACAGAGTCCATTATTTTCATAGTTTGCAGAGAACACTCTGAATATAATATACCCCATAAAAATGTAATTATATCCACAGAAGTCAGTTTAAATGTATAAATATAAACTTTCAAAGTTATAATCAATCTGACAACGCTTAGAGGATTGATTGACTTAATTCTTAACCTTTGAAAAGTTTTATTTATTTGTATTTAAAGTAATTAAAACAGCTTTAATGGTTTCATTTTTCCAACTGTTATGAAATCACAAGTCCTGGTGGCACCTTCTTGTGTTTTCCTGCAGAACTCAAAATTTCTCTGAAGTCTGAATGACAGCATTAGATATGTCTGCTGATTGAATTTATTTCCTCACTGACCTCAAGACCTTTGTGTGTATGTGTGTGTGTCCGTCTATTTTCCTGTGTAAACCTCCTTCTGGGCTCTATAATCACAATCCAGTTAACAAACATTCAGGGTTTCCTGAAACTGTAGCCCTTTAATTCATCTTCCACAGCCCGTCATCGCGTGAAATATGAACTTCATTTGTTTCTGCGTCCTCGGTGCGAGTGTGAGGCCGCTCTCTAATGAACACATTGAAAATTAATCACAGGCTGCAGTGGTGACAAATCAACAGCATTGTCTGTCACTTTGGGAAACAGTGAATAATGGCAGAACCACAGTTTGAACGTCTTGTTTCCTCCATGATGAGTTGAACTACAATGGTCTGAGTGTGATGATGAGGAACCAGTCTGCACCTCCAGAGAGCGGTCGAGTGAGGGTGTGAGAAAGTGTAGAAAAGTGCATGTGTGATCCAGTCCTGTAGAGACAGTTTCACAGTGAAACAAAGGGGTTATTCTCCTGGTTTGATAAGAAAAAATTTCAGCCTTGGCTTGAAGTGGATTCATGAGAATTTGAGGCAGTGAAGCAGCAAATAATCATCCTGAGGGGGAAACTTTTGGATAATTAAATCTGAAGTATGTGCTGGAAAACATCTTCAACAGGAAGAAGCTGTCAGACCCAAAGACGATACTGCCTCACCACCTTGCTGAGAAGTAAACCACACACCCCCTGTCAGTCAAATAGACCACACCTGTAACCCTTCCTCCCTTTAACCCTGAAAAAAAGCTTCAGTGAACTCTGCAGAAGTGAAACACGGACAGTAAAACTCATCAGAATACAGCAATTCCTCTCACGGACAGCATCACATCATCAGCTTTAGCTTACAGACGGAAACATATAGATCCATCAAAGAGGAAATGTTTCATTCTCATATAACATAGCAGAACATGTAGATCGCTCCGTGTCTCTACTAAGTGTTCATTCAAAATAAAAGTGCACGCTAATTGAAATCTTTGTGCCTTGTTGTCTCGGTTTTGTCAGATCTGATGTGAGTCTGAGAGTGAAGAGTTTTTATCAGAGCACAGAGAGGAAAATTAGTGTTTTCATGTTGTTTTGACAGGAATAAAACCTGGATCCATTCAAGTATCATAAGTGAGAGTGAGCTCACAACTCATATCACTGCAAAAACAAGCCTTCAGTGGAGACAGTTTTTTTTCTTTTTTTTGTCTTTTAGATAAAACTAAATGATCTGAAAATAACTCTCACACTTATTCACATTTACTTGCTTGTCACAGCTCTGTAGGTTGAATACAACAAGCTGTGTTTTTTTGTGAAACTAGTCTTGCTGTTCAGTGTTCAGCAGAAATAAATATAAATGTGTTCACTTCAGTTGAATCCTTCACTTGCACACCTGCAGTTTCTCAAATTCGTCACAGATCCTGCAGCTGTGTCACAGGCAGAACAAAAGACGGTGTCTGGAGAACAGAAATGTCAGCTCAGAATCACGATCATGCATGCACGGGCACTCTCGGCCTCTAAATGCTAAACTAATTGTGATCCATTCCTGCCTGAAATGATTTGAAAACCATTAGAAACAAGTGTTGAGACTTGAAATGGGATTATTTGTCTGGTATTGCACTGCAATTTAGGAGCCAATCAATATACAATGTGCTTAATCTAACTGAATTCAGGACTTGTTTGGTGCAGGAGTGAAGAGTCAGTCTCAGACACAGCAGAGTCCAGGACTTTCTGAACTGCAGTAAGTGTGTGTGTGTGTGTGTGTGTGTGTGTGTGTGTGTGTGTGTGTGTGTGTGTGTGTAAGTGTGTGTGTGCAGCCTCAGCTTTCCTTCAACAAGAGGCATGATCAAGCAGGATAACCCACTGGTTTACCCTAACAAAATTTAAGTCGGATACTATAGTTGTGTTTTGGTTTATAAAAAAAAAATTGAAGAAGACTTCATCATCTGAAAAATCAAGACAATCTGAGTGAAATGTTGTGTTGAGGATTTCTCAGATGCAAACTCAGAGAAATGAATGGGAGCTTCAGAATTAGCTTGCAGCCTCTTGCAGGTTTTACTGAAGATTCAGCACAACAAAGCTCTCACACCCCAGGAGAGATGGACCCCTGACCAAACTTCCCCACTCTTTGTAGTCTTTCAACGACATCATAGTTTTCTATTTTCTACCTACCCATGGTTATGAAAGATGGACTCTGACCAAACTCTTTTTTGTGTGAATTCTGCCTCACCGCCTGCATCCTGTCAAAACACTCCCAACAACAAAACTTGGATAATCAGCCAAAACCCCACTTCACGTATCCTGTTTTGTTCTGGGAAACTGAACTGCTGACTCTTCCCAACCATTACTCTGGCCAATTTAGCTGATGAACCTAACCTCTCTTGAAACTCCTCAAGTGTCTTCTCAGGACTGTCCAACATATGGTTCCTGCTCTTCTATCACTCCCCTCCCAAATGCCTTTCCAGGTCAAGCTGACCAAATGCCTAGGTTTTTCCCAACCATCAACAATCTGCTACCACAGATGGGTTTTATATTCCAATGGTCCAAACATGAAGGACATAAAGATTCTAGTTAATCTTCATACACTGGTCTCAGCGCTGAATAGAAGCTTTGAAAACCTATAGAAGTAATATGAAAACGTGGCGGTTTACTGCTGTTAAGTTCTCTGGTGAAGTGGTGTGTTCATGTTCATGTTCATGTCATAGCTTTATTCTTGTTTTACCTCCATTTTTCTTACTCTCCACCTATTAGACTTTTACTCTTCCTAGCTCTTGCTGATCCATCATGCAGACAGAAATCTTCGCTTACATTCTGAATGAACCTTTAATAAGTAAAAAAAAAAAAAAAACTCATGTCCTGTTCAAAAACCAGCCCTGGACTACTTTAAATCCTCACTCAGTAGTTTCATATTTCCTCTGCATCTCTGCTGACTTTTTCCAAGCTCCACATCTGTGCTCTGTAGCCCTTCCAGACTAGAACTGGCGAGCATTTCCACATGAGGTCTTGTTGGATCAGTCATTCTGAGGTCTTTGGCAGTCTGCAGCAGCTTTTATTTACCGCTACCTCTGAGGTTTGAAATATCCCGGCCTGTGCCAGAGAAGAAGTCCTGAGCTGTGATAGGTGGTATCTTTGATGCTGAGCACCAAAGAGAAACTCAGTTTATGGTTCATCCAACAACAAACTTCGAAGATAGTTTCATCTTCTCTTACACGCACTTTTTCGAATAGAAGGGTTCAGAAGATTTCAGTCAGCGTTTGATCAAATTACATTCCCCCTGTCTGTGATAAAAGTTTGTGTTCTGATTGGTTTGTTTGGCCAGTTAACCAGCTGAACCAATACCACATGTATGTCAAAATTCTGTGGAATACAGAGAGGAGTATTTTTTTGGTATTGTGCACAGAAGATGTTGATAAATTAGCTAGAGCTTCATCACAAACTTGTCTTTGTGGCCTCCAGTGCAGCTGTCACTCCTACCATTTCAAGCTGTGTCATCTCAATGAGGATGTAGTTTCCATTGAAGGTAGTTAGGTGACCTTGGTGTGAGTTCCTATGCACCTTTTTTTCACACCTCCTTTCGCTACATTTTAGACGTTTTAGGAAATTTTAACCAGTAATTTGTGCTCTCAGAATAGTGGTTTTCCACTGAATCAGATTTTAACACACTCAAAAACAGACAAGATTGTTCCTGTGAAAACCTCCTTTGAGTTTGATAGAGGCTCTTGTGGAAAATAAACACTACTTCAAAGGTTTCAAAGGTTACTTCTTTCTCACTTTACAATACTTAAACAGATTTCAGGGGTAAATCCCTGTTGTGCACAAATAAAGTGCAGTTACTAAGCTTGGAAAGATTAAGCTAATTAAATTCTCACTATAAAATGCAGAAAAGCATTTCCAAAAGAACTGGATTCATTAAAATTTTTATTCAACATTACTTTAAATTTATAATTAGTTACAGTTTTTTCTTTTTTTTGCTATTGCCCAAAAGTAACTGAATAAGTCACTGGATTACTCCTTCACAAAAATAATTTTGTACCAGGGAGAGTAATTATTGAATACCTTTAAAAAAATCCTTTAGATCTGAAAAACAATTCAGATTTTTTAAGGGGTTTTGCTCTGGGATGTCAAGTAAATAAATATGTCCTTGCCTTTCAAAATAGAAGCAGCTCACATTTTGTTTGCAGCTCCTGTCCTGTGCCTGGCTGACTGAGCCAGGTCGTTATAAATTAGTGCAAAATAATGTGTTATACTTCACTGTCAGCAACGGTGTTGTAACATTTGAAAAAGTATTTAGTTAGAAATTACCTACTGTTACTGGACAACACTGCAGATTATCAGTTCATCACTGCACCAGGTATGCAAAAAAAAGAAAATGTGCAGGAAAAACATGATTTTCAGTAAAAGAGAAACAAATAACATCACCATCATTCAAACATGCCTCTGAAACAAGAATGAAAATAGGCTGTATTCCTTTCAGTCAGTGGTCTATGAGAAACACAATTTACTGTTATGTGAGTTTTGCGTGACAGTGATGATGTTTGTCCTTGAACTATTGGTCTGAAAAGAAACAAGAACACCATGTACAGATCCTCCAGTCCCTGCTGACCATTCAGCTGCCACCACAAAGCCCTGCTGTACAGAGACACACACACTCACAGACACAGAAAATCCGAACTACTTTTATCTCATTTTCAATCTGATTCCAAGTGTCATGGTAATGTAGAAGCGAAGACCTCGTCACTCTATTTATTTCACATCAACAGCTCATAGTTATCGCTCTAGCACCAGACAGTGCCCTCTATCACCAGAGACATGAATTTGGTACTTACGAGTACTTACCACACTATACTACCTTTAAACAGACTTTAAACAGAGAGATATGATATGAAACGTGAACTAAAATAATGTCATGGAAGACAGTAACACAAGACCTGCTGTGAAACGAGTCATTTTAAAACTTCAGTTGAGTCCACACATGTTGAGCAAGGAGCAATAATGTGCACCAACCACTCATGATGCCACATAATGCCGACATCAGGCTGTGAAAGAACAACATATGCTAAAATGAAGCCAAAACATCTGCAGCTCTCCCTGCAGGCTGGCTGCATCAAAAGCCATAAGCCCTGTCTTCTTCGTGTTAGAAAATGGGTCATGGGTCAAACTGCAAAATCAAATAACTGTCAAATATGGTCCCTGTCATTATGGTTATTTTTTACCATTTGATTAACCTCACACTGTTCATTTTCAAGAATTCTGTTTTGAATTTTTACTCTAACACTGAGGTATGGATAAAACTAGACTCAGCTCTGATGCTTCACAGGAGCATCAGATACTTTGAGACATTTTGGGAAATAAGAAAAGCTTATTATTAATTTAACCAAAGTCAGTATTTGTATGACATTTTGTCTGAAGAACAGCCTTCTGAACCGTGTGTGTGTGAGAGCGTGTGTGTGTGTCTTTTTCTCCAGAGCTCATTTTCAACCTCTGCCCGGCTCACAGGATCTAATCATGGCCGCTCATTCATCCTCGTATGCTAATGACACCGTGAAGAAGCCAATAAGATTCAATTCCAGCCGTCTCTTACAGTAACCAATACTCCTGTCAGCACATCCTGAGGACACTTTGGGAACATGCTATTGACTGGAGCTAATTTGGTGCTTACACCCTCCCCTGAGAGGTGGACATCATTTCTCTGGAGCCCGCAGGCCTCATCATTTATCATCATTAGCATTAGCAACAGGAGCTGACCCATGCTAACACAGCTGAACCCCAAAATAACTCAGTGACACTGAATGTTCCCCTCAGCTTTAATAAAAGCCAACAATATTTAAATTAAAACTTCCTGCTTAATCTGTGGACCTTCACGCTGCCTCTCACGTGTTCATCCAGCTGAACACACCCAGTTGTGACTTGACGGACGTAAGTACACACACACATGCACAGAGCAGCAAGGACAGATCTGCACACTGCCTGTTAAGGAAGCAAATCCCAAATCACTGGCAGGAGCACGTAAATCTGAACGGGATGAACCCGATTCACAATCAGCCCGAGGCAGGCGGCTCGCACTACAAATCCACCAAACTCTGCCCCTCCTCCTCCTCCTCCCCTCTAATCCTTTTTCAATCATGCACTTTTTGGATTATGCCACTATGTAATTCTTCTCAGGTATTGTTTTATAACTTAATATGATATATTTCAGTGGGGGTGGGGTGCAGGCTGTGGGTTTAAGGTGGGATAAGCAGCAGAGGTCTGCAGGCAGCAGATTGGAGGCTGACAGAAGTGATAAACCTCTGACACAAAGTCCAAATGGAGCAGGTGCAAAAAGGTGCTCACACTGACCTGATTCCGTCTTATAAAACTTCCCAGAATGCAATGTGAACTCTGGACTTGTCCGGAGGAGGATTCAGTGACTTACCTCTCAGCAGAAGTCCAGACACTTCGAATAAAAGTTAGGAATGAAGTCTTTATTCACTTCGTCCTGATCATGCAGGCAGAATATCAAGCACTAATAGAGGAGATAAAAATAAATGCGACATCCTTTTTATCCCGAAAGTACAAACCTGCAGAGTCTGTGTGAGACTGAAGTGCAGAAACTCTTCTTTTGAAAAATACCGGACCTGTGTGAAACATACTGAAACTTCTGAAGAGTATAAATGCTGTCACATTAACTAGGAATCGTAGCACATCACTGTGTTATCATTACACATCATACTAACAGACTCAGTCTTTAAAACAATAAAGCTGGACAGCATCAATCCAAATGATAAATATGAAAGATCGTAAAGTACATTCCATGACATTAATTTGATTCACAAATCAACACACTGATAATAACTTTTTTAAATTGCTAAAACAGACTAGAAGGCTGTTCAAAATGATAAATAAACAAATTAGAAGGGGGAATTAAATGAGTGATCAATTACAATTATTAATGAAAGCATGTGGTTAATCCTGATTTTAAAAATGTGAATCCATGCCAAACATTTTATAAAACATTTGTAAATTTGTAGACAAGAACAAACTTTTAGTTATGCACAAAAGACTTCTTTGCTCTGACTGAAGGTAATTTTTCAGCAGCCTGGATGGAAAATGTAGGCAATGGACAGGCAGATAGATAGATGAATAGATTGATTGACAGATAGATGGATAGATTGTTCTAGACCATTAATGTATTTTTAACATCTCTGCAAACAAAGTTACCATTATTTAACAGAAATATAAACATCTGAAATTTTCTTTGGAATTCTGGACTAGACTGGACTATGCATTTATTGACATGCCCATAGCACACTATGTATCCTGAAAAGTTGAACAGCATCAATTGAGGATATGGCACAAAGCTACAAGTTCTTTCTGTCTCGGCTTTTGTCTTCTGAGTTTTTCTGCAGCTCTGTTTAGGGATTTCAGAGCTTCGATTTCTGGAAGTCTCAGATTCAACCTGATGACACAGCTGTATTTGACCTCATAAAAATGAAATCAGCTCAAGCTCAAACACAATATTTCTCTCTAAACACCCCCCACTTGTCTGCCTCCTCCCCCTCTGACAAACACTCCTCCGGATGAAGCAACATTAGCTCCATTGAACAGTTGTATGAATCTGATAGCTCTGTACCCGGTGTCTGCAGACAGGGAGGTGCAGAGACAGCATCACACGTCAATTTTCTAATAACCATCGTGCATCATAATGAGAGGGAGGATGTTAACACATGAAGGTGGAGGGAGGATATGATGGGGGGGGTTGTCACATGATTCCTGGAAGCAGTCTTTGATAGATGTGAAGACACGAGGTCTTGAAAGACAAATTCATGCACACACACAAACTCACACACACACACACACACACACACACACACACACACACACACACACACACACACACACAATTAAAGCCTTACACTTTTTTTAAGGAGGATCTGATTGCTGGTATCCAACAATGTTATATGTAACTTGTTGTTTCTATGTAAAGAAAAAAGATGTAACAGTCAGACTTAAAATTTTGTCAGGTCAAAAACTAAATTTTGTTGTACACCAATAGAAATTATCTTGTCTAGATTATATGTCTTGCGTAAACCTTTGTCTTGGTTTGGTTGATTCAGACTTATTTCTTTACTTAACCTCTTCAGTAATTTGTTGAAATTAATTTAACTATTTCAACTCATTTTTTAGTTTGATGAACTCTTGGTGTTATTTATTTTCAGTATATATTTGTTTGCAGCAGGGTATCATACCCCACTGTGTTCCCTCGTCACTCATCGTGGGTATGACTCAAAAGCTGTGGCTTTTCTAAATAGCTGGGAGGGGCTAAGGTGATTGTCAAGTCAACATGCATTACTGATTTATTTAGACATGAAATTCCAGGTCTAAATATATGTTGTAGTTGTTACAACGTAATCTTTTGTCATATTGTAATAGAACGATGTGCTGGAATTACATTTGCAAAATTTCATTTTACTGGGAAATTGTTTTTAAGGTATGAAGAAACTGCAGAGAAGGAAGAGAGTGGATGTTTTAGTGGACAAATGCTCTTGTAGATTGGCATCATGACAGTTATAATGGTCATGAAAAACAAATGGACCAAGTTTTGGGCCAAGATTTAGCAATAAATGCTACAATTTTTGTGGTGTACCATGGATTTAATATAAGTCTTATATGAAAGGAGTGATAACTTTCCTTTTCTGTGTGTTTTCAAAGAGGAGCTGTTTTCTGTGACTTTAGCTGCAGCTGAAGAGGTTCTCGGCCTTTTTACCGCCCGTATTCACAGCCACACACTCACTGAACAAAACCTGAAAATGTTTTTAGGCCTTGAAGAAACGACATAAAGAGCTGCTCCGGCAGCTTCAGAGTCTTATTGTGAGGGAGCATAAAATACTGTGTCATTGTATTGAGTCTGTAAGTGGGATTAAATGTGCTCGGTGCTCACTCTGCTCTCTGTTGTCACTGAGAGAGGAAGAAGAGGAGGTTCATGTCAGACGAGTTGGCCCCCGGCTCACAGAAGAGGAGACAGAGAGGAGACGTCTCCCCTAAACACATACACACTGTCCTCCACCTCTCACACATACACACATACACACACACCTCACGCACTCAGATCCTAACTACCATCCTCCACTTTTTATCTGCAGGCTTTGGATGGGTTTATTAATCAATATGACTCAACTCATCCTGGCATGTTTGAAACATTTCAGAGCTCTTCATGCTGCTGCTTTGCTGCAGGCACCTCAGATGTAACAGCTCATAAATGGGGACAAGTGAGCGTCAGATTTTCTTTTTTGGAAACAAGCACATTGAAAACATTTCTTGGCCTCCTTGATGCAAGCTTTTGCTGGATTCCTCAGCATAAATCTTCCATTAAAGCTTTTTTCCTTCCCTTCTGATTTTGTAGGCAGGAAACTTATCTCTGTGCCACAAATTCAACCAAGAGATCTAAATAAAACAAAGGCACTGCTCGCATTGTAAAAAAGAGCTTCACATGGTAACTGCAGCTGAACATGCATGAGATAATTGAATTGCAGCAGTTAAAGACGCTTGAGTTGGGTTTTGCCCTGAGCATTGGCTCTCAGGCACCAGCAGCCAAACAAAGTTGAGGTGAAAGTGAGCTGTCAGAAGCTGAGCGGCTCATTGTGTGTGAGAGCAGCGCGTCTGTCCGCTCTCCCCCTGTGGCTCTCTGGGATCCCACACCTGGATTCTGATTGAAAATATTAACTCTAATTACATCTGTACATTTGGAGGATTCCCCTCTCGGCCCCTTTTCTGTGCCCGTCTCTCCGTGACGTCGCTGGCACACCGCGGTGAACTTGGTTTTAGGTTGGATATTCGACGGACATTCAGTACCGACGAACCGCTGCAATCTCACGCTTCAAACCCAGGAATGGCAGCAGTGGAGCGGGTTAGTCCACTGAGAAGCCCCGCTGTCAAGAGTCGGTGTTGAAAACAAGGGACCGTCAATATATTACCCATAGGCTCCTCAAGGAGACATTTCTGTCTTCAATAGCTTCCATGTCATATGATCAATATTCCTGAAAATGATCTTGTAAAATAGAAGTGACTCTGTACTACAAGACACACCACTTTTGATTTCGAATTTGCACTTCAAAAAATTTACGGTAGATTTTATTGACAAATTTCAACCGTTTTGGTCAATAGCTCCCATGTCATGTAACAAATTTTGCTAAAAGTGATTTCCAAAAAAAGCCTAGTAACTGTACTAACTGACACACCACTTTTGATTTTGAATTTGCACTTAAAAAAATGTATTGTAGATTTTATTGACAAATTTCAACTGTTTTCTTCAATAGCTTCCATGTCATGTGACCGATTTTGCTGGGAGTGATTTCAAAAAATAGCCAAGTATCTGTACTAATTGACACACCACTTTTAATTTCGAATTTGCACTTCAAAAAATTTATGGTAGATTAAATTGACAAATTTCAACTGTTTTGGTCAATAGCTCCCATGTCATATGACCGATTTTGCTGGGAGTGATTTCGAAAAATAGCCTAGTATCTGTACTAACTGACACACCACTTTAGATTTCGAATTTGCACTTCAAAAAAATTAAAGCAAATTTTATTGACAAATTTCTTTCATTTTCTTCAATAGCTTCCATGTCATGTGACCAAATTTTCTGGGAGTGATTTCAAAAAATAGCCTAGTATCTGTACTAACTGACACACCACTTTTAATTTCGAATTTGCACTTCAAAAAATTTATGGTAGATTAAATTGACAAATTTCAACTGTTTTGGTCAATAGCTTCCATGTCATGTGACCAAATTTGCTGAGAGTGATTTCAAAAAATAGCCTAGTATCTGTATTTACTGACACACCACTTTTGATTTAAGAGTTGCACTTCAAAAAATTTATGGTAGATTTTATTGACAAATTTCACCTCTTTTGGTCAATTGCTTCCATGTCATGTGACCAAATTTGCTGAAAGTGGTTTCTTAAAATAGCCTAGTATCTGTACTTACCGATACACCACTTTTGATTTTGAATTTGCACTTCAAAAAATTTATGGTAGATTAAATTGACAAATTTCAACTGTTTTGGTCAATAGCTCCCATGTCATATGACCGATTTTGCATGGAGTGATTTCGAAAAATAGCCTAGTATCTGTACTAACTGACACACCACTTTAGATTTCGAATTTGCACTTCAAAAAAAT